>SRLM01000273.1:1954068-2029160 GCA_015708895.1 Populus ilicifolia | reverse complement strand
CTGTCTCTTATACACATCTAGATGTGTATAAGAGACAGCTCTAATTCCGTCTCTTCTCTCCTTTTCTTTTTAAGCAACTTATTTTGTCTACTTTCCATTATAGTTTTCTCTAAAAAAGACTGGAAAAAACCATGCTTTCTAGACTAAATAGCACCAGTGTTTGGCTTGAAGATCATAAAGAAGAGCAAGATTCAACAACAAACCACCTCCACCTCCACCACCACCACAACAACATTAACAACACTACTGCAGCTGGTTGTGGTGGGGTCATGTTGGAGGGCAGGGAAGAAATGGGTTCTCTCTCTAATTTCAAATCCATGCTTGAAGTGGAAGATGAGTGGTATGTGAGTAACAACAACAATACCATTCATCAAACCCATCAAGACAGTATCAAAGACCTCACCTTTTCACCAGGTCTTGGTGACCCAGATAATCTTTTGCTTCACCAAGTGGATTCTTCCTCATCTTGTTCACCTTCCTCTTCAGTTTTCAACAACTTGGATCCTTCTCAGGTACATTACTTTATGCATCCAAAACCGTCTTTGTCTTCACTCCTTAATGTGGTTTCTAACAACCCTTTAGAGCATGGGTTTGATTTGAGTGAAATTGGTTACCTTGAGAATCAAGGAACAAATTCAGCTGCGACAGCAAATGTTTCAGCTTTGTTAAACAGGGGAGGTGGGGTTTTGGGAAACTTGGGGAATTTCTCGGATTTGAGTTCAAATAGTCAGATTACAATTCCTAATTTATGTTCTGATCCACAATTTTCAAGTTCTCGGATGCTTCAGTTACCTGAAAATGGTCCTGGGTTAACTAGTTTTAGAGGGTTTGGTGAGAATTCAGGGAATCAATTGTTTTTAAACAGGTCTAAATTGCTAAGGCCTCTTGAAACTTACCCTTCAATGGGTGCGCAACCTACTTTGTTTCAAAAGAGAGCAGCTTTGAGGAAGAATTTGGGTGATAATGGAGGGAATTTGGGACTTTTGAGTGGGATTGATAGAGATAAAGGGAAGAGTGAAATGACTCAAATTAGTGAAGAGAATGACAAGAAGAGAAAATTTAGTAGCGGAGATGATTTTCTAGAGGATGTGAGCGTTGATGGGTCAGGTTTGAATTATGATTCTGATGAATTTACTGAGAATACCAAGGTGGAGGAGATTGGTAAGAATGGTGGGATTAGTTCAAAAGCGAATAGTGGTGTTACTGGTGGTGGTGGTGTGGATCAAAAGGGGAAGAAGAAGGGGCTTCCAGCTAAGAATTTGATGGCAGAGAGGAGGCGCCGGAAGAAGCTCAATGATAGGCTGTACATGCTGAGGTCTGTTGTTCCAAAGATCAGTAAAGTAAGAATTTTCCTTATCATTTTCTTGTGAATTAGATATTTCTTTCCAGTTATTTTTTGTCCCTACAATCATCCAGCATGTTTGTGTGTGCTTGTGTCTGAAGAGAATGTTTGTAAATTGTTTTTTGAATGAGTAGCATCTTCTGTTTTTGCATGTTAGAAATGGATAAAGAAAGTGCATTAATTCCTCTCACATGGACCCTGGTAGAGTTGTTTACTTTCACCATAATTTTTTGGGCCATTGTTAGGGTATTAAAAATTGTCTTCAACATAAAGTTGTTGGATTTCTGAATTTCTTCTTCTTTTCTTTTCTTTTTTCTTTCCTCTGAATTGGTTAAATCTTATTTTGAATTCCTTTTGCTGATATATGTTTTGCTATCTTCTCTATCCATGCCTGTTTGAAGTTCAATGTTCCTAAAACTTCTAAATTGTTTGTATATTTTGCTTTCTTGTCGTGGCATACACATGGATCTCGATTCTTCATTTATTTATTCACAAGGTTGATTATTAAGTCACTGTTTTCATTCGACAATGATTATTTTAAGAAATCCCCTTCCAATACACAGCTTGTGATTCTGACATGAGTTGCTGGTTTGCTTAAAATACCTGAGAGTGTGTTTCGAACAAGAGAAAAGCATAAAGGTTGGGTTTTATTTTAACTTATTAAGCTGTAAAATATTTAAGAAAAGCACAAGATACCTTGAATTTGTGAAGGATCTGCCTAAAGCCAAACTCTTCCCCTTCGGTCCAACGTGAATTGCAGTGCTCATCTAACTGTTTGGATTTCCTTAGTTTCCTTGAATCAGAAAAGAGTTCATAGCCTGATTCATTATATGCTGGTTTGTAAGAACACACGCTCGCGCACATAGATATATGCACCTTTTGAGCTAATTATCCTCAGAAATATCTTGTCATTTAATTTTCATCCTCATATAGACTCAGGAACCTTCTAGAAGTAAAAAATATTCAAAAAAACCTATTTTCTTACTGTCTTGGTTGGCTGAACCTCTAGCGTCTGTCATTGAATTTTTATCACTGGGCTGACATGACATGTTCATAGTCATCTTGTATTGAGGAATATTGAGATTCATAATGGACATGATGAGCACTTGAAACAATAGTCTTCAGTTTTTGTACTTTTTGTTTAATTTGGCTTATGTCGGTACTCCAAAATCTGATATGTTAGGAGGAAAACAGAACTCTGCCGCACTTTTAAGCCTAATTACTAGGAGAAGCATTTGGATGTTGGAACTTCAAATTTTTCGCCCGTGCTACATTAAAAGAGTGAGTTTTAATGGTCTTGTGCTGACAGATGGATAGGGCATCAATCCTTGGCGATGCAATTGAATACTTGAAGGAACTTCTGCAAAGGATTAATGATCTCCATAATGAATTGGAGTCGACTCCCCCCAGCTCGTCATTGACACCGACCACAAGTTTTCACCCTTTGACACCAACTCCATCAGCACTCCCCAGCCGTATTATGGATAAACTTTGCCCTAGCTCATTGCCAAGCCCAAATGGCCAGCCTGCAAGGGTAATTTTTTCTCCTTTTTGTGCTGTGATTTCCTTATTGTCTCTAGTGTGTCCAAGATGATCACTTAGATTTTTCCGTGCTCTATTTTTTGCTGCCATGACATTCAATTCCTGCTTCTAAAATATTCATGGAACAGTTCACTTGGATATGATATCATGGGCTCTGAATAACTTATCAAGCACAAAGCTGGTTTCATGTGGTCTGTCTCTAATAAATATTGAAAATGGCTGATTAATTCTGTGTTACCCAAACAGGGAAGCTTGTTTTTATACGTAAATGGTATCTTCAAGCTTTCTTTTAATCTTCTCAGGCATCAACTTTTTCATGGTGTTAAACTCAGTTGAGTTTCTATTTTGCTAAACATACAGGTTGAGGTTAGAGTGAGAGAAGGAAGGGCTGTAAACATCCACATGTTTTGTGGCCGCAAACCAGGTCTTTTGCTCTCCACCATGAGAGCTTTGGATAACCTTGGGCTAGACATTCAGCAAGCTGTCATTAGCTGTTTCAATGGTTTTGCCATGGATATTTTCCGAGCTGAGGTACATTTTCTCTGTTCTCAATCTAGAATACAAAGCTAAATTCTAGACAATGTGTTGCAAGCCTTGTATAAACTGACGTCAACCCACCCTGTGAAGTAAAAAACATAGCAAATGTCTAATTATTTATGATGATCCCGTTAATTGGTACTTAATTATCTGATAAAATGGAAGAGAAACTACAAGGAGTTGAGCTTGTAGGTCTGAAGTCTCTTTTGAAATTTTGGGATATATCACAACAGATGCATGGTCTTGCATCTATCCAAGGGTTTTCCATCTTATTTAGATGTGCTCAGACTGAGTTGGGATTGTGTATTGTCTGCTTCATCCCTGGATTGGTGACATGACATGTATCTTTTTATCCCTCAGCAATGCAAAGAAGGACAGGACATGCATCCAGATCAAATTAAAGCAGTTCTCCTGGATTCAGCTGGTTTCCATGGCACGATGTAGTGGTCAAATGAACTTGAAGAAAGGTAATGAACTTCAGTTGCCTATTGACGGGAAAAAGTTGCTCGATTGCTATCTTTTTGTCAATCCAAGTGGTCTTCTATACCACCAAATGGTTAATAGTTAGCTGCCTCCAAAGGCGGCCACCCTGTAGGATAGGTGCCATGCAGAAAAATTCACCATTAGTTTTAAGTTTTTGGAAGAATCAGAATTCTATTATTTCCTGCTTTTGCTGTAAGCATTTCAATAAAATTGGCCCGCTTGGAACAATACTCCCAAACTGTTATATTTTTGTCCATATAGGCTTGGCATCCTTAAATGTACCATGCCCATGTCAGAAACAGACAGTAATTTAACATGTGCTCAAGCGAATCAACAGCCTGTTTCCTCGAAAAGTTGGAGGAAAACTGTCCGAGTCCAACTCGAATTTTTTATTCTTTTCTGTAGCGTGGCTTATCCAACCATCTGAAAATCCAATCTTGAAAGTAAAAGGCTGTAGCTTTATTTTCCTCCTCTATGATCTCAGTCCTCACACGCTCGCCACTTTCAAAATGGCTCTCCACTGCAGCTTTTCGCTTATCTTCTTGTAACATTTTCTTCTCAACACGCCGCATGCCCTTCCTCCAATTATGTCAAGTACCTACTCTAATTTTTCAAATTACATAGGCCACTCGGTTCTTTTTTTAACATACCTCTAGAGTTTTAACTTCAAATTGCATTACAATGTAGTCACATGATAATGGAAAACAACTCGAGACAACGTTGAAAAAAGCTTATTAGGTGACCCTAGCTGATGAACAAGAACCATAAACCCAGTAACGTCCCTACCTTGGATCTCATAATATCTGCAAGCAAGGCCTGTCATAAACCTTGTCCAGCTAAGAATTCTCCCAAATTTGATATCCCGTAATTTTAGTATGATACTTTGTATGGTAGTTTGAATTTACTCGAGACAACGTTGAATTCCCATCAACCAAGCAAGATACGGAACGAAGAAGACCCATCAGTGTACAGAAACCAAAATTTTAAAGGAGAAAACTCAGGTCCAACCGTCCAAGCCCCTTGATCCAATCTGATGAAGACGGCATGCACATGCCCTAGATAAGATAAGATAGAACGACACCTCCAGAGTCCACATCATCAATTGGCCGCAACAAATGAAAACCCAGTTTAATTTTTAACTCATCTTTTACATGTGGACACCCCCCTGTTCCCCCATCAATGCCAACTCCTCGCCAAAGGGTGCCCTGGCCCCGCAACCCACATGCAGAAGACCGAGGCCCTTTATTTACTGGGACGGGTGGGTCAGTCACTCTTCTGTTATAGCTCACAAGCCACAACCACCCACTCCTCGACCTTCTTCTACAGTCAGCCTTAATCTGAATGTTTTCTTTACGGTCCCGAGACAACGCCTATCCAAGCGCCTACATTACTACAAACACTTGTCGATGGCCATCGCCGTTGGAAATCAAAGCTTACGAAGTACTTGAAAAATAAATGATTTGCTAGCGAGCTTGAAGGTGGTCAGGAATACGGAATCCAACATTATGGAACATTGGAAGATTAGCTAGGCTTGCCTGAAAACCCATTAGATGATGGATAGACATACTTACATAAAGTGGTAGGGTGAAGGTAAGATAGTTATGTACAAGGTGGGATGATTTGGAGAAAAGCAAGGATAATGATTGCCTCGCTAGACATTACGGGTATATATATTTATGCATAACTGAGACACCATACAATACTAACTCCATAAAAGGTCCAAAATTGGATTATATATCATTCTTGCATCTATTTCTGATACCAGCAAAGCTTCACATCCTGCAACGCGTAGAGCGGCTTCCATCTCATTCTTACCAAATACCAACTGGTAAGTGACCATTGCACTCGCTTGCTGCCGGTACCCAAACCTGACATAGGGATAATGACAGAAATTTCTTCGTCAACATCTATATTCAAAAAGATTAAATTACGAGGAAAACGGCTCATGGCATCTGAACAAGATTTGCTGCTAAGAAATGCAAGCCCAGAAAAGTAAAAAATTGTTTTGTACAACTAGAAAATTACCTAGAATTCAAAAGAGACAAATCTAACAATTCATAGGGCTACATGCTGAAGGAAGTGGCAGATGTTTGGCTTCCTTGTCATCATCCTCACCCTCCATATCCATTGGATTCTCAACGCCCTTTGAATTCAAGGCGCCTGGTTTAATCTTCTGCACCTCCTCTTTGGTGCAAATAACTATCTTCCTAACCATGCCAACAAATTCCCTGTTTCACACACATAATGCCACCGGTTATACAAGGCCCTCGCAGAAAAAGACAACAGAGATGGATGTCTATATCTGACTCCAGAGACAACTGACAAGACATTTTAAAGAAAATTTAAGAAAGGCCCTTACTGCCAGGGATCATCTCCAACAAGCATCATATCATCTTCATCGTCAGTGTACACAATCAGCCAATTCTTTTGGGGAGCCATTAATTCACCATTAAATTCAAACAGCCTGTCCAGTTCAGCAATCAACTCATCATAGTTATTGAACTTGGAAAGATCAACAGACCTACCAAGTGCAATCCCTTTCTTTTGAACCTGAGGCAAATGACAAAAAAAAATTGCAATTAGCTTCAGGTTTCTTCTAATTGCATGTATCAATATCTCATTTAAACCAAAAGAAAGACATTTGTGAACAAATGGGCAACCTTCGTGCAACTCCTGGTTGAGCCATTTTGTGCTTTTCCATGGTTGTCCCTTGTTCGCAAATGACCAGCTTGGAATCGTTTCTCATTTTCATTTTCATTAGTCATCTTCGAACCCTTGGAATGTTCTGACTTTTGATCAGATTCAAATGTAAGTTGGTGACTCACAGTTTGGATATGACCCAGTGGTTCATTCATCGTGTTTGTGGTCCCTGCTGCCTCTGGTGCAACATGTTTACTAATTTTCAAAGGAATCCCAAAGAGCTTGCAGTTTCCTTCCAGGGATTTTCCAGAATCATGTTCTTGCATCAAAACAGGTTTGGGCATTAACTCTCTCGAATTACCATGATTATCAAAATGAGATGGCGGGGGATGCATCATCCAGTTTTTATGCGACTGCTCAACTCTGTGACCTTGAAGCACAGGATAATCACTAAAAACATTTGCCCGTGCTTGATATGTTACATCACTGCCTTGTACAGGAACCTTTGTATTTGACTCTGACAACTTTAGCAAGAGACCCGAGGACATTATGGACCACGGGCTGGCTACCAAGTTAAACTGCCCTTGATCTGACAAGTGTTTCTTCATTGGATTAGCAGCCATAGCAGTTCGGTCAACAAACGGGGCACCAAATCCATGGGATGAATCAGAATTTGTCCCGAAGCCAGATAGCAAATCTGTGCAGGTTGGTTCATGCCTCGCCGAGGACATCCACCTCTCTGATCCAAATCTTTTTGAAGTAGATAACACATCGATCTTCTCATCATCTGCTGAGGATGGCCACATAACAGACTGTTCAGCAGCAGTGGACTCATTGCTCTCTGCAAAAGTGCCTCTCAAGGTCGAGAATTCTTGACCTTGCAAGACCCTTGAAAATCCACTTGCTGATGGAGGGTCTGCAGTTACTTTGAATGAACCTACACATCAATAGTCAAGAGACCTGAATATCATTCTAGCTGCTCAAATTATCTACATAAACATCAATGAGTGAATCGCAGGGCTACCATCTCTAGTGAGAACTGAAGAGTCGGGGGATGAGGGCACCATGTTTGCTCGAGGCCTTTTAGGCCTGGGCAATGGAAGAGGATTTAGTGCAGGAGGTGCTAGAGCAGGCTCAATTTTCCATGGTGAAACTCTCTCTGGCCGAGGCATGGTAGAAGTTTCATCCCATCTCACCTGAAAGTACCATAAATAAAGCTGCTTAGAACCATAAATGAAAGTGTTGCATGGCATCATAAATACTGAAGCACTACCTTAAGGCACCTCCATTTAGAATTCTTCCACCTGCCAGGATCGGCATCTTCAATTCCAACAATAGTGCCAGTAAATCTACAGCAGAGAATCATGAGCACTTAAAATGTTATGTCTTCCATAGACACAAACATCCAATAATCCTACAAAGCTTAAATCACAAACAAGAAAAGGCAAAAAAAATGGAGGTCTACAAATGAGAAGCTACCAGTGAACATTTTACTTCCAGATAACAGGTAGCTTTCATCACAAAACCTATAAGCAAGCAGCTGTCATACCTTTGCTCGGGAGCTTCTTCTCCTTCAAATCTCATTTTAAACCTCATCCCTATGGAATAATTATTCTTGACAGACTCCATGTATTGATCAAAGGGGACAGTGAACTCTGCAGGACTTGTCCTGCAGCAAGACATTTAGAATGTTTGAGGAAAGCACATCAAACACTCAAATCATATTTGCTAATATGTTAGTATAATAGATGAAAGCCACGGATTTCCCTTTCAGTTCAGTTTACCAGTATAATTTACTAAATAATAAGACTGATCGTCTTCAAGGAATCAGGCCATGCTAACCAAAATCCAAATCCCATGATGAATAACAATCAGAATCAAAGAAAAATGAGACCTGTACAAATTTACATGCCACAAATTCATACACACATTACTTGCCCTGTAACATACTTATTCCCCGTAGAAAATTAGTAATAAACCATTCACCTTGGCTTGTAATAAACAGTGAAAAGGGTCCCGGTTGAAACAGCATGCCATGCTGTAGCAAGCACCCCAAGATGCATGCTGTGGCTGGATATGACAGATGATGGAACATTACCCTGCTGTCTCATTGCACGTCTAACACCAACTCGAAGTTCTCCATTCTCACCTCTATGAAATGCAAATACACATTTTATTCCACTCACACATAAACATTATATTGGAACATTGATGATATAAAAAAGAAATCAAACCTTAGAAATATAAACGCATCACCCGCAACAAGCCTTTTGGAGCTAACAAACACGCTCCATCCACTCTGAAGCAAGTGCCTCCGTGGTTGGCCTGGCATTGAAATTATTGTGCATATTAAGCAACTGGCATCTTGAATGCTACAATAATAATCCATGCCTTCATACTAAATGCATGAAGATTATATGACAGAACGTTAACATAGTCATAGCAATAATAGTGATATTCATGCTAAATGGGGTCTCGATAAATTCACAAATAGGTGGAAAGGTTTGCGTACATTACTGCCATACTAGAGAGGATACCAAGTTGATTGTTCAAGTGTGAGATGATTACCCCGAAAAATGTGTCGGAAACGCCATTCATTTCCATGCAAATCCTTGGCAACCAGTTCCTGTGTTGGAGGCTGCCTTGACATATCCTGTAATAAAAGCAAGGATTAAACTTCAAAATCTACAACCCAAAGTCCTAGTTCAACAAAACCCAAAGGAAACCCTGAGGGAGAAGCTGTAAAGCTCACCAAAGGTGGAAGACATTCATCTGCATGTCTTCTAAGAACCGAAAATCCACCATGAGTACTGGTATCCGAAGCAGTCAGGGTTTTACAAAATGAATGTACATGAAATCGTGGTGGTGGAGGTGGAGGAGGCTCCTTCTCCAACACATTCTCATCTTGCTAACATTAAAAAAAACCACAAAAATAATCAGAATTTCCATTCCAGTTCCATAAAAATTATCCAAACACTGCATAACCACAAATCATCAGTGAATACTCACGTTGTGCTCGGGAAGCAGAGTCACTTGCGCAAAGACCTCATCAGTATCTGGTTCAGCCTAAAAAAATTCACAGATTACCCCATCAACAAACCTCACACATAAAATCCTCAAAATCAAACACAAACTAATCAGCAGATTTCCCATACCTTCAACTGAACATTAACCACACGACATAAGATCTTCGGTGGAAGGTTATACAGCGGCATCTGCTGGTCTGCTACCTGATTCGTTGATGCCTCCACCTACACCCATTTCACAACCCCAATCACACCAAAAATCTAACAAAACAAACTTCAGATATCAAGAAAACAAACTAAACCCACAAAAAAATTTAACAAAAACACTCTGAATGATTGCTGAGAATTCTCAAAAATGGCAAAGACAAAACAACTAAAACAAAGTAAGACCTGCTCTATATGTCCTTGAGGGAAATAAAACACACGATCTCCTTCACGAGGTACAGTCACTAAAGGACCAGCACAAGCATGCCATAGCTCATTATACAGCGCCGTTTCAGCATCTACAACTACAACACAGAACAAATTAAAAATAAATAAAGAAAAGAAATCCACAAAAATCAATTAAAAAATCCATTGAAGCAAGAATTGTACCTCTAGCTGAACTTGGATGAGTAGAATGATTTTTCTGCCCTTCCATGGCTTCACCGTAACCAGAAGTGAAGCTATCTCCTCCTCCTCTATTGTTTCCACTGTTAGCTCTCGCTGAAATCTCTGAAGAAGCCATAGAATTATCACAATCTTTCCTTCTCTTACTTTAGATCTCTTCTTAATCACCTTCAAACACAATAACGTAACCTTATTTCACAAACAATCCAACTCCAATCCACCATTTCTCCACTTTCTCTATCTAAAACTAACTTTCTCTATCTAAAACAAACTATCGCTCTCTAAACAAACTTTCTAACCTTCACGGTTACATACACAGAAGCAACACTAGCACCATAAAAACTACTTATCTCCCATTTCTCCACCGAATTTCTTCATCTATACTTCAATTTTGCTCTTCACTTGTCTCTATTCCCCCAGTTCTCGTTACCAATTCAATCCTGCTGGCACACTTCTCTGTATACACACGGTGTTCTCCCCGTACACACACGGTGCTCTCTCTCTCTTCTCTCACTTTATCTATCTGCTTTGCCCTTTGTGGGTGTTCCTTTTTCTGTGTGATGTTTGTGAAGGAGGAGAGTCTTTAACCATCTCTGGTCAAATGTTAACCGGTCACCTGTATTTGCATTGCCTTGCCTAGAATGTTTGTTTTTGCTTCTTTTTTTTAAATATATATATATATATATATTCAAATTATTTTAAAATGTAAATATTGAAAATAAAATTAAAAAAATATATATTATTTTAATATATTTTAAATAAAAAATAATTTCAAAAATAAANATATTTATTTTAAAAATAAAAGCTTATTTTAATTACAGTGTATATTGATCTAAAAATATTTTTATAATAAAAACATATTTAATGTGATTCAACTCATGGGTGGCTAGAAGTGAAATTTGATTTTTAAAAAAAAAATTGATAATTTTAGTTTTTTTTATTTTTTTATATTTTAATATTAAAAATAAATTTAAAAAATAAAAAATATATTATTTTACAATTTTTTAAATCAAAATATTTTTAAAATAACCAACAATTACGAAAATCCTTTCAAGTATTGTACTTGTGTTTGTGGTTTCAAAAAGTGTTCATATTGCGCTAGAGAGAACAAAATACAAGCACCAAGTTGTTTTGTTATATATTAAAATTCATTCATGTTAAATAAAATTAGAGAAAAAAAGATTTTGTTGTATAAATTTTGGTTTTCAAAATTATTTTTTAAAATTTTAATATATGTATTTTATATTTTTTAATAAAAAATAAATCAAAACAAACTTATAATGTCTTTATAAATATACTGTATGGTTATATACCAGATAATGTTTATTTATGTGATGATATTTTAAATTTTAACTATAATATCAAATATTATTTTGTTATACTTGGAGAGATGTGATGATTTAGTAATTCTTTAATTTAAAACTTAATCTTAATTAAATTCTTTTTTTCAACTAATTTAAAGGATAATTTAATTAATTTTAGATAATTTAAAAGGTGAAGTTCAGGCTCGGATAAGTTGGTAAATTATTGATGTTGAATTTTTTTTGTTTAAAACTAGTTTTTTAATTTTTTTATGTATATTTAATATTACAGTGTATGTTTTTTGTAAAGTATTTTTTATTGTTTTTAATATTAATACATTAAGATTACTAAAAAAAATTAAAATATAATTTTTAAATTTTTAAAAATAAATAAAATTTTAAAACGCATCTAATCACAAGTGAAAACACAATAAAAAACACACAACCTTTATCTGACAACTAAGAATCAGAGGTAGGGTTGTCCAATTGATTACCAGGTAGGATATAGTAAACTACAACTAAAAGACCGCTTTTTTTAATTTTATAGGAGCTAACGGAGTTGACTTGGCCGTTAGGATGTGTCGTGAAATGATAGGAGTTTCGGAGTTAACAGCGTTTCTTGAAATGGAAAAGCTGTACTGTTTTTTATGGGGAAGTGGTCTTGTCGTCCTATTAACGGGCAGGTTTGGATGGATGTGAAATGGGAGGGGTGTGTAGTTAACTCACCCCGGCTCATGTTAGCAATGCCTTTATTCTGATGCACTATCCGTTTTATTTTACTGCGTTTTTCGTAGTTATTACGCCTTGTGCTTTCGTGCGCCATGGGCGGTAGGGGTACCAGAATTATGAGCAGCTATTGGGACCCGTGCTATCTCGCACGATTAATTTATCGTGATAAATTTGAACCGGCGATTTGATCTTTTGCTTTATTGATGGCCATAATGTTTTCATAAAACTGAGAGTTGGTTACTTCTGCTATTTTTGGGAATGTTTGAAGTGCTCTCACAGAGATGAAGTTGTGTTAGTTTAGCCACATTCAATTTCTTGCTCCATTCTGCAAGAGACTTATGGCGTGTTTAAAAGTTTAATAATTATTATTTAAAAAAATATTTAAAAATATAAAAAAATTATTTTTAATATCAATATATTAAAACAAAAAAAAAATTATACTATCTCTATTTAGGTTCCAATCCCAAATGAACACTAAAATAGCTTTTTTAAGGTGTAGTCGTTGAACATTTTAAAAACATATTTTACTTTAAAAAAATAATTTTTTTATAATTTCATACACTAGTCATGAAAATAAAATTTTTAATATATTTTCATATAAAAAATAGTTTATATTAAAATACCAAACACCATGTAAAACCAAGCCTCCAAGATGCTGTAGCTGTAACTAAGACGAAAACATCATTTTCCAAGGGGAAAAAATTGATTTTTGAAATATAAAAAGGCTGTTAAATAAAATAAATAAGAATAAAACACAAATGGTTTCAAATTCATTAATTTTTATTTTGCAGGCAATGCATCTTTTTGACATTGTCGGTGATTCAATGCATCTCGGAGCAAGAAATGAGGCGATAAATATTGTAAATTTAGTAAGATAGCGTGGGAAAAAAAATAATAATTTCGATTTTGATTCAGGTTAGGTTAGGTTCACCGGTGTCACGCGTGTTTTGTTTCAAATATGCTTTTAAGTCCATTTTGTTCTGCACCAGCAGTTCAAAGGCGTTCAAGACCAATTTTCCTCTGCTCGTGAGAGGTGGGGAAATAAAAGTAATTTGGATTTTTTTTTTTTTGATTTACGTGTGGTGTCCGGGCCAGCTTACGCGCACCACGACTAATCCACACGGTCCACTGAACATCCTGCAAGCCCAGTGAACAGGTAAGGCACCGCAGGGGTGACAGGCGTGCATGGTAAGGTTCGAACCCATGTGCTGAGGAAGGGGACAAACCCCTCCCACCGCTGAGCTAGAACCTCACTTGCTAATTTAATCCTGGGTTAAGTTCATCACGTGAAACATGTGTTATTTCAATTAGACATGTTTACATCACGACCAGCAAGTGTTTATATGACTGGTATGTTTAGTATACTAGTGATTTAAATTATTTTTTATTTTTTAAAAATTATTTTAATATTAATATATTAAAATGATTCGAANGTGTCACGCGTGTTTTGTTTCAAATATGCTTTTAAGTCCATTTTGTTTTGCACCAGCAGTTCAAAGGCGTTCAAGACCAATTTTCCTCTGCTCGTGAGAGGTGGGGAAATAAAAGTAATTTGGATTTTAATCCTGGGTTAAGTTCATCACGTGAGACATGTGTTATTTCAATTAGACATGTTTACATCACGACCAGCAAGTATTTATATGACTGGTATGTTTAGTATACTCGTGATTTAAATTATTTTTCATTTTTTTAAAATTATTTTAATATTAATATATTAAAATGATTCGAAAAATATATAAAAAATTATCTTGAAACAAAATAAAATCAAACTCTCATAAAATAGTGGTTTGATAATAATATCAAACACATTATAAATCATGTTTTTTAGATGTATTGAGTAGTAAATAGTAAATTTATGAACTTCACAACAACCGATGGCTGTTTAATTTCCTCTTCACAGTAATTTCATGCAACTTTATTAATGTTCGATGCCCGTTGACGGTGCTTAAGACCAATTTTTTATATTTTAATGAAACGATGGTTTGATTATAATATTAAATACACCGTAAATAGTGTTTTAAAGATGTATTGAGTAGTAAATAGCATATTTATAAACTTCACGGCAACTGATGACCATTAATTTGGTCTGCATAGTAATTTTATGCAATTTTATTGATGTTTGATGCATGTGGAAGTTGCTTGAGACTCATTTTCTTCATTCTCGTGAAACGTTGGCTTGACTGTAATATAAAGCATCCTGGATCATGTTTTTTTATTATATTAAATAGCAAATAGCACATTTACGGATTTTATAACAATTAGTTAACATTTTATTTGTTTTTCATAGTAATTTTGTGCAACTTCATTGATTTTTTTGGGTTAACTTACATATTACAACTAATTTCACAATTCATTGAACACCCTGTAAACCTAATAGGCATGTAAAATACTGTGGGGATGACAAATGTATACATGAAAACTCGAATCTAGATGTAGTAAAAAAAAATAAATCACTTCCACCAATAAACCAATACACTCTCATAACACACTTTCTCCATTTATTGAAGATAAATGATTTTATTTACCTGGACAGCATCTCTCAAGTATTGATAAATACAAAGTAATTTAAAGATGAATACTAATTTAAATATTTATAAAATAGTTTTAGTCGTGGTGCGTGTAAACTAGTCGAACACCCCATATAAATAAAAAAAATACAATGTAGTAATATTTTTTCATTATAAATGTCTAAAATATGATTTTATTACTGTCTATTTATGAAAATAAAAGAATCACACGAGAAATAATTTACCGTGTCATTGCACCAGCCTCGATAAAGAAGTATCTTACGTTATATTAATATAAGATATCTCATCCCAGTGAATAAAAAAACAAGTTTGTTATATTATATGTATCTTTATTGAAACGCTACAAAAGGAATATATTTTAATATCTAACATTTGGTTTTTCGTTTTTTTAGATTATCAAAATATTCCTTATTAAGGTAGCATGCATTTTGTTAGAATAATATTTTTTTAAAAAAATTGCTTAATTTATTTTAAAATGCAAAGCTATTGTTGATTTAACTTGTAACTTGCGTAGCAATTATTGAAGAGTCGAATAAAACATCACTAGAATCACATCATTTATTTACTTGCTGTCCTGACTCGGGAAAAAAATAAAATCTCAAGTGAACACAAAGAATCGATTCGAAGAACCGTGTATGATAACAAGAAAGAATCACATGGAACAAATTTTATTGCACAGGACAAAAAATTAATTAAATATACTTTAATTTAAATGAAAACAACATAACTCACTAATTCACTAATTTTACAATCAACCTCGACACATAAAATCAATAAATACTAAATTTTACATTTTAGGACTTTGCCTAGCAGTGGAAGGGGTTTTGTCTTCTTCCACTGCACCTGGGTTCGAGTCCTGATATGCACGTCTGTCATCCCCGCGGTGCCTTACATGACTACTGGGTTTGCAGGATATTCAGTGGGCCGTAGAGATTAGTCGTGGCGCGCGCAAGCTGGCCCGGACACCCCACGTAAATCAAAAAAAAATTACTAAGTTTATAAAAAAAACATTAAAATTTAATTCTAAAAAATATAATTCAATTCATCAGACTTTAAATTTACTTTCTAGAAATTATCAATCTAAATTTCATAGATTTTAAAGTCATTAAAAATATACATGATTTTTAATTTTAAAATTTATATTATCAATCAAGATATATATAAACTGATACAAATATTTATATTAATAAAAAATAAATAAATAATAAAGCTCATATTTCTAATGACAAATTTTGTTACCCTAAGCAAGTTCCCAATAAAAAGTTTCTTCAATTTATCACCAATAAAAGCACCAGAATTTAAATAAAAAGTGAAGTATATCCAATAAAATACAAAATTTGCTGCAAAAATCTATACTAATTAATCTTGTTATGCGAGAGGAGTCTTCATTAAAACACAAAAAGACACCCACACAATCAAATTAACTCTTGGATGCCAAGTTGACATGAATAAAACTACAGAAAAGAAAAAAAGGAGAAAACTTTGGAGTTAAAAGTGCTTCTCCTGAATGGAAAAGAAGCAAACTGGCAGTTGAAAGTTTAAAATTTTTTCAAGCTCATTTAATTAGTTTGGAAAGTAAAAGAATATATTTTAAGTTGTCTCTCTCTCTCTCAAGAATATCTACTTAAAACAATCACATTGTTTCTTAAAACAAAAGGGAAAGGGAATTTCAAAACTATTGTCACTGTCCATGCTAAAGCTCCGAATTTTATTCATTGGTTGAAATTAAATTATTTTTAAAATTAATGAATATTAATTTAATGAAATTTAGATGATTCAATCACATGATTTAGTTGATTTAATTGGGTTAATTTTAATAAAAAAATTTCATTTTTTATCTAAATCGATGCTCGTTTAATTAGGTTGAATAACTGTTTTATATTTAATTTTTTATTATAGCTGACTCCATGCGGGATCTAAAATGATTCAGTTGGGTTCTAACTACACGTAAACACGGTGTGAGAGCATTTTAAAATATCGTCGAGTTGGATACGAGAAAAAAGAAAGTAGGGTGCGAGAAAACGAAGGGCAAGCTCACGTGTTGGACCCAACAGGCAACGGGGAAGAAGAGAAGCAATGACATCGAGTGGGGCCCACATGTATTGTTTGTTAGCAGTTGTGTATGGTATAAAGCAACAAAGGAAGGAATCTTTGTCCTGAAAAGTTTCCTTCATGCATGAAAAAAAAAGAAATTCTTTTTTTTAACATTCTCTCGTTTTATTTATTTATTATTTTTACCCTACCCTCTGGCGCTACCACCACTGCTGTCTCAGCCCAATGAACTCTTGTTTATTTATTTACGAGGTCATGGGAGTTTAGTTTCATCCTGGCACCTTGTCCCGACCAAGGAGAAACTTTGCGGGGTCGATGTCAGAATTATCATCAAGGCATGGGGCTCGTTGTGGGTGAAGGCCATACATGACCACACACGTCATTTTCTGGGTAGCATGATAGAGAGAGAGTATGTAAATGATAATTAACACGGGACTCGAATTTGGGAAAAACTCGGCAGAGTTAGTGTTCAATTACTTGCGAAGTTCGGTGACTTCAATTTTTGATCGGCGACCCAGAGTGACGGTGAAGGATTAGATCCAAGATGGGTTTGGATTCCATCATTATAATTATTGATGGTAGATTAATTTAGGTGTTGATGTCAGTGATGGATTAGCTACTTTTCAATTTTAAAAATAATTTTAAATAAAAAAATTATAATTTTTAAAAATAATATGTGTGTATGTATGTATGGCATGTCTTCAACAATCAGCATAGTTGGAGAAATTCTCCCCATTCTCCAAGTGAAAGGATTTTTACCCGGTTTTTTCATGGGAATTTCCGAAGACTTTTCTTCTACTTTCCTGGAAAGAGGTCTAGAACAAAATTATAAGTGAGATATTTTAATATATCTAAGAGATATTTTTTTATTAATTTTTTTATATATATCTAACAAGTAAAGTCCTGAGCAATTTTATTTTATATTTGAAATCTTTTTATCAAGAGTGAAGATAATTTTTATTTTAAAAAGTATTTATTCTTGGCCCGGCCGGCTCTTACCCTTGTAAAGTTGTAACCCGATTCGTGCTTATGTTGAACTTACCGAAACAATGCTTCTTAATTAGAGGATACCCGGTATCTTTTAACAAATCCAATTCGGCAAGATATGATTGATTACTCGGTATAGAATGTGATCATTTCAAAGTTGAGATACGGTTTATTGAAATATTTTTCATTGCAGATCCCATAATCCACTTCCCCTGATGCTCGTATGATCTGTAAAAGGATGGCTTTTCCATTGTTTCTATTCCCACACTTGACTGAACACGCAAGCATTTATAGATTAATTAATTTTTTAAATCAATAATTAATCCAGCTCATCTCCTGATCTCACGTCACATACTGCGTTCTCTTGGTTTCGCTTATAATTTTAATTTCGCGGTTTAAGAAATATAGCAATTGGGGGATACAGGATAGAAGCAGGAGAGGTGAGTAAATAGTACGTTAATGAATATAGATATAATATTTGATGGTGATTATTTTTTTAAATATATTGTATATTAAAATAATTTTATTAAAAAAATATTTTTAAAATATAAAAACAAGATGAATTTAAGCTATGTTTTGTTCTCGGAGAATTGTGTTTGTATTTTGGAACAAACGTTTTGAAAGTGAAGCAGGAACAAACTAGGGAATCAATGCACTGGTACTTGTATTTTTCCTTAATTTCCAAGAAGATGTCTGGCAATGCTTGCATCACTGCTCGCTCCTTGTCATCTTCAAAGAAACATCTCTGCTCGCTCCCATGCCATTGCTTACTCCTTCCTCGTTTTCAAAGAACAATCCCTGCTTGCTTCTATGCAGACTCAAAAGAATCTTGTCAATTTAATAATTAAAGTTAAATACAGTGAGGTTTTAAAAATAATTTTATGAGATTTAAAAATAAAATTTAAACTCATATGCTAAGTTTTTCATTAATTATAATAAAATGATGAAATTTATACTCATCACTGCTACTTGATTAATAAAATTTTAATATCATTTTAAAATTTTATTTTATTTGTATATGTTTTAGTTATCTTACTCTTATCTCAGATTATAAATCAAATTTAAATTAATAATAATGCTCACAATAAAATTGACATGATCATCTACATTTTTGCTGGGTTTTCAAAGCTTCGACAATGAATTGATTTCCTAAAAAAATGAGGATATATGATTAATTGATATTTCTTTGAAGTTTACTCGTCTGAACCAAAATAAGAAAAATAACAAATTAAATAAACATTGACCCGTGACAACCACCTGCTAGAAGAAAAAGAAATTAATTATTTAGATGGTAGTTAGGTAGTAAGAATTTGAAATTAGAAGGTTTGTTCCCTCTGTAGTTTCAGGTTCGAGTCCTTAATTGCTCATATGATAACCATTAAAGACTTATATAGTCATTAACTTCAAGACCTGTAAAATTAGTTATGATGCGTGTAAGTTGGTTTAAACATCCACATCTATCTAAAAAAAGAAGAATAAGCTTGGACACATTATGATATATATAGATATTTTCTTTGATCTAATGGTAAAAATATAATTGAGTTAGTTTTTGCACATTGAGTCTAACCTTTTTGGTTTTCTTTTCTAAAAAGGAAAGTGTCCTGGCTGGCTAGATGACAATGGCACCACCCACGAATCAATACTTGAGGAATTCCTTGACTGTAAATAATGAGGTGACAAATAATCCAATATCCGCATATTAAACCAACAATGGCATCACGTGGGATGAAGACCTGGGCCATGCACGAGGCTTGAGCCATCCAATCTTGTATATGCGTTCCTTCATTCTTTTGTTTTTGTTGTTGTTTGTTTGTTTATGTATAATTAATTAATTAATTAATTAATTATCTGCCGTCTTGTTATTATTTTACAACCTCCAGTATCATCTTATTTAATTTTGGATTATTTAATTATGACCCATAATTAGAGAGGTACGGTGCAAGAGTTGGGATAAAAAACACTTGACATCCTCTAGCCATGAAGGGGGTGTACGACTCGCTTCTTGATGGGAGTTTTTAGGATTTTAAAAATATTTTGATATGTTGATATAAAAAATATATTATTTTAATAAAATTTTAAATAAAAAATACTTAAAATAATCATCACCAGTCTCATAAACACCCCTAGATTGCGTTCCTTTGTATCCTAGAGATTTAATTTCAAGGGGACAGTCCGGTAATTAAAGGGGCATTTATTTATAACCTTTTGAGTTTGAAAATAGAAGTTGGAATAATTTGTTAAATTTCTTTAAATTCACCGTATTGATATAAAAAAAATATATCTTTATTTAAAACCGTTTCATAAAAGATTTAATCTCAGCTAACAAGCTTTAAAAATAAAAGATTTAACACCCCAAAATTTCTAGCGCAAAAAAATTATTTATCCTTAAAAAAAAAAAGGCAAGTTGAATTCTTTTCAACAAATGCACCCGTGGATTTCTTTCGCTTTGTGAATTTGTTGGACTTCAAGTGTGTTTTATTGCAGTGATGAGAGTTTTGGATTACACACACACACTAAAATCATTAAAAAACACTAAAATAATTAATTTAATATATTTTAAAACACATAAAAAAAATTAAAATAGATTAACACATCTGCACACACTGTACTCTTATTTGCAGGAGTAAAAAAATATATAAAAAAATCTTTAAAAATAGTTTAATTTATCAGATTTTAAACTTACTTTTTAATAATCATGAATTTGAATTCCTTGAGAATTACTTGGGTTACACCACACGTGCATACCTACTTCTACAACACGTACTCGGATCAATAATTTAAATCTGCTGCCTAGCACGGTCCCCGTCTCTTTCTCTTGTGCCTCTTTACATTTCTAAAAATGTACTTTCCTTGCTGTACAAATGTAGATTCATAAATTGTTTTCATAACAAATTTTATATTTCTTTACAGGTAAAATTATAATTTTTTATATGTGTAATAATTCTATCAGCTTAAACTTTAGTTTATGAATTTAAACCAGTTAATTTAATTAAAAAAATTATGTGCTTAATTATTCAGCTATAAAGCATTTAATTACTATCTTATGATAAAAGATACGAGGAAGAAAATGACATGCTCTCCTTATCTCTTATTGTAAAACAAAGCGATTGATTCTAAAACTGTTATGAATTCATATTTATTTTGTATTGCTGTTTCCGTGTCTTTGATTACATTTTTTTTTTTTGCATGTTTTTTACTCAAATCTTATTTGTTTTGGTATTTTAAAAGTATTTTTATAAAGTTTATTTTTTTAATTATTTCTTAAATTAATATTTTTAGATTAATTTTACATGTTAATATTGAAAATAATTTTTTTAAAAAAATATTAATTTAATATATTTTTAAATAAAAAACTCTAAAAAATAACTCAATCATATTTTCAAGCATGCCCTTGAATACACTAAAATAACAATAATTTTTATTATTTTTAACACTACCATAATAAATTCATAAAAAAACTAAAAATTATTAATTTTATACTTTATCAAATAAAATATATTAAAAAATATAAATTACCACATTGCGAAACACTCAATTGAAAGTTAGGTGTGGTGGGGAAATGATGATGGCGTGGTTAATTTGGTAACAACACAGAGGTAAGCAGGAGATGAAACATCGGCGTCGGTGATGGAAGGGAATGGAATGGAATGGAAGAAAGTCAGCTGGACGTAACAGACTTAAATAAAAACATTAGCAGGTGAGCCGTGAACGAGAGAGAGAGAGAGAGAGCCAAGCAGAGAAAATAAAAAAAGATATTTTAGAACGAACCCAACAAAATGGGACCCACAAATTTGTCCCGTGCTTAGTTTACACTAATCTAGGTCGTGGGCCCACTTTAACTCTGCCTCCTTACATCTAGCAATTCAGACAATACCTTAATCCTCTTTTCTTTGATCCCTAACCCACAGACCAAAACCCCATGTCCCCCTCTCCGTACTAATCTCTTCAAATTCCATACCTGCCCTTGATTATTTTATAGCATGTTGTAGAATATGGTTATAATTATCTTTAAAAATATATTAAAATAATATTTTTTTATTTTTTAAAAATTATTTTTAATGTTACCACATCAAAATAATTTAAAAATATTAAAAAAATATTAATGTAAAAAAATTTCAAAATCATTTTTAAAACACAAAAACAAGATTTCTTCTTTGCCTCGTCATCATCCAATGTTAACGTCACCCATGGTAGTAGTTCAATCTCCCACCATGTCACCAATTCTCGGTGAACGGTCACCTTATCACGGGTAGAGATGGAAATCTGATCCAATCATTGAT
This sequence comes from Populus ilicifolia, assembly GCA_015708895.1. Taxonomy (NCBI): domain Eukaryota; kingdom Viridiplantae; phylum Streptophyta; class Magnoliopsida; order Malpighiales; family Salicaceae; genus Populus; species Populus ilicifolia. The sequence goes on along the minus strand of SRLM01000273.1, from coordinate 2,007,104 downwards.
TGGCTGATGTTGTTTTCTCTGCTAGGTGGGTGTTTGTATCAAGTTTTTTTTTTAAAAAATATTTTTAATTAAAAATGAATTCAAATAATATTTTTTTATTTTTAATATCAACATATTAAAAATAAAAAATAAAAAATAAAAAAATATAACTTTTTTAAAATATATATAACAGAAAAACAAACACTTACTTACCAACTGAAGTAATAATATTGTTTTGCTTTTTTAGTGTTACCTGTTATTAACCGTGTATATAAACATATATTGTAAAAAACTACCACAATGGACAGAAAACTGATAAAATCCAAATCTAGCAATAATTTACTTGTGATCAAGTTATATGTGTATTTAAACACTTTTGTTCGAGATAAATATTAAAATGAAAAGGTAATGCTCAACCCAACACATCTGATTAAATTTATAAATTTATTATATTTTTAATTAATTTTTTAAATATCCGGTCACTAAATAAATATGACATGTGCAGCGCTTTAGCAAAATCCACCAAAGCAATTAGATCTGTATGGTGGGTGTTGTTTTAATTTTTTAAATTGAAATAATATTATTTTGAATTTATTATAGTTAATTTGAGTTTTAATTATTTTATTCTAATCAAGATAAAATTGATTTTTTTAAACATATGGCCAGATTAAAAGATAGATAAACACTGGCCATATTTAATAATAGTAGAATCTATTTTTATTATTGTGATATTAAATGTGAACTTGTTTTTCATTAAATTTTATTTTTTTATTTTAAAATATTTTTAAAAATAAATATTGGCCATGTTTAATAAAAGTAGAATTTATCTTCATTATTGTGTTTGTTAGATATTAAATTTGAGCTTGTGTTTTGTTCAAATTTATTTTTTTAAAAAATTATTTTTATACATTAATATTAAAAGTAAAATTTAAAAAAATATTATTTTAATATATACTTGCAAAACTTATTTTTTAACTTGAATCATAATACTATTTTATAAATAAATTGTTATTTTAAAGTGTTTTTAAATTTTATTTATTTATTTATTTTTAATATATTGATATAAAAATAATTTTTTGAAAATAAAAATATATAATTCAATATATTTTAAAATACTGTAAAAAAATAAAAATAAGAAAACCCGACGCCGTCAGAAACCCAAAGTTAGTTGCTCTAGCCTTTTCAAATTGCTAGTGTTTTTTTAATTGCGGTCAATTCAAACTTTTACAGAAAACTAAGTGAAGCAATAGTTTCTTGCCACGTTTCCATATATTCCAAGAAAGGGCCATGTGGGTATCTTTTGGACTCTGGTTACGTCTTGTCACGCACGTATCGTGATGGTGGTTAGGTGAAGATAAGGACGCCCGGGAATCACGTCATACAGGGTACGAATGACGTCATTTATATGTTTCTGAACAAATTAATTTTAATGAATGATCATCCAGAAGTGGCGATAAGTAATTTTGTGTATTTGAAATGATAGAAGATTTTTTTAAAATGTTTTTTATTTTAAAATGTATTAAAATAATATTTTATATCTTTTTAGAAATACATTAAAACAATTAAAAGTATAAAAAAATAATTTAAGATTTTAAAAAATAAAAAATTTTATAAGCGTGGCTAAATAATAATGTCAAACAAGACCAGCTAGTATTATGGTATATGGTATTTTTAAAAATATTTTTTATTTAAAAATATATTAATGTATATATTATTTAATAATTTTAAAATAAAACATATACATATATATATATATATTTATTGTGCAATCACAATTATTCAATAAATATTGTTGTTTATAAACATGTTGGTAGATATATTTAATGTTGAAGAACCAAATGCAAAAATATGATCTATATAGATTAAACTTAATTGGAGTATGAATTCAAATACTGTAATTATGGTTTTTGCCATTAATAGTTAAAACAATTTAGGTTACTTATTACCAAAAATATGAAAACGTGTAAGCTGTGTCAATTTCATGCCTAAGGAAATTAAAAAAGTGTTAAACTTGAAATCTTATAATTAAACCCGAAATCTCAAGTTCTTGCAACCGATCCATGTTTTTTAACTACAAATTTCACTTAAACAAGCCACAAAATAAAACCAATTTATTACTAATTTTGTAAGTGCTAGTGTTGTAAGTAATTCTTTGAATTAATAATAAATATAATTACAATCAATATAGTTCATAGACTTTTGGAAATCAATCAAACTTAGATTAATTACTGGAATCTTATTTTCCCATCAATCCTTGATCGGCTGCACAACAGCAAATTTCATTGTAACTTTTTAATCCAAATGTTAAACCCATGTAATTTTGCCAACGCAACCTTATCTTCAATCATCCTCAATTTTACACTACGATAATAATAATAATAATAATAATAATAATAATAATAATAATATACAATGCTTTCCAGTGACAAAATGTTGGCCTTTAAAATCTGAGGAGGGAACTCATAGCAAATTAATAAATAATTAATGAGGGCGTTTTCATGGTGAGCTCCCTCCTGGAAAGAATAATGACAATGGCGGCAATCCTCATTGGTGCGAGGAAAATTGGACCTCAAAAAAGGAAGACAGGAGAGCGTGAGGGTGATGGGGTTGCACAAGGAATGATGTAGAGAGGATAGAGGGCAGGAAACATTAACTGTCAATAATCTCTAGTTAATTGATTTAATATTTTTGAAATTAATTTTAGTGATTCGGAGATCAGTTTGCACGTATGCTTTACACTTTAGGTCAATAAAATGAGACTTTTATTTGCATAAATATATACTTTGAATTTTTAAGTGGGTGGATTGGCGGGGAAAGAGTGAGACCAGGTCATAAAGATGAAGAAAGTTGCACAAAAATATGGACCCCCGTTTATACCATGGCCCCCCATGTGTAATATTTCTTGCTCATGGACTGCCTTTATTTTCAGTACTGGGACACAAGAAAGGCCTGCTGTATTCTTGTATGAACGAGGAAACTCCTCGTAAGTTCACTGAAAGGCACTTCCATGGATCTGGTTTACTTTTTCCACCAGTAGCTTTTTCCTGTTTGGTTTTTTATGCAGTCAAGTTCATCGTTTTTCTAGCTAGTAGGGCCTCTCATTCTTGGTGACCTCCAAAAAAAAGAAAATGGACTTTTGTACAAGTTCTAGTCGGGACAAAATTATATTCTCGTTGAAATTTGAGAGTCCAAGACGTGTTGATGAAATGCATTGCTCTGTAGATAAGCATGAAAATTTTCAAATGTGAATGATAGAAATGAGTGTTTGTGTGGCAGTTCATGTCAAATCTCTTACCTGAGAGGGCACTGGTGACGATAACATCGATTGATTTTCAACGTTTATAGTTAAATGATTATGATTGTTCGTACTGTGGTAATATCTATAGTTTAATGTACTTTTTTATTTGAAAATATATTCAAATAATATTTTTGTTTTCATTTTTTATTAATACATTAAAACAATTTAAAAATCTAAAAAATATTAAATTTAAACAAAACAAAATCAAATTTCTAAAAAATACAACTTTAACTGTCTGAATAAAAAATGCAAATTTTGTTCGGAGTTCGTGTCCTGGCGTCCTGGATAACTTGAAAGGATTGGATGTTTTATTTTATTTTCTTCTGATGCCACTGCTTGCATGCTTCGTTTTATTAACACAATCACAACTTCTATGGAAGTTGTTTGTAGAAAGTTGGAGAATATATAGGAGTCATAATTAGCTGGTGCAAATTCTTAACTTCTTGCAACCAAGATGGTAATTAAAGTTCAAGTTTTGATAGCATGCAGTTATGGATGATAACGAGTATCTATTAGTTGAATTTGTATATCTATATATAATTTATTTTTCAATAGATACGTAGAGGATTTAGATATTATCTATAGGGTTAAAGATATTCGTATGGATATATATTTGTTATCTAAATATTATTTGTTATAAGTATAAGAAGATATATATAACTGCTAACTCTATTTCATTTCTCATCCCTCTAGCATGTCTGCTAAGATTATCTGGTACTTTCCCGATTTTTTTTTTCCAAATCCAAAACCTGTTTTGGTGAACTTTCAAGAAAGATGCAGATCAGCAATGTCAATAATTGTCGCCATGAAGTTTATTGCATCCATGCATGCACATACCGATATCCATTCCAAACACAGAATTAACCCTTCGTAGAAGCTTGCTTAATTAATTTATAAACACCATATTAATTAGTTTTAGAAGCTAAAACATACTCCCAACTTCATGAACTTGGGATGAGATCACGAGACATGTAGGAACCAGACCTGTAGACTTTCTGTTTAGAAGAAACTGAAGTGTTGACATTTTATGATCATCTCATGCAATGAGCTAGCTAGGGTTAACAAATCAACATCCATCATTATTAACAACGAGAAATTACCAACTTTTTTTGGGTTAATTCGATCAGCATTAATTCCCATGATTTTTGCATTATTATTAGCTGCTTTCAACTGTAATGTATATTTTTTAATTTCACTCTTGAGATATTTGGTTACCTTTGCCATCACCATAAATGGCGGTGGTGGGCAGCCTAACTTGAACCACTATATAAAAAGTACAAAATTCACCCATCTAGGTATAGATAGACACCAGGCGAGCAGGTGGGCATGCATGGCCTGGCTAGCTAGCTACTCCCCCGTCAAGGGAAAATGGGAGGATAATTAATTAGTGTCAATGTTTTTTTTATTAAGGAAAACCAAATTGTCAAACCTCGTAATTAACACTACTGTAAATAATTCATGGTGCTGAAACTCCTAAATATTGTTTGAGATTAATAAAGAGATTATAAAATTTACGTATGCTTCGATTATTTTTTATAGTATAGTGTGATCGATGCAGTCAGTATTTTATTATTTTTAATTATAAATTTAAAAATATTTCATCAATTAATACACATTATAATTCTATATGGATTGAAGTGCAAATTATTCTTTCAAACTATGATAAAAAAAACTATAACTTATAATTTTTTTCCCAAACTACAATAACAAAAACTATCGATCTTACTAAAAACTACAAACCCTGATACATCCTGAGATTTTTAGCAGGGACGGTTTGCTATGAGTTGCTGGCTTTTGTTTACAGTCTTTATCTATGATGATACATGTCTTTAGTGTAATAAACAACTGGTAGCCAGATAATATAAATTTATACACAAAGGGCGTAGCAACACGTGTGGTCAATTAGGTATCCCAACTATGCTGGAAATAATATCTTATTAGCATCTTTCTTTTTCTCCAATAAATATAAAAAATAATTACTTAAAGTTTTTTTCAACCCCATCACCATTACTAACAAATAGCAGGGTCTCTTTCACAAAGTTCAAACGTAGCGAGCAGGGGATTGAATTTGTCCTATGCTGAAGAATAGTAGAGGATCGTATTTCAATGGACAGAGTTGTCTCAGCCCCACATCTCTTTGAAATCAAAACTAAAAATACGTAATGTCAAGGTCTTTCGAGACATACATTATCATCAAAGCTTCCAACTTCCAAGTGGCAAGAAAGTAATGTGATGGCTTCATGTTCATCGATCATTAATTTAGTTTATATAGTTCATTGGTTCGATAGTTCTAGGAGATAAGATAAGATAATATTTTATATATATATATATATAATTTACAGGTTTAATCATTAAGTTTATCTTTGGTACAATTCTTGTAAATTTACCCAAGTTGTTTTTCACAACTCAAATAAAAGTAGTATATATAGTTTTTGAATTTTAATTTAATGAAAAATTAAAACTTTTGACTTTTGAATTATGATTTATACCATATAATTTTTTTTTAAAAAAAAATTGGGTCACTCAAAATTACTTCAACTCATTTTTGCTGAAAGTTACATGTAAAAATCAACTTTTGATTAATTATGACTCAAAAAAAATTCATATCAAATAAACACTAAATATTTCTTATACAATATAAACTCTATAAATTAATATTTCAGGAATCGTTACAAACTCTAAATAGTCCATAAAATATACTTACATGGATGAGGCATGCAAGGCATGATCAAGAGATCTAATGCCTGCCACTAGCGAATAAATTAAAATGGTAGCAAGATTATCACAGGAGTATAAAATGGTTTCTGATGAATGTAAACAAGAATACCATTCAACAAACTTGGTAGAAAGACAACAGAAATGGTAGGGGCATGGCATCCAGGCGGCGTGGAAAGAGTCATAGGTCGTGGAGGAATGCTTGTGGTGGGGGCGTTCTCTTGGGTTGCGAAGGAGGAAATGAGGGCATGAACACTGCCTATTCATATCCAAACCAGGAGACTAAATTTGAAACCCTATAGCCACCTGCTCATATTTTTCATGTGTTCAATTTTTTAAGTGGGTTTCCATCCCTTTTGGTGGTTCTGGTTGTTGAGCACTTGGCTTGTTCAAAGTCAACTCAAGTTTACGTTAAAAAAATATAAAGAAATTTAAACAATTTGGCCACGCTTCTTTCTACTCTACACAAAGACAACGAATTAAACAAGCCGATCAGAAAATCATGGCCGGCCGAAATGCCATTGTTTATGAGCAAGATAGTACTGCATATGTCACCCAGAAGATAGTACTGCATCTGTCACCCAGAAGATAGTACTGCATCTGTCACCCAGTTTTTTTCAACCCAGATACCATGTTCATATGTCAAGAATCATGTGACTAATCGGCTGCTATATATAATCACCCCTTACTTAGACCTTAGTATTAGTAAACTCCATTTGCCGACATCGACCAATAATTCTCCTTCTCGAGACTAAAAAAATAAAGTGATGTTAATCCCATGTCGAGGGAGTTGTACTACAAGAACCATTTGATTGCATTTGCATGCAAAATTTAACAAATAGTTGTTCAAAAGGGTGGGAGTTTTATGACACATTTTAGCTATCTGTCTTTGTCAAGGAAGGCAATCATCACCTGCTATGGTTATTGGGACATCACACATGATAATAAATTAAGTCCCACCGCCCTACACAATGCTTCTTACATAAGTAGTGACTTCACTTCTAGGGCAGGTTTCTCATTTTCAGACCTGAATTTAGTGACGCATCCAACTTTTTAATAAATTGCATTTGGTTTGGGTTAGAAGGGGTGAGATAGGGCAAGTGCATGCAATTGTATACTTATGAGTATAATGCTTTGTGTTATACCATCTAAGTTGGGTTTAATTAATGATTTGCGCTGTTAAAAAAGATAAGGATATGTGCAGGAAGAGATACATTAACCAAAAAAAGTAACAAAAAAAATAATATTGTTTTTTAAATGACATGTGAATGATATGGCCATTATAAGTTTTGATGTTATTTATTATTTTTTAAATAAATCCAAATTTAAATTTGAATTAATTTTGAGGGTAAAAACTCAAACAAAGTTTAAAACGATTTCTCCACTTCTTTTAACTTTTTTTTTTGGGGTGTAAAAACATGCATGTTATAGTTGCTTTGGGTTGACTATTGATTTAAAATAAAAATTCAAGAACTGCCATTTATTTTCACAATAAATTAATAATAAAATAATTATCACTATAATTTCCAGCAGTTAACTACTTTTTATTATGAAACTACAGAATAAATAAAAAAAACTATCATTAATCCTTTTGTAATTAGTCTAATAAGTAGCTTACTATATACAATAAGTTTTAAACCTGGAAATTAATTGGTGTCTATAAAGTTCACATGTCTGCTACGGTTATTTGATTCTATGTAGTTGTGCACATTTAATTATTAATTAATTAAGTATTATTAGTTGTTAATTTTTTTTAAAAAATATGTATCAATATTTTGTTAATTAAAAGAAAACTTTTTGAAAGCTGGATCTTCTACACTAACTTGGTACACGACTGGTCGGAGATCTTCATTGGCTGTGCTTCATGTCTAATAATCAATACGGCGAGTCTCGCCTTCCAAATTATTTCTGCCTGTGCTATACGGGGTACGCAAGTCAGGCAGCTCCTGGTGGAGCAGCTTCATGTCTAATAATTAAATAATATGGCGAGCAAACTACGCTTAAGCATGCTTATAATAAATAATATAATTGACAAAAAATATAGGTTTCCCACAAAATATGCAAAGAAACTTCTACTTAAATTGAGGTGACGATGATGGGAGATTGATCCTTTGCTAGATGTATAATAGTTGATAATTATGAAATCACAACCATTTTATTATGGTCATATCAATTTGCTTGCTCATTATTTAAAAGCGAAGTCTTAGTTTTAATTAGAATAAAAAATAATCTAAAAATATTTTTTTTTATCATTGAATGGGATTTTTTTTCTATTGATCATTATTTTGTACCAAAGAATATTTTCCATCCATACACTAGGCACGTGCTCACTCTAATATAGTTATAAAAATTATTTTTTTTTATAATTTTTATAATTTAACTAAATTTTCAATTTTTTTACCTACCCACGTCTTTATTTGTGTGGACGTCTTCACTTACCGCTCTCTCCTGACCTCCTCAAAGAAAACAGGACACGCATGTACTAAACCTGTTTTTTGGAAAGTCTTTGGGAGTTTTATCTTTGCCGAGGGTGAAAGTATACACGTGGCACAACAAGTCTATTCCGTTGACAGGATTTAATACCTAGAGGGGGGATGTAAACGTTCATGCACCCTGATTGTTAGGGGACTGTGATGATTTCCTTTTCTTTTCTTTTTAAAAAAAGTTATGTTTGGACCAGGAATTGAAGAGCAAGCAAATTATCAATCTCTCCTCCGTCCACGAGGATGGTGTGCAGACACACTTGTTACGTGTTTCTCGCTGAGAGGGTGAATCGAAGGAAAATACCTACGGTGTAACTACATCATGTTCATTCGTTTTTTGTGATGAACACTTTCGCATCTCAAGTTTCTCATTGCACGAAAACAGAAGTGTGTGCGTGCCTATACACCGAAAGATTAGAGAAGAAACGAAAGCTTGTTGGGCTCTCACGGAGCTAAGAGGGCAGCCCAAGGCCCATTATCCGAAGTTTAAATTAATCAAAACCCATTCAATGCAAAAGATCTTTTGGGTAGCATAATAATAATAATAATAATAATAATTAGCGGCTAATTGATTAACTCGTTGGAGTATTAAAAGAGCACTCATGATTTAACGAATGTTTAAGAAGTAACTAGCGATTTTTTAATAATTATTTTATAGAAGTAATTATCAATTTTTTAATAATTTCTTGTGGGTCATGAATTTTATATTTTTATTTTGTATTCATTTAATAAAACAATTAATAAAATAGTTCATCGTTATCATTATCACCATAACAATTATTTTAACCCTGTCCTATCCTCTTATCCTATATATATATATATATATATATCACTCTAACAAGTAACACGGGTCGGTTGTTGAGGTGAAAAGATTATGATTTATTCAACTTTTGCAACTTCAAATAGACCATAACATACACGCAACTTAATATATATAATATATTGTTTCAAAAGTTTAAGAGTTAGTTTGAAAAGGAAGGCCTCTTTTTTTTTTTTTTATTCCCAAAATTAAATGAAAAGGGTGTTTTGTGAAGTCTTAAGAACTATATAAAAATTATTTGAGAGTCAAAAGCGAGGAATCACAATATAAATTCTTCTGACCTCTGAGTATATTATAAAAGTATTTCAAGGTCAAATATATATATATTTTTTTGAAAACCATAACAGCAACAATTAACAACCATGGTCATAATTAAAGGGACATCTCCTAAATCATACATGGATTATTCAAGTTTTTTTAAACATGGATCTATATTAATGAATTATATTCAATTTTTTTTTAAATAACATCCACAACTTAAAATAATTTAAAAAATAAAACGTTCAAATTCTTTTTTTAAATAATTTTATTTTTTATCGTATATAGGAATGAATTATCGAGAATTATATTATATGTTTAATGTTTATTGAATCAATTATAAGAATGTGAAGCCAAAATCTAGAGTTAAAAAAATCAATTTGAAAAACAACCCATTGGGTTCTGTTGTCTCAAACACCATTTGTAAAAGGCCACAAATTATTCTTTTGGCCCGTGAAAAACCCAAATTGTAATGAGATTTGACTCAACGATGTCGTTTTATACCGGAAAGACAGGCAGCTTACCAAGAGTGAAGTGAAGCTTGCAATTTCTCTCTGCAATTTCACATTCCCCTGTTCTTCCAATCCCCGTCAATTTTTCTTTTCTTTTCTTTTAGATGGATCTTATCTGTCATAAGAGGAACCTCAATTTCTTAAAATACACAATAACCTTAAAACCAAGAACCCAAAATCGTAAAGCCAACAACTTTTGCACCAAAACCCAAAACAACAGCAACATAGTCAATGAAATCACAACGTTTCTCAACCAAAAAAATTGGGAGTCTTTATTACCTTTGGTATCAAATAAGCTGAGCCCAGATGTTGTTCACGCAGTTATTACAAAACAGGTAAATGATCCTAAACGTTTGTTAGATTTCTTCAACTGGGTTCAGTTTCAAATGGGTTTCTCTCAAAAGTTAAAATCTTTTTCGATTCTTGCATTAATTTTATGCAATTCAAGGCTCTTTTCTAGGGCTGATAGTGTTGTAAATCAAATGATAATGATGTCTAGTGGTGGATATTCAGAGATTTTGGATTCATTAATTAAGTCTTGTGAAGAGTTTGATTTGAATTATGGTAATGGTAATGAAAATAGTAATAATAATGATCTCGGCGTAGTTTTTGAGTTGTTGATTGATGGGTATAAAAAGAAAGGGCTTTTTGTCGAGGCTGTTGGTTTTTTTTTGGGAGCGAAAAGGAATGGTTTTGTTGTTGGCTTGTTGTGTTGCAATGGGTTGTTGAGTGATTTGCTGAAAGCTAACAAATTGGAGTTGTTTTGGAGACTTTATAATGGGATGTTAGAAGCTAACGTGTTGCATGATGTCTATACTTATACCCATTTGATAAATGCACATTTTAGAGCAGGGAATGCTAAGGAGGGTAAACGCTTGCTTTTTGAAATGGAAGAGAAGGGTTGTATTCCTAGTTTGGTTACTTACAATGTCGTGATTGGTGGGTTGTGTAGGGCTGGGGAGGTTGATGAAGCGTTTGAGTTGAAGAAGTTGATGGACAAGAAGGGCTTGGTCGCTGATGTTTTTACTTATAGTATACTTATTGATGGGTTTGGTAAACAGAAGAGATGTACTGAGGCGAAGTTGATGTTGGAAGAGATGTTTAGCAAGGGTTTAAAACCTGACCACGTTGCCTATACTGCTTTGATTGATGGGTTCATGAAACAAGGTGACAGCAGGGAAGCATTTCGGGTTAAGGAGGAGATGCTTGCTCGTGGAGTTAAATTGAATCTTTTTACGTACAATGCTCTTGTTAAAGGGGTGTGTAAGTTAGGTGATATGGAGAAGGCAAATGCTCTTTTAAATGAAATGATTACGGTGGGGATAAAACCTGATACTCAGACTTATAATAACATGATTGAGGGATATTTGAAGGAACAGAATACATCACGGGTTAAAGATTTATTGTCTGAGATGAAGAAGAGGAACTTGGTGCCGACTGCATACACTTGTGGCATGATAATCAATGGTCTGTGTCGTCATGGATCTATTGAAGATGCCAGTAGAGTGTTTGAGATTATGGTTTCTCTGGGTGTGAAACCGAATGCTGTAATCTACACAACTTTAATAAAAGGTCATGTTCAGGGAGGGAGATTTCAAGAGGCAGTGAGAATTTTAAAGGTAATGGATAATAAAGGGGTTCAACCTGATGTATTATGCTATAATTCTGTAATCATTGGCCTGTGCAAGGCTAGAAAAATGGAAGAAGCAAAGGATTATTTGGTTGAAATGACTGAGAGGGGACTTAAGCCAAATGTGTATACTTATGGGGCTTTAATACATGGATACTGCAAGTCAGGGGAAATGCAAGTAGCTGGCAGATACTTCAAGGAGATGCTAGGTTGTGGTATAGCACCAAATGATGTTGTTTGCACAGCCCTGATCGACGGGTACTGCAAGGAGGGTAGCACTACGGAAGCCACTACAATTTTTAGATGTATGCTAGGACAGTCAGTGCACCCAGATGTGCGGACTTACAGTGCCCTCATCCATGGTCTCTTGAGGAATGGGAAACTTCAAGAAGCAATGGAGCTGCTATCCGAATTTCTTGAAAAGGGATTGGTGCCTGATGTCTTTACCTGCAACTCTATTATTTCTGGCTTTTGCAAGCAAGGTGGTATAGGGAAGGCTTTTCAACTTCATGAATACATGTGCCAAAAAGGCATCAGTCCTAACATCATCACTTACAATGCTTTGATCAATGGACTTTGCAAGGCAGGCGAGATAGAAAGAGCCAGGGAGCTGTTTGATGGAATTCCAGGAAAGGGTTTGGCTCATAATGCTGTGACCTATGCGACTATCATAGATGGGTATGGCAAATCTGGAAATCTAAGCAATGCATTTCGGTTATTTGATGAGATGACATTGAAGGGGGTCCCACCTGATAGCTTTGTCTACAGTGCCCTCATTGATGGATGTCGCAAAGAAGGAAATACCGAAAAGGCCCTGTCCCTATTCTTAGAATCAGTGCAGAAGGGCTTTGCTTCTACTTCTTCTCTCAATGCTTTGATGGATGGGTTCTGCAAGTCTGGGAAGGTGATTGAAGCTAATCAGTTGTTGGAAGACATGGTCGATAAGCATGTCAAACCAGATCATGTGACCTACACAATTCTGATTGATTATCATTGCAAGACAGGTTTTTTGAAGGAAGCAGAGCAGTTCTTTGTTGATATGCAAAAGAGGAATCTGATGCCAAATACTTTAACTTATACAGCACTTTTAAGTGGTTACAACATGGCGGGGCGCAGATCTGAGATGTTTGCTCTTTTTGATGAAATGATTGCTAAAGATATTGAACCTGATGGTGTTACCTGGAGTGTAATGATTGATGCTCATCTCAAAGAAGGTGACCATGTGAAAACTTTGAAGCTGGTGGATGACATGTTGAAGAAGGGTGGTAATTTGAGCAAAAATGCGTGTCATGTGCTAATTGATGCATTGTGCAGAAAGGAACATATTTCTGAAGTGCTGAAGGTACTTGAGAAAATAGAAGAGCAAGGATTAAATCTCAGTCTCGCTACTTGCAGCGATCTAGTACGCTGTTTTCACAAAGCAGGCAAAATGGACGGTGCAGCCAGGGTCTTAAAGAGCATGGTCAGATTCAAATGGGTTCCAGACTCCACTGGATTAAATGACCTAATCATTGAGGAACAAGGCAGTACAGACTCTGAGAATGCTGGTGATTTCTTAAAGCAAATGGCATGGGAAGTTGCTTGCCAGGTGCGGGCCTGATTCCTTGTAATTGGATGAGGGAATTGTAGTTGTAATCCTTCAAACTGTTTTCTTCCTGTGGTTTCATGGGATTATGAATCCGAGCAACATTTTCCAGGAGTTAAGTGATGGGCTTAGGCAGCAACGGTGGCAGCTAAGTCTCATGTTCATACAATGTTGAGTTTCCTTGTGAACTAGTTATCAAGTCACATTGGAAGACTTGCAATCAATGCAACTTCAATACTAAAACGGTGTAGCAATAAATTTACACCATGTATCTTTGCTCGGAAGGTTACCAAAACAAGGTTTTGGTTGGAGAATTTGGAGAGAAAGGAATGCCAACTACAGACATCACAGAGGGACACTTAATACCTCGGGGATAGCTACAGTTTTACATGAGATGCTGGCCCTCAGAATTTGAAAAGGACCACCATTGGTTAGAAGCCAAGGCCTTGATCTCTCCACAAGTAATGACTTCTACTCTTCATCTTAAATTGGAATATCTCCTTGTTTTGATATTCTTTTTTCTCATTTCTCTTTTTCTTGGAGATAAAGCCAGAAGTGGTTTCTGGATTTCCACTACAGTTTGAATAATTCCATTGTTTGAAATGGGCAAGACATCGTTTTTAAGCTGTTTTTTCTTTATTGTAGCATTTTAGGAATGCACGCCAGTCCTTATAAGTTTAGTGACTCTGTTTTCTTGTTAAGTTTGTTTCTAGCGGGAAAATATTATTAAGAAAATCAGGCAGCGTAGGAATCTGACAGCCTCCTGACGTGAAAAAATTTGTCTCAACTCTCAATAACTTGCCTTGATTGGTTAATGATCTTAGATTCTTCATTATCTTTTCTCTCTTTCCCATCTTATTGTAAACGGTGATTTTACTTGATGATATTTCTGTTGTCTCCCATCTCTAAATAATTGAACTTCAATTGGAGCTGTAAAAGATTCGCATGTCAAGAAAATGTACTTTTCTGGTTGTACCTTGCGAAATTTTGGGCAATGATAAGGACGCTTGCTTGTTCTGACAATTCACCTCTGTGAAATCTGTCCTAACAGCTGCTTTACTTGGAACAGGTAAAAGCAGAAAATAGCAAGTCAGAGGGATAAGAATAAATGCATAAGGCATTGATTTGGTTTAGTTGCCGGTGACCAAGAAAGCAGCTGAAGGCTTGAAGCAGGCAGCTATCGCCACCAGCCTTTGGCACTGGCTGCAAACATAAAAACATGCAGCTGAGGCAACTAAGATTATGGCTTTGAAAGTGAGCAGAGCAGCGCCAGGCAGAAGATGACCATGATTTTAACCTCTGTCATGTCTTCCAGTTCTCTGTGTATTTGAGCTACCAGGTTGTGTGCCCTCTTGCATCTAATGATGCTCTTTTGTATCTTCAAGGTCGAGACCGCAGCAATGCTCAAATTTAAAGCAGTTTCATCCGAGCTGCATTGCATGGGTAGTCGTATTTTATTCTTTTTTGGTATCCAGCTAAACAATAAAGAAGAAACCTAGCGACCTGGAGGCTACCTGCAAGGACAACGTTGTACTGATGTTTTGTTACTCGATGTATTAACTATAATTATGATCAAGACATGCTCTTGGACCATCCTTCTCTCTCACCCTCCTTGCATACGCCATTATCTGCCCAATCATCTTTTGCCGGTGGGATTTGAACGTGCACCGGTGACAGTAGAAGTATGTTTTTGTGGCCAAATATGACTTTTCTGAGACACGAGGAGTGGTGGAAAATGTCTCTCTCTCCAGCTCACCTGGTTTTCTGCATTTGTAAGTGGACAGGCTTCTGCATTTGTGCTCAAGTTGTGGGATCAGGCTGCCGAAATTCATGCTGAAATACTTCTCGATCTTTTTATCATGAACAAAGCCAGCGGTTCATGTCTCAATTTGTAAGACAGGTCAGAGACTCTTGCGAAGGGGACCTTCTCACCTCAAAATACATGTCTAACACGTATAGTACGTAAATTAATAGAATATTTGATTCTCAACTCATAATGGGATATTTCATCAATTAATCTATACGTGGAGAAATTTCAGAGAATCAATTATTCCGTCTGGTTGAGAGTTATTCCTTGATCGTAAGTAATTTCTTGATCATAAAATTTAATAAGTTGTTTTTTGATCGTTTTCTAGAGTGCAATGATACACACTGAAACCCAGTTTTGGAGGAAGAACGACCGGGGTAACTTGGAAACAAAAGTACATTAACTTTACAACAACATCATGTCAGAATCCTAAGGAGTTAAGAAGATAAGGCTGTGCAATAATTTTACAGCTATAACCTACCACAATCCTGATGGGTGAAAAAAGGTCAGCTTGAAGGGGAAAGTTTAAGCACCTATGTTGGCTATTACACAGAGACTGAACTCGTATATATCTCATGAAGATGGAAGATTGACTTAACAGACAATCACCGCATCTTGTAATCAAACAGATTTTGGTCCCATTTTTTTATACAAGAAACCACTTTACAATAACTAGAATATGATACAGAAGTTGTCCCTTGATTTGAATTGAAGACTCCATTCACCGTCTTTCGGTAAAGAGTTTGCCTGTTAACAGAATAACAAGCTCGCCATCATCAATGGATGATCCTGGTGCAAGCTGTAATGCTGTTTTACCTTCACCATTCACAGCTCGTGGATTGGCCCCCCTGCATCGTCAGATTTGTAAATGAAAAAAATGGAAAATGATAAGCATTTGGTATTGAAAAGATGATAAATTCATCCAATTTATTTGCAAAGGGCTAATCTTGAGAGAACATCGGTTACAGCTTCAGTGGAATCAAGTTTGGCTCTAAAGAATTCTGGTGATCATTTATTTCCGGGAAAAAAAAAAACATGCATTCAATTTTCATGAAAGTGGTCCATGGAATAAAGACTGGATATGAAGGAAAGGTGCTTCCCTCCTACACTAGGATAGTCTTTGAAGTGAAATATAATTGTGTGCGATTTTATCCTCAGAATCATAAAGATCGGCATTGCAGCTATGTGGATAGCGCCATTAATGCCACTACAAAACATTGCGGATGGAATTGGCCTAGCGACCTGCAACCCAACCAGAGGTCTTATGACATAATTATATGGTAGCTCAAAGTAACAAGTATGGAGATTCTGAAGGAATCTTCTACTAAAGTCACTTGATCTTAAAACTAAATGTCCGAGGAGCTGTAAAAAGTTCAGAGAGAAAACAGAAATAGGAGCGCTAACAACTATATTAGATGCCCGTGTGTTAAACAAAGAAATGTATTTTTGCAATGCCTTTTCTTGTTTCATGACACTTCAGATTCAATGAAATTATCTGACATTGTATTCATGTCATTACTTCACTGTCCAGACATTATATCAAGCTATCAACATTAGAGGTTACAAAACAAGACACCGAGAACTATCCAAATCTATGGTTCAATTGTCGGAAGCTATTTTTTGGTGGTACTGGAAGACCTTGACATTCTTGTTCACTCCTATAAAGGTCTCAGGCCAGATCTTCAAGATATTTGGTACAAGCCATTTCTTGGCACAATGTTAAAGTCTTTGGTTTGCAAGCATAATGGAGGAAAGTTTAAAAATGTCACGAGGATTTTCTAATTCTCCCTCCAGAATTCAAAACCATACTTCAAAGCCATTATAGGCTATAACTAGTTAATGGCCTTATATCAAAATGTTTAGTGCATGGAGCATTATAAAAGGAAAGGAAAACGAAAAGAACATAAAATTTTGTAAGAGAAGCTCTTAGAGAGATCAAGGAGAAATGATAGCCTCCAACCATGAATAAGTTCAGATAAACCCAGAAAACTATTGACAAAAACCTAATAAAACTTAAATACGCAACATGGATGCTTGCCCACATATTCATAGTTTTACACTTATCAGATTCCTTTCCCCCACAATAAAAATAGCAAGCAAGATGGAATTTTAATCATGGCATAGAAAGACAGATGATGGTACAGAAATTCAAGAAGCTAGCAGCTTAACAGTGGATGAAAAAACTTTCCATTTTACCAAAGCCAATAGAACTACTTTAAAGAACCCAAGTGCAATGTATAATTTTACCAAGTTAAAAGCAAAGCGTATGGAAGAAGTGATCGATCCTTTTCCAGAACAAGATGAACTAAAAATTTTTGCTGGTTAGGACATGAAAAGCAAGGGCTAGAGAAAAGAAAGAACTACCTCCTAAGAAGCAATTTTGCAATAGGATATCTCTTGCTGATAATGCAATAGTGCAGTGCTGTATGACCTTTCGAATCAGAAGCATTTATATTTGCACCATATTGTAGGAGTAGTTCTACCATGCCATTGTCAGCTGTTAGGCAGGCAAGGTGAAGCAAGGGACATCCATCAGAAATTTCCTTTATGAGCTGGTCCTCACTTCTATTTAATGACGTCAGATAGCTTGCTGATAGCTTGTTCAAAGAATCACCTGCAAAGCAATCAAACTTGAGATCAAGGTTTTCCAGCTCTTCCAACCACATTGGCCATTTTTAAGGACGTACTAAATGATGCTTGTCCATTGATGGCGTTGACATCTATCCCAGAGCAGACAATATGGCGGTAAACTCCTTTCTTGTCATTAGCATGGATGCTTTCCCACATCTGTTGCACCACTGGATGTTGATTGTCCCTTGACTTGAATACAAAAGCTTTTTGTGCATACTGCAATACAGGAAAACAATCAGATTGAGTCCAAAAATGACATAATCTACTGGCTTATTACAGCTAACCTACACTTACTCCCTAATGAGACATTTCAATCAATAAGCCGAAAAAAAATGACAAGGTAAACAGCAGGGCTAATGACAGGAATTGGATGAACACACATGCCAAGTAAAGAGTAAAACACTGCAAATTCAGGATGCATATCAGAGGAAGTTGCAAAATGTGTTGAACTTTAAAATTAGGAACTTTTACATGCATTCTTGCCTTCTGGTGAGCACATGGTTTCCCCATCATGAATGTAGGTGACAAAAGCAATTATCTGAATGGGTTAGGAAGAGGCTGAAAAGTCAAGTTGTTTGAAGGAGGCCAGAAAGACAAATCATGAGGATGCCAAATTATCTGTTTCTTTAATACTGAAGTTGACATATATTCACAACTGCTGAAGCAACAGATGGAATAATGATCAAGTCACTTCATGCGAGGTAATAGTTATTCCCAAGGCACTGGCATGTCTTGACTAGGAAGAAACAAACCAAAACCTTAATTTCCACTCTAACCAAACTTCTAAACACAGACATGTAGATGCATAATCCCCTAAAGGGACCATACAGCCTTGGGCCCTCGCTGCCAGTTAAATGCTTAAAGAGTATTATGATGGTTAGATTAGGAGCTAAAGACCATCAAAAGACTGCTACTGTTGTAAAAGAATCCACATATGAGACAGCTCAGTGCTTATGCTTTTCTCCTAGTTGTCAGTAAATCTCATTCAAATCTTTCACCATTTTTTTTGTTGTCTACTTACTTCGAGAAAAGTACCTAAGAGCCTTCATAATCTACCTTTAGACCAAGAACTGGGTCTATCCCCACCCATTCCCAAGTTAGCCCATAAACTAGCTACAGGCATTCATTACAGAACTATCAGTGTGAGAATGGTATGTATATCTACTAAATCCTAAGGTTCTACAAGCATTATGATGAATGACCAATTAGTTTACTAACAAATTCCATTTCTTTTTCATTCTCCAAAAAAAAAATCCATCTTGGGTTCAAAAATATATTAGACATGTTCTCTTTTCAGAATGAAAGTCATCTAGGAAGCAAGAGAAAAATGTCACATTGTCACAATCTCCACTGATTGGTTGGGATGTTCTTAAATAAGACTGGGGAAATAAACACGAGATGTCCAAAAGAAATGGAATTATTCAGAGCAATACCTTCGCATGAATAAACTGCTCCTTCACTGAGATAGGATCATCTTGATTGGGTTTCCTTGTACGGAATTGCTTGTGTCTATCAGATTTAGAAAATCTATGCCACCAAAACTTCAAAATTATTAGTATTGGAAAAAAAATCTTGAAAAAAAGAAGAAAAAGAATAGAAAACACAACAGTTTAAAGCATATCAAATTTCAGCATTACTGACCTGAGTGCTTCGTCAGAAGTAGAACTTGTTGGATGGAACAACTCTTCCCAAATTGTGTTTGCACAATAATTCCCCAGTGACTGAAACAAGTTTAAGATAGATGGATCCCACACTTTTACATCAAGTGTTAGTGATCTTACCTGCATTGAAGGATTACCACAATGCAACATGAATGTGCAAAAAGAAGGAAGAACAGAGCAAAATACCATAAGTGTAAATATACTCAAACATCAAAGAGGCCTAGCTCAAATAAAAGAGAGAGCAAATAAAACAAAAAACATCAGACAATTATAAAAGACCTGGATTTCTCTCTCCCAACACACCCAAATTCAGATATTAACAACTGTAAAAGTGACAGACTTTACATGATGTGAAAGTTTATTCACTATAAACTTATTAGAGAGAGAGAGATAGAAGAGAATTGTATGGAATAGGAGTTGAGTTCACACACAGTAAGAAAATGGAGCGAAGACTCATCCGTTTCAGGTTCAGGTTTGATGTAATTATATTTAAGACTGTCAAGGCAACTGCAGGAACACATTATAGTTCATGTAGACCATTGTTCACACAGAAGAATACAAATATTTTGTCAGCAATGATCTTAATTTTCCAACAAAAATATCACTGGCAGCCTCAATTATAGATCAACTTTCAGGAATAGTAAAAAGTAACAGTTAAATGAATCTGCAGTTTAGTCTCCTCAAAGTTACTGAGAGAGAGTGGTATTGAATGGAGTGGTCAAGTGTACACACACAGTAAGAAAAGTGAAGCAATGACTGATTTTATTTTCGTTTCACTTTTGATATAAGTAGATAGACTATCTATAAACAGTAAAGGCGTATCCAGGAACACAATATAATTGCAAGAGGACTTTTGCACAGGCAGAGGAATAAAGTATTTTCTCGGTACTGATCCAACTTCCAAATGAGAATATCACTGGCAATCTCAATTATAGATCACTTGGACATTCAGCACCACAAAAATGTAACAGTTAAACAAATCTATGATCTAGTACCCTCAGAAAAGTTAGTAGTACCTCGCTTACATGCCCTAACCACCTTGCTCCTATTAGAGAGAGAGAGAACAGAACTGTATGGAAAAGGAGTCGAGTGTATACACAATGTAAGAAGAATAAAGCAAGGATTCATTTGATCTAGGTTCAGTTTTGATCAAAGTGTATTTAACAGTGGTGGCTTGTGCACAAACTCAAGAATTGGTGAGGTCAACTGGTAAACAGAAGCACAGTTTTCTTTTAGTATACTTGGTTGTAGAGACATGTGGACCCCTCATTCATGTTTGCCTGTGCTTCTCGTGAAACATTACTTTGAAATACAATGCTTCTAAGGTTCATGTCTTAGGTTCATCAGAGAAACGCACAAATTTCCTAATTCTTATCTGAAACTTCCATTCAGAAACAATGAAACAGACATGATCAAGCATTGATAAATTACCTTTGATATATGTACCCCAAGATTACGATGAACACCAGAACATTCAATGCATATAAGAATACCAAGGTTTAAGGATGCCCAGTCTGGTTCAGGTGCACCACAATCGGCACATCTGTCATTCCCAGGTACTCTTCTTAACACATCAATTGGCTTTTCAATTTTTATGGTGTAATCTTGCCGTCGCAAACTTCTGGTTGGATGTAAATGACTTCCAGTATCAAATGTGAACTCCTCAATCTCTGTCTGATCAGGAGAATCTATGAACGAGCCACTCTCACTAACAGAGTGATGGTCACCACTTCCCATCGGACTAGAAGAAAGAAACTGACAAATAAATGGGCCATGTTCATTAATATACAAATCGACACAGAAGATACAGAGTACTGAAAAACTGTAGATATTTACTCTTTCAGTTATCTGGGAACTCAATAATGAAGTGATCACCCCATTTATCTTTTCAATCCAGTCCATTTGGTCTAGTGCATTCTCTGCCTGCATTAAAATCCAATACAATTGAGAACCTTTACAAACTTAACCTATTTCCCAAATTTACAAACTCATTCCTGATTGTAATTTACAGCGGGAAGGAAAATAAGTTTTTTTTCTTTTCCTGGTTATTTTTATATTCAACAGTCAACATCCAGTTACATGTTTGAATTGCATTTAGATGACAAACCTGCAAAGTGTAGACTTTCATTGGTGAAATAATTCTGAAGCAGAATCTTAAATCCGATTGATCTGCATCAACTTTTATTGTTGATGTCAGAAGGTTCACAGTGTGACGAGCAACAGATTTTTCATCATGCACACCACCATGGTAGTGAGAAGAAAGCCACCGACTCAACAAGCCATGACCATTTTCAGAAGAACCATTTCTCTGTACCGCGGATTGACTCCCACCTGACTGAAATAGGGCAGTGCATAACATCCAGTGAACAGATATCAGACTCTAAAAGAGGTATATAATTGACAGCTCTCAACATTACAGGCTATATTCCAGTGAATGGCTTACAGATGACCAGTTGAATGGCTTGCGATAGTAGTAAAGCATTCCTCGATTATCAAGAACAAAAAACCTTCTTTTCCAATCACCTCTCAAATTTGAGGAACGCTTTGATAGATATCCTTGTCGAATGGTTTGAACCTGTATAATTGTAGTCTTAGCTAGTCATGCAAGCAGAGATTCTTAGCTAGTCATGCAAGCAGAGATACCATGAGGATGAAGTAATTGTGGGGAAAAGACAAATTTTTTAACTTATAGACAAAATCATGTTAAAGGTGAGCTTCACTTGTGAACTACCTTCCCCTTAGCAGCAGATTGCATAACCTCCTCTATCACTTTTTGTGAACTCCTAGCAGCAGGTCGCACGCTCTCTTCATGAGGAGAACTGAAAATGTCATTTACAGAATGCCTACTTTCTTGATCAATATGCTTCATGAACTCTTGCATCCTTTCATGAAGGGATACTTGATCATAGTTGGAACATTCTCTACATTGTTGTGCATAAGCCAAGACCTATAACATAACAGCCAATGGCTCATATTTTGTTTCAACTAAGAGAAATTTAAAAGGTGAGGCTACAAATATGAAGCAGCCAAGTTCTGCAACAAGGAGAGACAACCAAAGAAGAGGACAAGAAAGAATGTTCTGGCTTAATCAGATTAATGGATACTGGAATTTAAAACCTCATGTAGGAGGCAAGCCACAAACTTAACCTTACAAAAAATTCTATTAATTGAATGTCAGTGCAATCTATAAGCGGGGCAGAATTGGTCAATTATTAGTGGAGTCAAAAGACATAGTGCTTAATTGGTACACTTCAATTTCAAGCAACCCTTCATAAACCAGACATCAAGGGCTTTACCCTTTCTGTTCATGTTGTTTGACCAGAAACTTTTATAGTCTACTTTTTTAACCAGTCCTAAAGGTGTCCAAGATGGCATAGACAATCTTTTGTTCACATGGTCAATTAGATCTTCTTAAATAAGAGTTGAATGATGGTGATAATGATTATAGGATCTTGTAGTTTTCTTCGAAAAATGCCTTTTCAACCCCATAAAAAAGAAAAATGAAGAAAAAAATGAAAGCTTCTTCCAGGTCACTTATGGACAACTCCACGATATAATAATTAAGGACTTGAGAAATTGTTTTTGAAAAGTAAAATGTGCTTTTTAGGGAAACTGATATAATTTTTTAACAGTACAATTTTGTGAGGGAACAATTAACATTACAAAGGACCTGGTTAATGAAAGGCTCCATCTGGTGCAGTAGCTCATATCCCTGAAACAATCAGGAATTCAAAGTCAACAACATACAGATTCGAGAATGAATTCAACCTTAATATCATCACATGATCACTGAGGTACCTGCTTGAAGAATTGAAGATGAGCATCCATTGTTCCGCTAACAGCCTCCAGAAACTCAAATCTCCTCTTGGCCTCGACAACAGAAAGAGCACTAATCTGGAGATAGAAAATCATGTATTATATTTAATCCAAGCTGCTTATTGAAAAATTTATAGGATCCATGTTACTCAGTTGAATAAACTTACCAAATTAAAGCGTGCTTGCTCAAAAGAGGACCTTGCATTGTGCAGTTCCTGGAACGGTCTCTCTACCAAATTAGATTTAAACTGATGGTTACCTATGATTAACTACCTGAACAACCTACACACAAAACTAGATGGTGCTTTAGCATTAGAAGTCAGATGCTATGGATTGTACCTCCTGTATAGCAGAAGCTACATCCATCCTAGTACTCTTCCTCAGTGAAAGAAACTTATCACGCGCCTGCAGCACAACATCAAATTGGAACTGAATTTTGTCGCGATCAAGTATATATTGGGCAACACTATCCTCGAAAATTGAAGTACATTAACCATAAATAATTACTCGTGCAGAAGAACCCTCTCTAGAAAAGAAAAGAAGTCCTAGCAACACTTCTGAAAGGAAATGAAAAACCATTCTATAAAACAAGGAGATAGAAACTAACTTGAAAGAAATTAGCGAGTGTAGACCTAGAAGATGATAATGATGTATTGTTATTAGCTTTATTGGTATGATTATTATCAGATAAAGAAGACTATATAATCAAGAGATTGAAAACCTAAACATAAGGTGGACTTGGATTACAGGTTTCATATAAATCAATCAACTCTAATGTCCCTTTTCTATGAGTTTTTTCATTCTTGTTTTGGTAATAAGCAGCATCTACCATGAGCACCTTTCTCCTGCAACTACCAGTATATTTTGCCCCGGTATTAGTCTTTCAAGTCCAAGGGATATGAGTAACCTTCCAGAAGAAAACAGAGCAAATGAATCCATAAGGCAGATGGGAAAGGTACACTATGAGGAAATCTATTATGAAGGGCATTTATTACTTGGACCATATTTGTAATTATTTCCATACTTGTACATAAAACACTTGGAAATTTTGAATTTCACAGTTGCTGCTTCTGTTGGTTTACTAAGAATCTGGATATGTAAATATCTATCTGCATGCAAAACATATGCATTTACAAGGAAACCAATATCACCAAAAATTGAGGGATATTGGTAAATAATTTACTCAAGTTTTCTTTTCTATATGATGATTCTTGGGTTAAGCTTGTTAGTACCTTCATAACACAATTTCTCCTCAAAATTTAGAAAGGAAACCAGAAAAACATGTTTTGAAATGTTAGTGTTCATTTACAATGCCTTTATGCAAAAACAACATTGAGATATGACCCAATCAGGAATAAAAATGTAATCATGAGTAATGAAAGCCATCACAATGCCAGCCAAATTACATGGAATTTAGAGAATGAAAACCACAATAAGGTTGCAAAAGAGATTATCAGCAGACAAGACACGGAATTTACATGCATACCTTCAAAGTTATATCATAGTATTAGATGAACAACCCACCTGATCATACATCACGGAAGCCTTGTCAAAACGTTTCCGTGCTTCCTGCAACAATAAAAGATTAACCGTAGCTAAGCAACAGTCTTTTTAGAGAGAAGTCCAAGATTGTTCTCAGAGCTTAGATGATGGTCAATGAAAAATGGATATATTTCTGATTATATATTACGAGCACGCTATAGTTTCAACAAATAAACAACGAAGTCAGTGTATAAGGAATTCTTCTTAAGCAACAGTATTACGAAGTCCAAACTTGCAGGCATTGACTTTTTTATACAAAGAAAGCATCTATTTGACAGGAAATACAAAGTACCTTGATGTCTTGCAGATCAAAATTAACAAAGTGCTGCAACTTATCATTTAGCATGTTCTCCACCTGAGAAAGCCAATTTCAAATGGCGGTACAGCAAATCACTTAAAACAGTTTTCCATATTCTGTATTTAAATGGACAAAATGAAAACCATATCTAGCAAGTCCAGGAAGCATGCAAACCGTGTTATAAATTGTCTACCTGTGACCGAAGAACTTCCTTGTATGTACCAATTTCTCTCAACGTGATTGTGAATTTGTTCATAACAGGACCTAAGAACGACCACAAAAATGCAGTACTAGGTTATGAACAGCTAATGCATTGAGTTGTTTATTAGGTCCCTTAGATTTTTTTATTTTTTTTTGCTTTTTTGATAGAATAGGTCCCTTGAATTTTACATATACCAGAAATTATGGTAAATATAACAGCAATTGGAAAGAAAGAGAAAGTGATAATGATAAAAGCATGAGTAAGATACATGTAACAGGCTGCGCAACAATACATGTTACTTCATCTTGACTGGCCAAGAGCTAATGTGATTTGAGTATATTTTGCACTCCGAGGAAAAAAACCCCAAATCTAAACTCAAGACTGGTTTTTCAAAAGCTAATGTGATTTTATTAACATTGATACTGTCATGAAAATGATTCAATATTAAACTATGCCCAATTACAGCTTGCTAAGTATCACTTAATTATGCCCCTAAACTAATAATAAAATTATCCATAGCAGTTAAATGCATGCATGCAACAAATGAACAGAAAATTTTGACATGCCGCACGAACATTTGCACCATACTACGGAGCAAGTCAGCTAGTTACACCAGTGATTATCTTCACATCATATCAGGATAAAAATAAGGGACGATTTCAGTTGGAGGGAGATGTTGAATTTTGCAAGTCAGTCCACAGGTTTCACAGCAAAGTAACCATTTATGCTTTCTATCCGTCAAAGTTACAAGACAAAGCAGTTCACTCAACTGGGGCAAGAGCTAACTCTCTACACAGCGACACGAGCAGAGTTACTGGCAGAGCATTGCTCTTATCCAGCAACATGAAAAGCAACAACAAATTCACTTAAGAAGCAAAAACAGAAAACGTGGATATTACCTCCGAAAGCAACACAAATTGGATCATTATGTCCTCCTCCAAAAGCTTCAAGCGCACTCGCAAAAGCAATATCCCCATCATATCCTTCTCCAAGCCCTTCTCTGCAAATTTCAACAAACACAACACTAAGCAACATTTTCGACATCACAGAATAAACTCGACATTTTACGAACGACAACTTAGACTTACGTGTACTTTCGACATCCCTTGTAGAACTTCAAACACCTCCCTCGTAATGCCTCCGCGCTTTCTTCCATGCATTGCATCTATTTTCACACCAATTTGCTACAAATTAACCATAATCCAAACAAACACATACACTTAAAAAAAAAGTGCATAAATTCATATTGTTCACGTGCAAAATTCACAACAAACACATGTCAAGTAAAATTTTAAAAAATATAATTATAGCAGAATTCTTAATGCTAAGTAATTATAAACTATTAATT
The DNA here is from genome assembly GCA_015708895.1 of Populus ilicifolia. NCBI lineage: Eukaryota > Viridiplantae > Streptophyta > Magnoliopsida > Malpighiales > Salicaceae > Populus > Populus ilicifolia. The sequence continues at coordinate 1,980,519 of SRLM01000273.1, read as the reverse complement.
AAAAAGGTAACTTAGCATTTGGAATTATAATTTCTTGTCCGCCAGCGAAAATTAATGCAAAAAAAAATACTGTTTAAGAATAAAACTGCGTTCAGAATGCTATCAATGCAATGTGGTTCCTGGAGATTAACGGATCAGAAACAGGAAGTTTCGGTTCAGAATATCGGCGACGAAACAAAAAGAAGAGAGAAACCTGTTGCCGAAACATCGGCGAATCGTCAAGTTTAGAGAACTGCATTTTTATTTTATTTTTTGAAGATTTTCTGCAATAATAATTCGAATTTCTTCTTCTTTGTTTGTTCTGTCGTTTTAGCTTTTGATTGTGTGCGTAAAGAGAGAGGCGCAGAGGAGACAGCTCCTTTTTCTTTTTTACTAAAAAAGGAGAAAATGTGTGTAGTTGATTAACGGCCGCAATCGATGGAATTTTTGCGTTGATTAGATTAGAAGGATTTATCAAAGCAGCCTTCTTTTTTGGCGAACTTTAATGGCTGTCTCTCAAAAACAGCGCCCCCGCCCTCTGTTTTCGCTCTCGCTAAACAAAAAGACGAACCTCTCATTTTCGTCCCTTTTTTGTATCAATTTAGCAAACGAGGCCCTGTACGAGACACATTAGGTCCTGTAATATATCACATTTTGTCAGTTTCACCCGATGAGAATCCATTGCAAGTTTGGCTGGCTTGCTTAGCTTTACCATGAAAGGAAGAACTCATGGAGGAAAACTTAGGTTACAAAAGTGTTTAGTTATGTGTTATTGAACAGCTGTTTCAAATAATCCCCTTTGAGTTTCAATATCCCCTTTTACAACTAAAAATTGGCAGTATCATTTATAAATTCTAAATTCTAAATGAGAGAGAATAGAATTCCGTGCTATAAGGAGTATAGAGCGCTACGATTAGACCATGTTTTAAAAAAAAATATTATTTTTTTTTGTTTCAAGATATTTTTATTAGTTTTTGAATGTTTTAACATATTAATATTAAAAATAAATTTTAAAAAATAAAAAATATATATTATTTTCTTGTACTTTTAAAAAAACAAACACTTCAAAATATAATCTTCCCAACTTATCCAAACACCTACAAGAAAGATCACACGAAGCCAATTGGGGCCTAGTACTAAAAGACAAGGCCCTCTTCCATCACCAACGTAAAATTTGGAATCCCGTTTCAGACAGCATAATATTAAAGGCACAACCACCATGTTCAGCTAGTTTATAAGAGTTTGGAAAAAAATAAGCAAAAAAAAGAAAAAAAATTATCAATCCCAAAATTCAAAAGGAATTGTCAACAGGGAAATAAATTAAATACAACTAAAATCCCTCCAGCTGATCTGACTACGAAATGAATACACCCAGTGCCTCGAAAAGGAATCCCCCGCCTCTCTTTTGGTGGGGGAGGAGGTGTCTAATCAAACGCTTCATCAACAGAACTCATCGCCAGAGCCTACTTATGAAGCCCTTCTTGTCCTTCTTCATCCTGTTTTCTAGAGATGGGAAATCAATGCAGTTATAGGCAAGGTCTAGAACAATAGGATTTCGAGGTATTGATTGGAAAGCTGGAGGGAAGACTTCGATGCGCGGAACACTTTTGACATTTGGTTCCCCAACTGCTGACTCGTAGACATCAAGATTCTCAAGGAGGAATTTCTCCACCTGATACATTCAAATCAGCAAGTCAACCAAGATCAGACGTGCACAAGCAGGAGCTGAAGCGACTCCCTCAAATTATTCATGGGATGTAACAAACATTATGTAATGATCGCAGACAAATAGAAGCACTGAAGTAAAAGAGAAGCTATTAGGCTAATAAGGAGAATCCATATTAGAACAAACTAACTAATTAGAATTTATAATTTATTCATGACATTATATATTTATTCATGACATTTTATATCAACTTTATAGATGGTCAGGATAGCTTTAAAGTATCTGCAGAATGTTAATGCAAAGCTTATATCAGAGGATCTGTCTATAGAAACCAACAAAGAACTCGGAGCATCCTTGTCCAGTACCTGGCTAATGTAAGGTGAATCATCATAAGACGCAAAAAATGAGAAGTTGACATATAATGTTATATTACCCATCCTGTATGCCAGCTTACTCTCTTTTAGTAAACAACAAGGAATGGTGGTCCTCGTCTATTCTGTGAGAAGCAAAACGGAAAAACAAAGCCCAGATGGTTTACCTTCTTGTCCACTCCGCCGAGCGATATCGTGGAAACTTTCTTTGAAAGATTCTCCGAAACCTTCTCATGCTCCATGATCCCAGTAGCATGCTCTATGCAACTGTTAGCTCTGCACTCGTTGTATAGCGTTCTCAACTCTTTGATCATTACCTGTTATACAAAATCATTAACAGTCCAAGACAGATATTTGGCATGTCATACAGCTTGCACGTCATGAATCAAAATCACACCAAGAAAGCATCAACAAGAAAATGTTCCCTAGGGTACAAAGCAACTAAAAAAACCACAATATATGAAAAGGATTGCCCAAAGTTTTAGTCTCCTTTCTTTAGGCTACATCACCTCATCAGTGCTCGTCACAGTTTGGAATTTCTTTAGGGCATTATCAGCAAGGGATCGAGCATGGCAGTATAATACATACGCTTCTGCTCGCTTTCCAGCTGAACTATATGATTTTGCCAAGTAGAAGCACCTGCAAATATTTCAGGAGATGAAAGATTAATAAAGATCCTAAACCTGGCAAGGATAAATTGATTGGCTCTTGGAGAACCAGCTTCAATTGTTTAATTCTGATAAGCAGGAATGTAATAGTTGATGTGCATTGTGAAGGGCATAATGAGGCAAGTACGTAAGAAAAGATCACTGGGAAAGCAAAGGATGATTATAGTTGATGATATGGGAGGATAAGATATCTAGCCATCAAGTGATTTCTTGAATAGCACTTATAACACCCCCAAACACGAAAGGATTGTCAAGAGATTCAACCAATCAAGAACTATCAATTGGGGGAAAATGTAAGTGAAGCAGCCAAAAAAATCAATCTAATGAATTGGTATAAATTTCAAATCCCAACCTTTGTGCTCGGAAAGCCGTACTTCGAAGGTCACAGTCTTCAGTGAATGCTACTTCCTCAGGTTTTCGGTCTCTTCCAGAACTAACTAAATCAGAAAGGTCAGCTGTATTCTGTCAAACATAACATTAATAGAAACACAAGACATTAGTTATTTTGCTGAGATAGTGGCAAGTTTTGTATTCAGCATTAGTTCAAATCATTCCTTTAAAAAGAAAATACATGTTGGAAACACATGCATAAGGAAAGATTGCTAACCTGTAATAAAAGATCATACAAGCGAACAAGCTCTTCTGGCTTGGTAACTTTCTCATTTTTGTCATCTCGGCGCCAGGTAAGTTTACTCTTGGCAATGCTAACCAACAACTGGTTACGCTCAATGGTACGCTGTCCTAGTACAGCACTAACAGCTTTATCAAGCCCATTTAACTCATCTTTGACACTGTCAGCATTACCAGCACTGACCTAAAAAATAGTGTACAAAAAGTTAATTATGGAGGATTGGAATATAAAATGATTAACAAAACTAAGACTATAAAAATATTTTAAAAAACAACCAAAATTATGATGGTACAAGCAGGAAAAAAGAAGGAAAACAATTAACAAGATTTGGCCGAACTTCCACACACCAAGTCACTGCGAATGAAGCTCCTAGCCTCATGATATGCCGTGAAAATTTTGTCAAAGACAGCTAATTTTTTCTCAGCTGGGATTGAATCTGCTGTAGGACCATGCAAATCCTTCTCCAATTCTTGTGCTGAAATAATCATCACACAAGAGACATAGTTTCAGGCTCTGTCAGAGGCATAAAAATAAGTGAGAGGGAAAATGGCCAGCAAATTATGAACATTCAATCCACTTCTTAATGAAATTGATGAAATCTAGGTATTGTAACATAGAGATCAATCACTCAATAAACCTAAGAAAATTCTAATAACGCATCACTAGCAGAGGAGAAACTATTTGGCATATGTTGCCATCACCCACATTGAATCATGCATTCCCATTCAAAGATACACATGAACAGAATATATCAATCAACAATCAGTTCATAAAATTTGGAGAGATCCAGTTTATAAAATTTAGAGATGAGAATCATTAAAAACAAGGAGAAATAGCATAATGACCATCCTTGTAATTGTTCAAGAGCTGCTAAAAGAGAAGATTTCATAGCAGAAATGGATTTTTGCTAAAAGAACAATTACAGGAGGTGATTACACACCCACCACAAATATAGTACTCCATGATAATATTCCCGCCTAAAGTTTTACTCAAAGAAAGAAAATGCGAACCTTTTAAAATGGCAACCCGAGTTTTTGCATTTGAAATTGGAAATCTGTGACCAAGCCAATGAAACTCTGTCAGGGATGCAGCCTGTTGAGATCTTGCTTCAGCCATAGCAGCCTACAAACAGCGCAGAGCATTCTTAAATGCAAGAATGAAAATAACAAAATAAATATTCATAATATATTCCTCAAATCAAACTATAGAATAGACAAAAAAAAGAGTTTAGAAATACAATAGCCACCGAGTAACATTATGTTCTAGACAGAATCCAATGCTGTCAGAATCACTCATGCATATAATAAAGGCTAGATTTCAATTGGTCAAAAATAAACATTCTGGAATGTATTAACTTTTCAAATGAGAAGGCAACAGGAAAAAAAACAGACAACTACTGAAGACACTAAAAGTAGGAGAACAAAATACTGGAGACACAAAGAAACAATAGGTCATGGACAAATTCTGATAAAAGATCAAATTTCACCTCCAATTTTGCTTTGAAAAGGTCTAGTGCGGGACCTTCCATCTCACCAATTTGTAAGAGCTCAGAAGTTTTCAGATTTGACTCGCCAATTTTGTGCCTGCAGTATCTAATACTAGGTTCCAGCTCCTCAACGCGCTCACGGCACAAAACTTGATTCTCCAAATCTCCATATTTCCCGAGTTCCTCATAAACCGCTCTATACAATACATTAAGCTAGTCAAGCAAAATATTCAATATACAAGCCAAATACTTGTTGACCAAGCACTGAATATATCTTTTTATACTTGGGAATTATTAGATCAGAGGAATTTGGTCTGAGAAAGTGATACTCAGTATCAAAATGTTAGCCTATGAAAGTGTCAATGTTTTATGGGGACAGTAAATATTGCATCCACACTTACAAATTTAATAGTGATGTTTCAAATATTAACTTTCTGTTAGTTTAATTTTGATATCAAAAAAGCACAATAGGCAATTTATCAAACAGACACAAACTCAATGTTAACTATTTTAAGTGGATAATCAATAATCATTCGCTATGGGAAAGATGAAATCAGGCAGGAGGACAGACATAGCAGAATGGAGGGGGTACTGAACTCCAGTGCATGGAATTGTGTCTTTAGAGCATAGCTACCATATACAAAACTCAAATCCCCTCAAGAACCAGCTGGGGAAGTACCTAGCTGGCCAATGGCCCTTTTTTCAAGAAACATTTATTGACAGGGAGAAACACTATTAAAATGTGAAAACAGTAGTGATAATGATTTAATATGATAAAGATGAGAATAACCTGGAACTTATAAAATTCTTCAACGCAGTGTCCCAGTTCCGATCTTGTTCAAACAACAGAAGCCCATTCATATATGATGCGTAGGCCTACAAATCAGGCGTCAAAGCATTGTTAATTGAGAATGAAAGAGCCATCTCAATATGAACTAAATTAGAGGAATGCTCCTCAACAGGCAGTACACAGAGTAGTTATTAGCAAAACACAGAATCCAAAGCAACTTGGTGCAGTTAAGTTATCAAGAAAATGATCAAAATATCTGAAGGTAAATTATGATAGATGACAGAACATATGTATAGACTCCAGTCTTGTATGTATGATCACATCCATGCTTTTGCATCCTCAAACTCCTCAAAACAAGATATTCTTGAGACAAACAGAAGAGCAAATTCTGTGGTCTTTAGTGTAAATGCATGAGGTTAGAACTACAAGATCTCATTTATAATTAAAAGACCTACAAAGCTACATCCGTTACTGTTTAAATATTTGAACTCACATAAGCAACATGTTAATAGCTAGATAACATGTTTACAATCCCATAAGCACATTTTGCATACTCCAGTTTAGATAATAGGCTAAACCATGCAGACAGGTACAAAAGAACGGTGACGAGATCTGCCTTATCTTCATTTCCCATTCCTGGCAAAACCCAATCTTTCAAAGTTGCCAATGAAGCCAGCACTAGTGAATTCAATTCAAATAGCATTGAACTCAATGGATTCTTTCATAAACAATGCAATGCAACAGTGTAATGATTCTGGAGCGATCTAATACAAGCTCTAGTTGAATCCCATCTCACCAATGCAAAACAGCAATGTTTATTGTATGTTATGCTTTTAGCTTCAAAAGCTGAAAAACAATTTCCCAGATGACTTGTTTGCAAGATAAGAAATAGAATTCCAAATGAATGATGAACAAGAGCTAGGAAAAATTGCTTTGACCATGACCTATGGTCATGCTCACCACCACCAAGAACAAACTTGACAGGGAAGTTCATCCAATTCTTTGTGCAAGAACTAGAGCAAAACTTCTTGCTGATGCAATCAATACACTAGACACAATCTGCACTAACTTCTATTTGAATAATTATTAGGAGGTATCAAAGCAATATGACTTGAGAAGACTAAAATCATAGACGCACCTCTGCTTCCAAAGATGTTCTGGAATCTCCCTTGGCAGCACATAATCCTGAAAATAAATCAGCCCATTTTACTGCTTTCCTCAGTCTCCCAATCAAATAAATACGTTGCTTGGCATTTGGGCCATCTAGAAGCTGTCGTTTCTCCATAGCATGGCTCCATGCTCTCTCTGCCGTATAAAGAACCATATGCAGATACCTGTTATTCTTCAAACAAGATAGATTATAATCTTGACAGACTATGAAACAGAAATATCATTTTCAATTTCACACATATAATATGTTTGCCAATCCACAAAGATAAAGAAACCTCAAAAACAATGTAACAAGTGGACGCTCGAAATAGTTAATAAAGCAACACAACTACCACTATCCCCAGCACGGGATGCTCAAAACCGATTCTTGCAACAAAATTAGGCTACCAAATGTACTCTGTGACAGAATTGTTATAGTTTGTTTCATAAATTCTAATTCTTACTTGATCAAAATGATCCCAACCCATTTCTCTATATGATCCCCTCGCTATCTAGACTCACAGAAACAAAGTGCACGTTGCATTAAATTAAGGAAAAAACAACAATACAGGATTAAATGAACAGTGCTGATTTCTTTAAGCTATACATATCAACAAACATAGCGCGCAAAACAAATAAGAAAAAAGCTACAATCAACAAGACACACCTCACTTCCGTAACAGTTGACTCATTTATAGCTCTACGCGTATATTTACCACGGCCATGAGTAAACTTCAACGATTTATATAACCTCCTTAACCGTGCAGTACAATACCTCCTGTACTTCCAATAAAATTCAACCAGTTACACAATCAAATCAAAAATCCTTAACAAACAACCATCAGAATCTAAAAGCTAAATTCACATACCGATAACGTGCATAATCCCCATGCCTCAATCCATGCTGCATTTGCGCAGATTTCAGCAATTGCAAAACTAATGACCAGAATACTTTAATTAGCAAGATAATAAATTAAATAATTTCACTCAATTTAAGCTTGATTCAATTAATTTTTTTGTTTAATTTAAAATGGCAAATGAGATTGCATATTCATTTGCTTGGTGAAAAACAAAGACAGTGGAGATATAAGAAAAAATAATAACCGTTGATTGAGTATCTCGGATTGATCTGATCAGGATTATTGGATTTCGGACCGTCGACTTCCATTGCGGTCGCTTCATTCTCTTTCCCCATGATTCCTTCAAACAAACAAAAAGCGAATCACAACAATCAAAGAAAAAAAAGTGTCATAATTAGATCCGGAAATTGGCGATAGAATTTATATGTAAGAAGGCGCGGTGGAGGGGGGATTGAAGAGATGCTACCTTGCGGTGGTGGTAGTGGCGCCGCCTGCTGCTTGGCGGTGGTGGGTAAAATGGTTTCAGTTTGGTTTTTAACGAGCACTGTTTTTTGAGAGTTTGGTGTTGTGTGGGGTTTTCTATTGTTTTGTTGAGGAGAACAAAACGGTCCGGATCTTTGTTCGATCGGGTCGGGTTTTTTAAATTGTCTCAGTATCATACAAAAACAACCTAAATACCAGTTTTGAATGGGATGGTAATTATTTTTTCATTTTTCTTTGACTTTTTCTTATTATTCTCTAATTTTTCCTTTTAAACATTTCCATGATAAATTGAAAAAATTTCATTGGTGTGATAAAAAAAATAATATTTTAAAGATAATTATAAAAGATAATGTTATGTAAAAATATTTATCCATGTACATGAAAGGGTGATATAATATTGAGAGACTAACAATAAAAATATTAAACCGTGTTAAGTTTTCATATAAATAATATGTAGTGAAATGTGATTGGAAATTTGGTGATGGTTATGTTTTAAAGTAATATTTTTTATTTAAAAAAAAATATTTTTAATATAATATATCAAAATATTTTTTAAAAAAAAAACATAATTTACACTGCACTTATAAATTTATCCTAAAAGATTAAGGAGATAAATATTAACAAAAAAAAATGATAGATATTGTAGGTTTACCATGTATCTAGATTCAATACATTGTGGATAGAAATATTCCTTTCTAAAGAGACTCATTTGCATGGACTTTGGTGCATCATTATACAAGGAACAGTTGATCATTATCACGTTAGTTAATTGAGGTAAAGTGTGTATTTTTCTTTTTTAATTGAATAGTGCGATACCTATAACACCTTTGAATTCAAGATAAATTTATCAAAAATAAATAAATTTACCTTTGATACATGAACATTTTGTTTTTTATTTAAAAATATATAATGAACTTGATTAATTACCTCTTGAATCATAAATTTTTAAACTTGAATTTACAAAATAATTATAAAATTTTAACAAGCCCAACAGATTGACCCGAAATCTACTGACCAGAGTCAAAAACCATCATCACCAAACCAATCTCAATACGTTCAATCTCCATTTATCTTTCCTTCCTTCATCGTCAATCTACGATTTCCTTTCTCTTTATCCACATTATTAATATATTTCTTTACCTCTTTATTTCATGGATCTGCACGGGGTATCCAGCAACAGAGAGAAAAAAATATAGGAGATATAAAACAGAGAGGCGGAGGAGGAGGAGGAGATAGCCATAGCAACAGCAAAGCAAGGGAAATATCCCGAGTATAATAATAATTATGACCATGAAATTGCTTCTGCTTTTGGTGAAGGTTGCGGTGGTTAGTTTAGGAGTGGTGTGAAAAGGTAAGTGATGGCTGTGGTGTGTGGAAGGGATTTTAGTGTGTCTAGGGTTTGATTCCTTCCTCTTTTATAGAATTGTTTTTTTATTAATTTTCTTTTACGCAGATGTGAGAAATTATGGGCCTAGGAGCTTGTGGATCATGGTACCTGCCCGGGTCACTCATTAAATCGATTTTCATGACTATGATCCAAGGGTTTATTTATCTTTTCATTATGGATGTTTTTCTTTTTGACTGTTATAAGGTCTAGTTAATGACAGTTTCGTAATTTAAAAAAAATATTTTTTTTAAAAAAAAGTAGACTGGTGGGTGTTGTGCACTCACCGGTGTATAAGACAACCCCGTATGCTTCAAGTGGTATATGTAGCAACAGAATTATCCATTCACAACGGCATCAGATATAATGCAACGTTTAAATAAGGTGGTGCGTGTAGTGGTTCATTTGGTGGTTTAGCTGTGATGACTTTTTATTTCTTTCTTTTGTTTTTTTCTTTCCTTGCCTGGCAAAAAATCCATTTTGTCCTCCTATTTTGTTTAAATATTCAATTCAATCCTCTTGCTTTTGAATATGTGATTTTTTTTACTTTTTACTGTAAACTTTAAATTTATTTTTTATTCCACCCTTAATTGAAATGTGATTCTTCCTCTTATTTTTGTCTTGGTTTTATATTTAATATTCCTTCTTCTAATTTCAGGTTTTTTTATAAAATATTTTTTTTATTTCACCTTTGAGTTAGTTAGTGAATATTATCATCTTTTTTTAAAATATTTGATCCTGATTCTTTTGTATCATCGTTATTTTTTGTTTTTGAGTGTTTTATCAAATTGTTTTATTTTTAAAATATTTGATCCTAATTCTTTTGTGTCATCATTATTTTTTGTTTTTGAGTGTTTTGTCAAATTGTTTTATTTTTAATTTCATCATGTAATATTGAAACGCTATTTTTCTCTTATTTTATCATGGTTTCAAATTTAATATTTTTTCTTTTGATTTTTTTTCTTTTGATTTCTTTTATAGAATGTTTGATTTTTTTTATTTTAAAAAATCCCCCTTAAATCAATTAATGTTACCCCCTGATTTTTTCTTCAACACTTAGTCTTTGTTTTTTATATTTTTATTTTTTTTGGATTTATTAAATTAATTTTTTTAATTTTATCATGTAATATTATATTATTAAAAATTAAAGATCATGATTTTCTCCGATATCATCTTTGAACTTAGTAGAGTAGGTCATTTCACTGAAAAATTACAAAATAAGATGCTGAGATGCTAAATCGTTGATGTTATACTCAGAAAACACTAATAATTGGAATAGAGTTTCTGTGTTTTGCGTTTTTTTTATTATATCATTCCATGACCTAATTGTTTATTGGTTTTTTATTTTATTTTGTATTTTTGTATTTTTTTCCAAGTCGGGTCATATAACATCCTCGTGAATTTATTTATTTATCTTTTGTGATTTTATTTTGATCTCGATATCCAGGTTATTAATTTAAATTAACCTAGATTGATTTAATTTATTTTTTATGTTATTTTTTCAATTGATTTTTTATCTCAGTTTTCAATATAAAGTTTGGTTGGAGATAAAATTTTATATTTTTTTTGCCTTACTTTCTACAAAGTTATTCAGAGATTTATCGATTGGATAGCAAGCTTGACTTTATTTATTTTGTTCAAGCTCTTTCTAGTTGAATATATTCTAATCATGTTTTATTTTTTTTAATATGAGATTATCTTGTTTTTATGATCTCAATTATGAGTTTGATAAGTAAACTCATATTAATTTTTTAGATATATTTTAACTTGATATTTTTATCTTTATCATTTAATATTTTGTTAACTAAGAATTAACTTTCATATTTTTTTAATTTTTTTTTCATAAATTTATTATGGTTTCACAAAATGAATCATAGATTTAACAAGTTAATATAAATCAATTAAATATATTATTATTTTAATATTTTATAAAAAATATAATTGAATATATTATTGCATTGATATTTAAAAATAATATCATTTGATATATATTATACTCAGAGCTCATAATTATTATTATTTTTATAAAAAAACATGTTAAAATATTTTTTATTTTTTTTTAAAAAAAACTTAGCTCGCATCGCAGCACAAGGAATGATTTCTTTTAATACGTAACATCACCCTTTTCTCATGTCCATCGTCTATAAAGGGGAGGAAAGAAAATCACATTAAAGTCAGTATCTCAACCTATATAAAAAAACCAAATTAGTGTTGGTATTACTAATTAACTAAACCCATTTTTTAATAACTAATTAAAACACGCTCAATAAATACACACACCCAAACTCAAAAGTGGGCCAAAAAAATCAAGCCTATATAACTTTTATTATCCGCAAGATATAGCAAAACATTAAAAATCATCACAACCCAAACCCAAACTCAATCTCCACGAACGTGACAACCCTCTCCTTGCCGGCCGGGAAATTTTGAAAAAGCCCAAAATCCAAAAATAAAAATATTAAAATGGCATTTACATCCTCAATGTTCTCTCACATTCCCTTGAACAACCAAAGAATATGCTCTCCGAGTTTCCATAAACCGAAACTACTCAGAACCACCGTCACCGCAGCCTCGCTTCCGCCTCAATCGCTGCCGACATCGACGGAGCCACCTTGGCCGTCATCGGGGGCCGGTCAGTGGCTGCATTGGCTGCCGCCGTATCACTCAAAGACCCCGAACTGCGGCGGCGCCCCCAGGCGGAGGAGGTGGGCGGCCGAGACAAGGAGGTGGTGAGGGAGTACTTCAAAAATCTTGGGATTCAACGGTGGAGGAAGATATACGGAGAGACTGACGATGTTAACAGAGTGCAGATGGATATTAGGCATGATCATTCAAAGACTGTTGAGAATGTGTTGAAGATGTTGAAAGACGAGGGGTCGTTGGAGGGTGTTAGTGTGTGCGATGCTGGGTGTGGTACTGAGAGTTTGGTTACACCCTTGGCGAAAGAAGGGGCTTTTGTTTAAGCTAGTGATATTTCTGCTGCTATGGTGGCTGAGGCCGAGAAACAGGTGAGCTAGTGGCGGCGGCGGCTCTTTGTTCAGCTGTGTTTTCTTTTTGGTTCGTTGTTTTAGTGTACAAGTGTTAACGGTTTTTTTGGAAAAACTTCTTCAATTTGAAATTTGGGTTTTATGTGTGTTTTTTGTTCAAGGAAATGATTTTTGGTTTTTGTGGATAAAGAAAGTGAATTGCTGGTGATTTTTTGGTGGATGAAATTTGGTTCGCTTACCATGGATGGGTTTGATTTCATGGGTATTATAGGTTGTTTTAGAAATGCAACGGGGATTTCACAGAATTTATTCTGGTGCATTAAATTTGAAGAATGACGAGGACGGTCGTGGGTGTGGCGACTGTGCAATCATGGCTGCCACACTTGCACATGCGCGGTTGTGAATGGACAATGGGCACAGTATGGCGGTCTGAAGTATTTGTGATCATTTCGTTAAGAATCATGAGTCGGATTCTTGAATGGCATAAAATTATTTGGTAACGTGCATTGATTAATTCGTGAAGAAGTTATTGAAACCTAACCTGGTTTCCAATTTTGTGCAGGCAAAAGAGCAGCTTCAAGCAGGAAGTGAAAACGTAGTGCCTGTGATGCCAAAATTTGAAGTGAAGGATTTAGAGAGTTTAGATGGGAAGTATGATACAGTAGTCTGTCTAGATGTTCTGATTATCTGATACATTACCCACAAAGTAAAGCAGACGGGATGATTGCTCATCTCGCATCATTGGCCGAGAATCGACTACTTTTGAGCTTTGCGCCAAAGACATTTTATTATGATCTATTAAAGAGAGCAGGGAAGTTGTTTCCTGGGCCTTCAAAGGGAACAAGAGCTTATCTACATGCAGAGGCAGATGTAGAGTGGGCATTGAAGAAGGTTGGGTGGAAAATAAGGAAGAGAGGCCTGATCACTACCCAGCTTTACCTTGCAAGGCTCGTCGAAGCTGTTCCTGTGGAAATGGAATAGAGGTTAGGTTTGAAACTTGGCATTATGCTCTTGCTCTGTTGCAAGAAATGGTTAGGGTGTTTGTTATTAATTTGTAGAGCCTTGAATTTTCTCTCTATGTTGTCATTATACTCCTTTACCGTTATGTATTTCAAGCGTGTACTGGATGACCGTGTATCTAACAGTTGATACAGCTAGCAAAATCTTGCTATTCATCTAAAATATCCTTTAATTGTTCATGTGATCATATGATGACACCAATTTGCTACTTTAGGAAAAGCTGTTCATCCCTTTTCCTTTCAGCTTTTTGTTTGCTTCTTTGTGTGCAATATGTCCATTTTACATGTTTCATTTCAGTAAACTAGATGATAAGAGAGTGACTAGCATTGCAGTTTTTAGGCCTTTGAGGTTCTTAAACAGATATATACTGCAACCTGTTGACCTTTTTTGTCCTTTCTAAATTTAAAAGCACTTATCAAGCAAATTTTCATGCTCGAAGATGAATTGATGTTGAAATTTAAGCAGAGCAGAATTATTCAATAAAAAAAATATGATGTGTGATGCAAGTCACATGGATTATTTTCATAAAGAAGAAACTGGAGCAAAACCCGGGCTAACACATGTCATAATGCTCAACTACAATGTAGGAAGCTTCACAAACATGTCTTTGTTTTGAACCATTAGCTTATAACTTATCAGCAATTTTTACTATAGCATCTGTGAGCTTATTGAGAGCACTGACTAAGCTGTCATTATGGTCCTTCCTTTGCTCTCTATCCAGCTGGCAATTAATATTTTGAGCTTTTAGTTGGGAATTCAGCATGCCTATGTTCCTCCCTAAAACTTTGATCAATCTATCCTCAAGATCAGGGTCCTCACTTTCATCTGATGATAAGCGCCTCTTCTTCCCCTCCCTAGACATCGATCCTTTCATTGTTTTAGTTCCTAGATTTTGTTTTTTGGTTGTACCTGCACGCACTGCACAAGAAAATCATTTAGTGACCAACAAGAAAGCATTAAGATTGAATTCTATTGTACACTTTTAATATCGAATATGGTCTTGGAAACAAGAATGATGTATGACTATGATAATAGCCTAATAGATAATTTGCACAGAACATAACATAAATCTGCTTCTGCAATCTAACATTAATACATTACACAAACATAGCAGGCTAGTCTTTGTTAAGATAGTTACATTTTTGAGCATGTCAAGATATAATTCAGCATGCAGCATAAGCAGGGAAAAGTCTTGAAGAGAAAATTGGACAGAGAATGAGACGTAGTGGATATCTTTTAATATAACAGTTGACTCCAAATGGTTATATTTTAGGTTGGAACTTGATTGTGAGTGATTTATGGATATTCAATTTGCAAATATGGAAACTTTCAGACTTAAGTAAACTACCAGGGGGGAGATTAGAAGGAGGCTGTGACACATAATACATGTGAAAATACTTTTATCTGTTAAGCAGCTCTGTGATTAGAAATACAGATTGGGCAATCACAAGATAAATTTAATTGAAAGCCCTGCTGATTGACTTTTTTTTTTTTTATAGTGAAACCGAGTCCTTTGCCTTAAACATTGGTAACCACACCAGGCAAAGGCCTTGGATTGAATCGAGAGGAATTGTTTTGGGAATTTCAAGTGTGAGTTGTTTCCCATATTAAGGTCCAATAATTAGAGAATTTAAGAAGTGATCATATTTAGCAGATTTTCCCGTTACCTGTGTTAAGAGTACCCGAAGCCCCTAGCAGAATTCCATGCAAAACATCCATACCAAATTGGCATTGATTGAGGTAAAAAAAGGAGCAAAACTGTATTCTGTAATTCACCTTGCAACATAATTTCTCTACCTGATGATATGGGCAATGGATTTGTCCGTGTCTTCCTGAGATTCCCAGTTGCTGTAGTTTCCTTCTTGGAGGTCCAGTAAGTTTTATCCTGTCCAGGTTGTTCCCATTCCAGAAATAAACCATCTTCTGCTCTAGCACATTGACTGCTGTCAAGATTTGCCTCAGTGTGTTCACGTTCCTCCTCATCTTCCTCGGCTGTTGCTGCCTCGTCTCTATCAATGCAATCCATTTGTTTCTTGAAAGTGATTTGTGACAATGGAATTGCATCAGTAGTGATCACCCTCCCGTCCAGGACATAGTAAACTTCCTTGTCAAAGAAACTGGGCAGCTTCCTCTCTCTCCTCAACTCATTCCTCATCATCCAAAATGATTCAGCCTCGTTCATCTGCTGAGACTCCCATGTTTTTATCTTCTTAAAATCACATAACATGTTTCCCCATCTTTTCCGGCATTGAACAGGTCCTCGGTTCACACCATGCTGTCTACAATATGATGAAACTGAATCCCACTTGGATTCAATCTGATCTGATCCCAAGGCTGAAGTGGATCTGCGACTCCATTGAAATCGGTTCTCCACAACCTTCTTGCCCTCAACGAGGACAAAAGTTTCTTGCCTAGTCCATCGAGGATGTCTTGTTTTAGTTTTGTCATCCACATCTAGTGCTTGTTCTTTACGAACTCCATTGGGTCTGGACAATTCCTGTGTTTCTTGTCCATCATTTGACTCTGACACCATGATAAATGGACTATGTATGACAGTAAGTAAAGCTCAAAATGTCTGAATGGTCTTTAATCAAAGGGCCATCCAGCTTGCTGCCTGAGGTAGGAGAGGAGAGAAGGATGTACTTGTGTCTGGATAGTATCATGTACGTGGTATGGATTAGTGCCTTATTTCTAAGGATAAACCCTGAACAGTTTCGTAACTTTTTCCATCTATTCAATTTTCTACTATAAAGGGAACCTCACCCACCCCCAAGTATTTCAGTGTTTAATAGGATACTTTCTTTGGTTTGGATACCCTAAATTAGCATCCTTATCTCTCTTAATTCAAAACATAAAGTTAGTGTTGTTTTTTAAGATTTTACCAGAAACGGAGATACTCTTGCCTAATAGGGATGTCACCTTCTTGTTCTGTCACGGAAAGTACAAAGGGCATCCAGTTTCTGTTTAGCAATACCATACATTGTGTGTCCTTGTATTTACACCTCTTTTTGAGTGGCTTGTGCTTTTGTATGCGTGCATGTGCATGTGCACACTCTTTTGCTTGTGCGTGTGCGCTATTTTGTACGCATGTCTGTGCGCGTGCGCGCAATCTCTCAATGTTTTGTTCATAGTTGAAGGTGAGTTAAAATATGGGAAAACTTTCTTTGCAGTTAGAGGCTAGCCTCAGTACCATATCCTGGCACAGGTTGGCTCCGTTGTGGTCTCTGTCTTATGGGGGGCAGATATTGGTAAGGCAATTCTGGAGCCTGAGATACTTCAGGGAGTGCATTTTTCAAAACCAGTTTTTATGGAATTTTTCATTTACACTTTGTATACGCAGCATAATCAACTTTGGTGTTTAATACCTGACCGTTTCCTGCAGTTTTTTTTATTGTTTTGAATGCAATATTTTTCATGCGTTACTTCAGATTCGCGGAGCTTTTGCTGTATCCATGGGGGAGTCATTTGTGTCTATAGCACCCTATGGTTAATTATACTACCTTTCATGGAAAAGAGGTTGTTTAGAACTCCGTTGATTACCAGATCAAAGAAATCCACCCATTCCATGTTTTTCACTGCATACAGTCTGGACCCAAAAATCATGATTGATTAACGCCTTGATTCACCGGGATTCAGGTGCTCTCAAGTCCAAAATCCAACTTCATTAGGGGTGCCAAGCTAAATTTGGTCGTTTTCATTTACAATTTGAGTTATGAAGAAATTCCCTATAGGCAAAGGGTATAGAGCTTGTATATACGGTTGGCTGATCAATTTCTTGCAATGTACTTACCTTGTGCAGGAAGAAATTCATTACAGGACAACAAAACGCATACATTTTTTTTTTATCTTTTCCTGCACTGCAAATAATTCTGAGACATCCGAAGCTATCTTTTAGGAGAAAATGAACTTTATAATCAAGATGCCACTGCAAATGTCAAAATGAATTTCATAATTTAAACCTTCATCAATTGCACAATTTTTTTGATAATTTATGTGAAATTAGGATATCAGTAGTGCAGTCTTGAAATGAGCTCAACCTTTAAATGTGTTTGGCTGGATGGTTTAACCTGTTTCTTTTTGGTTGGAAGTTGATTTATTTATTTATTTTCAGTTCATTTTAATATATTAGTGTAAAAAATAATTTTAAAAATAAAAAATATTTTAATATATTTTTAAATAAAAACTAATTTTAAAAATAACTAATACTGTATTTTCAAAACACTCACACCTCTTCTAATTGCAAACACTCTCACCCCTTTAATTGCATGAGAGTGAGAAGGGTGAGCATTGGATGATGGAAAATTGATTTTTCTATCTTGGAATGTTTAGAGAATAATTATGGCTCCATATATTTTCTTAATTTCAAAAGATTTTCTCTAATGACTTTATTGTTTTATCTTAATATTGATCAAACTTTAAATAAGCTATATATTTTTTTTTTCATATGCTGTGAGGAACATGCACTCGATAATTTTTTAAAAAATTATTACTTTTTTATCGATGAGATAACCATGTGCTAATATTAAAAATAATTTTTTAAAAATAAAAAATATTATTTTAATATATTTATTAATAAAAAGTATTTTAAAATGTAATCACAGCTGCATTTTTATGTTCATGAATTCTATTTATTTAATTCTATTTATTTTAAGAGAAAAGGTAAGGTGCTAAAATATCCCAAATCTCCAGGAATAATTTTTTAAAAAAAAATACGAAAAACTTCAAATGGTTAATTGAAAATTAAAAAACCTACCTCAGACTTCAAGTGATTAATTAATCATTTTTTTGCCATCAACAGGCCCTTTAAATCTACGCAATTTCAAAATGTCAAATACTTCTTCATTAAAACTTGGGTACTTAAATGAAAAAAATGTAAAGTACAAGTAGTTATTTGACAAAATGTGCAAATATCGAGGAGGTAAATTGTAATTAACTTTTACATAACCCGATGAAGCTGATGACAATGCTTGGGAGGGAGCCCAGGTCCACCTGAATTAACTAAGACCGAGGGGAAACCGTTAAAAGGAGAAAGGCAGCCCCATCCCTCTCCCTCCCTCCCTCCCTCCCTATCTTCAAGGATCTCCCATCTCCCTCTCTTCTGTCTGCAACTAATTAGGGTTTAAAGTCACTCAAATAATCTCAATTATCGTGGTTTTTCTATCAACGTCAAGGTTAGTCAGTTTCTACTCTTGACTCTTTAAATGCATCATCTGTTATTGATAATGTAGGTAATGTGTTTGTAAGAAGTCCTCAAAGAAGAAATTTATAGGTTATTTGGAGTGAAATTAACCCATTTCATTATCTTTATTTAAATTTTCTTCAAAAAGTGATGAAATGGATTTTGTGACTTGGTATTTTTTATTGGGTGTTTCCTGAATTCAGAATCTTTTTGGTAACTGTTGTTTCGCGTGGGTCATATCATATATTGTGAGTAATGTAGTCAATCTGTTCGTAAAATTTCAATGTAGAAGGTCATTATTTATTGTTTGAAACTAACACATTTGATACATTCCTGTAATCTTGCTATTGAAGGTGGGTTTTTCAGAATTTTGCTGCTTGATAGGGTGTCTTGTGTATTTAGAATTCTTTGGTCATTGTTCAAAGTTTTTTGCTGTTGCACATTTTGTAGTAATTCCGAAGTTTAACATGGAAGCGGGGAATGCAAGCGAGGCAGAAAGAGAAGAAGATGATTCCGTGAGCGATATTCTTCAAGACCGATTTAGACTCTCTGCCATATCCATTGCCGAGAATGAAGGTTCACTTTGTTAACATGACACTCTTTGCACCGCTACTTGGTTGCTTATGTATTAAATGGGTTTTATTTCTTAGTCCAATTTTAACAGTTGTGAACATGCCTTTTGAGCAGCAAAGAAAAATGGCGTGGAGATATCTGAACCAATAACTTCTTGCCTTGCTGATTTGGCCCTTAATTATACAGGTAACAGACTAAAGCTGCACCCAGTTTCTATTGCTTTAGTTTTGTAGGGCTTGTTTCTATTGCTATCCATTTGAGAACAGTTCATATTTGATTTTTAAATTTAGCTAGATGAACAGTACTTGGTTTTGTCAGAGCCATCAAGTTCCCCAATGTTTGTTCAATTCAAGCATGGACCGAGTTATTGCTGATTTTTTTTGGTGTGACTATGAAATGATGGTTGCACACTTATGGGGAACAAGTATATCCTTCTATCTGATTCTTTTGAGCTTAGATGGACAGAGGCGTGGTGAAGCTGACGAGTAACAGTTCATTCTTGTGATGTTAACAAACTGAGCTGGGAGGTTTAATGCTGCTCATTGCATATTGTCTTCTAATTCCTTATATAATTCTTCAGTGGCAGGTCAAACTCTACTAACTGATCAGTAATGGAACTTGCCATAAGGAAAAACCACTAATAAACAATCGTTCCTAAGCAGAATTATGCATTTTATGAATACAATTCCTTATGATGCTTCTTTGGAAAAAATTCTAAGCTAATGGAGAAGTTTTATTTGTTCATTGTTAGATAAATCTTGATTATATTAATGAAGTGGGTGCTCTTTTGAAAATCAGAACAACTTGCGAAGGAACTTGAGGCATTTGCACAGCATGCCGGTCGTAAATCTGTGAACATGGAAGATGTCATACTTTCTGGTGAGTTTTGTGACTCCTCGGGTTTTGACTGTGCTGTTAGTCTATGAAAAAGAGTGACATTGTCGTTGTTTCCTGTTTTTTTCTCTCTCTTTCATTGTTTGAGTACTTTTTAATATCTGATTTACATATACTTGCTACGAATCTTCTAGCAATTATTATTATGATGCAAGTGGTATTTTTGCTCTTTTCTCACACTTCTGCCAGAAGATCTCAAATAGAGTGAGAAGGAAAGGCGTCCCTTTTTTCCATTTAAAATGTGAGGAGAAATCATTAGTATCCTCATTCTAATGTTCTGCGTTTATTTTGTCTTGGTTTCAGCTCACAGAAATGAACATCTTACTGCGTTATTGAGGTCATTTTGCAATGATCTGAAAGAAAAGGAGCCCCAATCTGAGAGAAAGCGGAGGAAAACATCGAAAAAGGAAGATAAATCCACTACAAGTGCTGTAAATATTCCTGATATTTAACAATTGCACATCTCGATTTTTGGGAGAATCATGTCTAGTGCATTGTAATTGTATGTACACAGAAAGATGATTTCTATAATTAGGACTGGATGTAATGTTAATTTTTTAAGCTCTTTGCAATATGATAAAATTTTTAATGATCCTCCCCCTACTTGCTGCTGTTACCAATACTCCACTTCAAGTGCTTTTCACTACTCGTTTTATACTTTGCTTGCAGAGTCTATATGCTTATTATAACTCTCTACATGGATGGATAAGACATGATAACATTTTATTTTACAAGGATGTCATGTCAGATTTACACAAATACCGTCTCACATCCTTTTGCTGACTTCCCAGGTGGAAAACCAAACTAAGCAAAACGAAGTCTTCAAAAAGACCGCTGATTCTGGTCTTTATCTATAGTCCGCGGGCAGCAATCATTATTCTCAGCTGATTGTATGTGCCTGCTTCTGTGGTGTTGAGATATGGCCACAGCTGACCTCCAATATTGAATCAATTTCCTCCTTTTTAATGTGAAGCTCGACCGTGTTCCAAAATGTTACATGGAAAATTTTTCAAAGTTTCTGGTTTTGTTATATGGAATCGGCCAAACGCTTGCAAGAATACTCATATATACAATTCTCTCGCACTTTCTTTGCATCCTCATGCATTTTTTTTTCCTTTTAGATTTACTAATTTAAACATCAAACAGTCTTGTATTCTGGCAAGAGACTTGTATTATTGCAAGAAACACCATTTACTCAAAAGATATTGGATAGAATTGAGCGATGGGCCCTCTCTATTCTTGAGCAAAAGCCCATATTGTTTCTCGCACTCACAGTGGGCTGTGTCCATCCCGAAATATTCTGGCTTGCCAGACATTACTTGGGTGTCCATGCATTCTCTGTCTTCCACTGGCAAGGAAACCCCAAAATTTCCTCGTGAAGATGCCTAAAATTCTAATCTGTGGCTGCGAGGCTGAGGGGTCATGTCATATATCATCATACAAAGCCAAGAAAACGACCATTACCAGGGAATATTCTAAGTTCTACGTTGAATTGGTCCTCTAACCACTGACCACTGACCAACCATTTACTGTCTCATTTCCATTTTATTTTTTTCTTTAGCTAGCCTTTGAGAACCGTGTAAAAAGGGCAATGATTGCGCAGTTAAATTTGCAATTGTTTTTTTTTTTTGAGACTGGCTTTTCACTAACTCCAACGACAAAGGCGGGAATTCATTTTCAAGCCCACGTTTTCAAAAAATGCACTTAAGTTAGCAGCCTTTTACATTACAAAACAAAAACTTTGAAATTAAACCAAAGGTCGATAGATGACGTAATTTGCGAGGAGGTTCATCGCATACTTTTTGCAGAATCTTTAAGCTAGTCCAGTAGCAATTGCAGAAGAGTCAGAGCAGAGAGAGAGAGAGATTTCCCTTTCAGTGTTCAGCTTCAAATACAGTATTCGATCAAAATATCGCTGGGATTTTTTATTTTCTTAGTTACAAAAATAATGATTAACGGAATATAAGAATCACAATGGAATGAATTTAACGTCACCTCTCACGAACAGTGTTATAAGACCCAGCTAGCCTAACCGGTCATTTTAGCAACTCCCTCGGGCTTCACTGGAATTAAATCAATAAAAAATTTTAATTTTTATAATAAATAATAATATTTTAAAAAATAATAATATTATAAATAAATAAACTCCCTCTCATCCAGCATGTAACTCACCCAACCCGCTACTCTAACCTTAATTACGGTAAGGACAATTTCTTGTTCCACTTGTGTGCACACACACGAATTGTAAAACGAAGGAGTAGATTAATACTTGATACTTGAATTTTAAACTAAGATATAACTCAGCCCTTCATGTTTGAAAATATATATAAATGTTAATCCTGGACTCTTGTAGTAACCTTTGTTTTTTATAAAATAAATACTGAATTTAATCATTAAATTTTAAATTTTAGATATGAGGAGAAAAAAACAGCAAATGATTTGATAAGACAATGATCAACAAGACTTAAAGAGATTAAATTATAAGTTTTCCAAGATAAAAGATTAAGTTAAAACTGCGCTCAAAACCTAGGGTTTAACCATTAATTTACTGGAAACGGAGACAAGCTGTGGGGTGTGTTTTTTTTCTTTCAAAGTGAACTTTTAAAAAATATATAATTTTTTTTAATTTATAATTATTTTAACGTTCTGATATTAAAAATAAATTTTAAAAAATAAAAAATATTTATATATTTCTGAAAAAAAAACCACTTTAAAAACTAAATTGCTATCATCACTCCAAACATTGTCGAAATTGTTTTGCTACTGGCTACTTTACACGCGCATGAAAACGAAGGGGGGCCGGGTCACTGGTTTCTCTTCTTTCCGGACCAATCATGATATAAGAATTTCTCTCCTCTTCTTTTTCTTTTCATTACACAGCACAAAAGGAACAGTCGAGAGGTTGTCTTTGTTTTCACTTCGGGCCCTCGACACTGAATCTCCACCATCATTGACAGACTACAGCCACATGGACAAGGTGTGCTTGGACACTGTCAAAGTGCGAGCAGTGAGCTATGGTAATGGAACCTACTGTCCGATCCCTATCAGGTGGGCGCACATGTGAGCTTTGGTTAAATGTTGCTTACTCTGAGATCCCAGCAATGCTGGAGCATGAAAAATCCCAAAAAACCTTTTTTTTTTGGTTAAAAATATTTATTTAGTTATCACACACTGTAATTTCAAGTCTTGCTGAAAAAAAATTAAAATTTCAAATAAAAAAAATATAATTTTTAGTTTTTTTAAACCTGGAATTTCTTTTAGAAAGCTATTAATGCATGCATGCATGTATGGTATGCTTTGTTTCAATCATATTTTAGTGTAAAGAAATCAAATAATTATAGCATTTAATCTACTCCTATTCTTTAATATTCATGCGTCCGTTTCTTTTTTGCATGATGAAATATTATTACAATTGACATTTAAAATGTTTTTTTAATTTTTTAAAATTTACGTTGGCATGAATACATCAACTTATATTAAAAAATATTAAAAAAATAATAATAAATAGAACACCAAACAAAAAGGGATTTTCTTTAAAACGGAAGTTAAAAAGCTGCTGCTAATCAGACCCTTCGTGTTCAGGCTTCTGTTCAGCCTTTCTGTGCTGGACGTTGAAGTACAAGCTTCAGGCCCACTATACTAAAACAAAATTTCCAATAACGCCTTGTAATTAATTTATAGCCAAACCCAATTTATGACCCAAAGTACGCTAAATAAAAGCAATACTGGCTGTGGTCCATGCCCTTTTCAGCCTCTCGCTCACCTCCCCTCACATGAATCTCCTTTTCTTTTCTTTTCCTTTGCCCCTGAAGTTGGATAAGACAGGCTGACAAATCTCATAAATAGGCATTAACTATTGTATATAGAATTCCATTGGGATTGGGATATGGTATGAAAACATATATATTTTTCAAATTTATTTAATTGATAATTGAAGGATATTTTATGGGCTGAGTTTCGAATAAATTATTTACATATTAGCAATTTCAAACAGTTAAGAAAAATAAAATAATAGGTCAAGTCACATTTTCCGTGTTTGTTTTGCCGTCGGGCACATGTTTTAAAAAATCAATAATTGTTTTATTTAATTATTTTAATATGTTGATGTCAAGAGTAAATTTAATAGATAATAAAAATATTATTTTAATGTATTTCTAAATTAAAAATACTTTTAAATATAATTCCAAACAAAAACAAATTCTACGAAACATTACGTTTCTTCTTGCCTCAATGATTCATTCCACTCCATGATCAATGCCCATTCCTGCGTCACTTTCATGCATGCAAGGCAACAAGATGGAGCAAGCTAGCTAGCTGTAGATCCAAGGGCCAGGAAACCACCATTAACTCGTGAACCTTTTGCCTTTAACCGTTTCTCCCCCCCTCCCCTCTCTTTCGCTTTCATTGCTACCGTCCGACTCATCGGAAGTTTACTAGAAGCTGCTGCGTCACGGCATGACCCTGCCTGCCTCGTGTAGCCACGTAAAGACAATGTGTTCTTCCATAATGGGTGTGTATTTTAGCACATCATGCCATGCCCATTGAGTTTCTCGAACCTGATATGCTCTGCTTTTCATCGGATTTATTCATGTTTTTTACTAGTTTTGGTACCCATACGACAAGATTGATATTTCTAGGCTATCTGGCAAATATAAATGATTCTTCATGCGAGCAATGCCACGATCGG
This sequence comes from Populus ilicifolia, assembly GCA_015708895.1. Taxonomy (NCBI): domain Eukaryota; kingdom Viridiplantae; phylum Streptophyta; class Magnoliopsida; order Malpighiales; family Salicaceae; genus Populus; species Populus ilicifolia. The sequence goes on along the minus strand of SRLM01000273.1, from coordinate 1,955,712 downwards.
ACCGTCTATCCTTGCTAGAATTTTAAATACATCTAAATAAAAAACATACGCCCTTCAATTTGATCGGTTTTTGTATAGATTAAATGATGTAAAATGTGTTTATGTTAGGTGGATAAAACAATGTCCCCTGAGAAATCTAGATATGTTAGGCTTGCAATTCGATAAAAACAATTTAAAAATATAATAGTATATTAAAATAGTATGAAAACATCTAAAAATGATGTTTTTATTTTTAAAAATTAGACTCAATCAAAAACTTCATTGTAATTATTTTTTATAAAAATAAAATTATAATTTATCATCTTAAATTTGACTTACCACCAACCGAGTTACAGTGGTTATAAAACTCAATCCACGCTACTATTTTGGATAAAGTTTGCAGCTCCAGTACAATCATTGGATTGTACACGTTCACAGGGATTTGCCAACCTGTAGATTAAAATCGTAAATCTTGCCATAAAAAAATAGAGGTAACCTGTCTCGCTACACCACAGTCCCCTGAATTAGTAGGCAGATGGGACCAGTCCAGCTCCATCTAATTTAGGCAGGCTCTAAATACATGTAACCACGTGGCAACTCAAGACACCTGGCAGATTTCGAAATCCAATTTTCATCCAGTAACTCGAATTTATTAAATATATCCTCCCTGTAAGTGGGGCTTTATCAAATTATCAGGAATCCCCTTGAAAATCTGGTGGAAAGGAGCTCGTCTCTTGAAATTTGATCTGGAAAATGATCTCCCGAGCTTCATCAAATACATTAAACCTTATATATATTTTTTTAATGTCCCCATCTCTCTACCTGCTAGATTGCTTCCACATTTGCGTTTAAGCTCTGGGGATTGAATAGTCAATTAAATAATCATGCTCTGTTGAAATTAAAAATCTTTTTAATTATATGATTTATAAAATATCGAAAACGTGGACCTTAATTATTTCCAAGTTGCGTCAAATTGAGAGCCGGGAATTGCCACGCCAGCAAAATCTTGAAATCAATTTTCTTTTCCGGCAAGAAATGTCCTTGTAGGAGTTAAAAACTTTCCCATTTCATGCAAAAAAAAATCAAAAAATAAAAATAAAACTCAAGGCAAAGGTAATCCGCGACGGAAAATAATCTCTGGTAGCGTTTGTAGACAATATTTGACAAAAAAAATGATTTTTTTTATTTAATATAAAAAATAAATTTAAAAAGCTACAGCGAAGAAGAAAAAGTAAAAGGGCTACGATCCTTTTCCTTAATAAAAACAAAAGAAGGTACTTCAAGTTCTGTCGCAGCTTTTGATAACTCCACCAATGAAAAGATAACACATGGGATCCTCGAGAATAGAACTACGAATAAATGCTTTTCTAATCCTTTACGCAGAAACCATCTTTCAAAATTCTCGCCTCCAGAGCTCCATTGCCTCATTGAGGCAATGACAGCGACTCGGTCTCTTTCCTCCTCACTTGCTTGGCTTCGATGGCTTGGCTTTGTCCATGTTCTTTCCTTTTCGAGCAAACAACATCTTGACATGATCCATGTTATTGTTTTGCTTACAGTTTGGTGGTGATTAGATAGATGGTTTGCCACGTTAAGAAATAGTCATTAGTGGATAATTATGCGAGAAGCCAAGTCTAATATCATGCCAAGCACTCCCCCCCCCCC
>SRLM01000273.1:1763428-1954061 GCA_015708895.1 Populus ilicifolia | reverse complement strand
TTAAGAGAACACAGTGAATGAAAAATGTGATATTACCTGTTGTTTTCGTGTCTCGAATCGCGTTCGGAAACGTTTTAAAAGTATGCTTATTATAAAAAATATTAAATTAATATTTTTTTAGGTATTTTTTTAATGTATTAATATCAAAGTTATTATATTATATTTGATCCCCACCCCACCAGTAATGATGGGACATGTCGGCAGTGAGATTAAAATGTTAGTATATGGATTCAAACAGCAATTACTCGAGTTGATTAAAGGTATGCAAGCTGCAAGAAAGTTAATGGTTTAGCTAAATTCAAGACAGGGACATCTAATGAATGGTTTGGGGGCAGAGCATCGATTGCATGGATGGAATTAAAGAAAATCTTGAAAGACAGCTCTCCGCGCGGTAAGAGTATGATCGAGCCATTTTACTGGGGAAGATAAAATATTGCGGTGGTTAGTCGACATGAAATGATTAGGGCATCAATTAGGGGAGGATTTTCCTAATAATAAATAAAAGGGATTGGCCAGTTGGGCATCTAAGACTGGTGCATGTCAGAAAAAGGTGCCGGTGAGTTTGGTTTTGGCTGTCTCCTCTCCACACAAAAGCCAAGCGGCAGCATTCCCATTGCATTTTGTTTTATTAATATTGAATAAAAAAATAAAATAAATTAATACATGTTGGAATGGATAAGAGATGGTCAGTGCTTATCAGTTACTCTTTAAATTGTTTTATGGTTATAGATGTATTCAAATATATTATTATTTAAAAAAATATATTTTTAATATAAAAACAAAAAAAAATTAATTCAGGGTAATTTTTTAAAAAGAAAAAATGATTATGCTGCAATATCAAAAAGTTCAGTGTCTTTCTTGATTGCATGGCATGTACGGAGCTAGGTATATGCCGAACAAATTTTCTAATATGATTTTCTGTTGTGTCATTTTACAAAGCCAACTCCTGTATTAGTTTGTGTTTTTATCAGGGGTTGAACCATTTTTTTTAAAAAAAATACCAGTAGCATATAATTTTTTTAATTATATTATTGAACTTATTATACGGATTGATTTTAAAATTTCCTAACTCAACTCTTAACCTAATTTAAGTTTTTAATTAAATTATGTAAAAACTAGTTTGATTTTATAGATTTAGATATAATTTTGATAATTAATAAAAATATAATTTAATTTTTAAAAAAACTTCACGACGATGATTTTTATAAACTAAAACAATAAAATACTGGATTAACCCCGTGACTTGTGTCATGAATTTTATTAAATTTGATGAATTTTTTTATAATTTTTTAATTATACAGTGAAAATAATAAACATAAAATTAAACACCAGACTAAAAATAAATATAAATTTAAAATAATTGTCTATGAAGAGCAAATAAAAATCAACAATGCACATTTGGACTACAACCTTAAAATTCAAGAACATTTCTTTAATTTTTTATAGACTGCATCAACACATCAACAAACATACTTGTTTGGAGATCCAAAATATTTCATAGGCAAACACTCGTTTTAGACTTAGTTTGTGCTGGAGAATAATATAAATTATATCTTAAAATTTCATTTAATAACTTAAAATTTTAAGTCGGAATAGTTTTTTCATGTGGCATCAGCGTCTTGATGACCATGTAATTACGAGTCCAAATTTCACTATCTTTATTTATTTGATAAAAAATAAATACAAGACAGTACATGCTTGTGTAGATTTCAAACCCAAATAGTTTTCACTTAAAGGGATACCAAAAAATAATATAAATTATATATTAAAACTCACCAAACAACTTAAGTTTTTGGGTTAAGATGATTATTCAATAATCTATAACTATATTTCACAATATATTTTATTAAATTTTATATCTATTATTGTTAAATTTTTTTAATATATTAATATAAAAAACACCTTTTTAAAAAATAAAAATTTATTTCAATATATTTTTAAATAAAAAAATATTTTAAAAAATAAAAAGTAACATTATTATGCCCTCTACCTTGTCAACCACGAGAAACATCAGAGGGGCGCTTTACTGTTCACGGGTGTTCTGGTATCATTTGATTCATTTTCTCGCCTTCAATTTCATAACCACCTAATACCAAACCCCCCAAATTTCTTAATTGCGTGGCTGTCTTCACACGTGTCCAACCCTTACACTCGAGGAAGATCATGACTCACTGTTCACTACCTTGCTGTGCCGTCAAGCGTGTGTATTATTTCTAGGCTGTGTGAGGCTGCGGTGTAATTGATGTTTTATGATTTTTTAATATTTTTTTATATGTTAATATTAAAAATATTTTTTTAAAAAATAAAAAATAATATTTTAATGTATTTTTAAATAACCACCATCACGTTTTAAAATATTCACCTTATACATGAAAAAACAAAGTAAAGGAAATGGCAGCAAGCTGATTTTCAATTTTCTGTCCACCTGGGCAGGTTTGACTGGAATCATTTACCTATTCGCATCTCATTAGATATGGACCGAATTCCTCGTGCAGATGAAAATAATAAAATAATAATAATAATCTTGCGCAACAGCGAAGTTAAGAATGTTTATTAAAGGAGACGAATCATATCAATAAATATAAATTATAGTTTTTAATCAGTATATAAAGGGACGGTTCATTTACACATGCAAGTAACATGAATTATTTATGTTCAACTCATATTTATAATTTAAAATATCTTTTTTTTTTAATATGAATTACTCCTGGCACAGACAGTTTAAATAGAAAATAAGTTTTAGAAAAAAGGGTCTCTCCTCACTTTAACTGGGAGTGTTTATCTTTAAAATATTTTTATTTAAAAATACATTAAATTAATATTTTTAAATAATTTTAATATGTGAATATCAATGAAATAAAAAAAAAAGATAAAGATGAAACCCGACAGAGAGTTTCTTTAATGTCAAATTTAGAGCTTGAGGAAATTAGAATATTGCCAGTTCTTTTATTTTAAAAAAAATATGGATAATACGAGTTGAAATCAATAAATTATTGCCAGCCAAATAATCCCTTTTTTTTAGTTAGAAAACAACTGGCTTCAATTTACAAATTTATTTATTTATCTGAACCAAAATAACTGCCAGCCAGATACACTCGCAACTTTTATTTTAATTAAAAAATCAAAACACAAATTAAAAAAAAAGAACAATATGCAAAACACACCATTACTCTTGAGGTAAATCATGTACAGTTGGAATACATGATAGCGGCAAGCCAGCTCATTAAACATTTCCGTGACTTCAAAGCATCAACAAACAGCACCCATTGAAGCTCAATCGAGCNTGTCAATGTAATATTTAATACCATGATAATAATTATATTTTAAAGTATTTTTTATTTAAAAATACATTAAAATAATAATAAGAAAATGAAAAAGATTTTAAAATATAAAAATTAAATAAAAAACAATTTTGAACCATAAAAACAAATACAATCTAAAAATCTATGATAAATGTTACTTTTTAAAGATTTTTCAGGGACAAATTATTATTTTTTTAAACATTTATTTTTAATAGTTAAACATCAAAATAATAATAAAATATAAAAATATTTTAAAATTAATAAAATTTATTTTTTTTAAAAAGTACGATTGAACTGTAATCACAAAGACAACATAATTACATGGCACAAACCAAAGATGCCCTTTTTATTCCCCGAATCAAAGTCCAATGCCAGTCTTGCATTAATCCGTTCCGTGCTATCCACACACATAAAAGAAAAAAGAAAAAAGAAAAGAAAAAAAAGAAAAAAAGAAAAGAAAAGAAAAAAAACCCTTGCCATCAGATCAGAGTCTTACATTATACTTACCCTGCCTGTTTCTTTCCTGCCTTGTCTTCATTTCAAACCGAACCTCCCTCAACAAACATCTCTCCCTCTCTCTAACAACTCATCTGTTTCTCTCTCTAAACTCACTGAGTCACCGGCGACCACCAATTCCCGCCGGAATTTTCACTCCTCTTACCTCCGGATTCCAAATTATGTCATAACAAAAGTATATTCTGTTTCTCTCCTTTTTGTTGTTTCTTTCCCTTAATTTGTATCTCTCTCTCTCTCTTCATTCCAAAAAGCTTGTGCTGGCGAATAGAAAAGAAAAATGAGTCTCTTGTAGATCACAAAATTGAAATTTCATTTTCTCTTTCACGTTCTCTTTCTCTCTTCGATCCTTCTTATTTAATTGTGTATTTCTTCCTCTTCTTCTTTTCTCCTCGTAATATTCACAATTCCTGGGGAGAGAGGGAAATTGGAGGTGATGAAGGTGGTTTAGCCTTTTTTTTTTCCTGGAATGGTGAGTTTTTTCTGTTTTATTAGACTAGGTCAAATTCTGGTCTTAAGGAATTGGACTTTTTTTTAGTGATTACTGTTTTTTTTTTAAATTTGGATTTTTTAGCTTAATTTTGAGGTTCAAGTTTATAATCAATTTCAAAGTTTGAATTTTTTTTGTTCTGGTTCCTTTGGGTCGGTCAGACAGGGATTTTTTTGGTAAAAAACTGAGCTTTTTTTGTGTTTTAGCTTTTGATAGCTTGTCTTAAAAATGGTTAATTTTAAGTAATTACAATTCCTTCAAAACTGGAGCTTGCTTGCTACCTTTTCTTCTTGCTTGATCTGTTAAATTTTCTTTCTGTCTTTGATTTTTCTAAAAATGGGAAAATTCCCTCCTTTGTTTTCTACAAAGCCATTAAGGTTTTAATATTTTATTTTTGAGTTAAAAGTAATCAGGAAGTTATTATAATTATAATTCTGTTTTCAGAAATCAAAGCATTTGCATTAATGATCTGGTTGTTGGTGGGTTAGCTACAGTTTTTTTTTAACACACACACACGCGACTATACTGAATGTAAAAGAGTCATTTTCATCTAGGTGTTTTTTTTTTTTGACATAAATCTCTTTTGGGTTTGCTAACTTGACAAGAAAGCACCAACCTTTTCGTTTCACTGAACAAGTAGTTGTTTTATGGGTTCATGCATCTTTAATTTTGATAACTGTTTTCCACTGTTTATAATTTAAAATGATGTGGGCTTTAAACTGCCCCCCTCCTTTTTTGTAACAATTTAAAAGATATCAAAGTCTCTTAGCTGTTTGTTTTGTTTGAAGAAACTGACTTTTGACGTTTTTGAGTTCTCTACAGAAGAAGGGCAAGCAATGAGCAGCGGAGAGAGCCAACAATTTTGATAGTAAAAGAGATTTTTGTTGAGAGTTTCTGGGTATCTCTAAAGCTGCACCATGCCGTTTGAAGTTATGGATCATAGGGGTAGTACTGCTGCATCCTCCCACTACTTCGATGACATCCATTTTCCTGCTGAGGCAAGTTCAAATATATATCTGGTGACCCTTGAGATTGCGTTGTATTAACGTGAGCTGTATTTGGATTATCTTTCTGTTTATGACTTTATGGCCTTCATTGTACCTAAAAGAAGTGGTATTATCTTTCTGTTTATGACTTTGTGGCCTTCATTGTACCTAAAAGAAGTGGTATTATCTTTCTGTTTATGACTTTGTGGTCTTCATTGTACCTAAAAGAAGTGGTACAGTGATAATCTTTTTGTTTGTTATTTAAGTAATTTGTTTGCAATTTGTATTGGACAGAGACAAATTGGGTTTTGGAAGCCTAATGTGATGCCTGATCACCAAGGTTGGTGCCATTTATTTATTTGCCTTTTGAACTACTCCAATCTGCTAATTAGTGTCCTTTAAAAGTCTCCTTTGATGGAGTTGGCTTTTGTAGTGGGTCGTAGCTAACATGGCTTAACTTGGACCTTTTTTATGTGAAAGTCAAGTCATTGGAGAATTGGAGTGCTCCAAATGGAGTGAATGTTTGAGCACATACATTGAGTGAATGATTTATGTCATTTTATACTGAATTAACATCATCAGTAGCTTTCCATACCTGTCGCTGGTATTCCTATGGCTGTTTAGATTTCATGTTTGTTGTATATGGAGATTTATATCTTACTCCACTCAGTTTCGGATCTTTTTTTCAATCTTTGTTTCCCGTTGCTGTTACAGTGTTGTGAAACAACAGTGAAATTTTTCATAATGTAATCACTGGCATCGTGTTCCTGCTTCAGTGTCTAACAATTCTTAATTAATATCTTAGTGACGTATATGTTTAAATCTTTTAAATGAATCTGCCTGGTTGTGTTCTGGGACAACATGTGAAGTTTCTCTGAACCATTTAATTTCTCACCGGATTTGCCTGGAGGATACCTCTGTTTTAATTATTGTATAATCTTGTCCCTCAGTTGGAATGGATGGAAAGATACCTATTCCCAGCGGCAACTGTGTAGCTTCTTTTCCCTTGGAAAAAAATCCACCAGGTGGACCAATTCTAATGCATCATGCGGAGTTATCACGGTCAATTCTAACCAGAGATCAAAAAGAGAAGTCACTCATTAGTGGAGGAAGTGCTAATACATCCAAGCATGCATGGAGTTCCATGGATCATCATCCAAATTCCTGGTCAAGTTTGTCAATGCAACCTGTATCCTATCGTACAGGGAGAAGTAAGGTTGATATCAGTGGGACCCAGTGGGAAAGCAGTCTCTTCTCGAGCTCATTTTCTGAAATATTCAGTAGAAAGTGTAAGCCTCCTCTGTACAACATACATCTAATTTTTTTTTTTTATCATGTGTTCTCTTATGGCATTCCTTACCGTATCATGTGTCAAGGAGAGCTTTTGTAATGGATGTCTTGTTATCATCAAGTGAATGTATATGTAAATTGCGAACTCTATTTTTTTGGGATAAATATTTGAACATGTTTAAATTTTGTGATCTTATATCTTTTCAGCACTGCATTTTATCAGTTTATTCTTTTTTTCCTTGCTCCCAGCCTTATCTAAAAGATTTAAAGTTACCAATTGCCATGCGTTTGACAAAATCCACTCTGCATATTTGCAGTGAGGTCATCAAGAAATGACATTCAATCTCATCAACCTGCTAAGACCGTCACTTCTTCCCATGAGGAAGAAGAGCCTTTTGAATCACTTGAAGAACTTGAGGCGAAAACTATAGGAAATCTCCTCCCCACTGAAGATAACCTATTTTCTGGAGTGACTACTGAATTTGGGCGTGATGCTCAGATCAATAACTTGGATGATCTGGAAGATTTTGACCTGTTTGGCAGTGGTGGAGGCATGGAATTGGAAGGGGATGTGGCCTGTGGAAACTCTGGTCTCGTTAGGGGAGTTTCCAATGGTCAAGGGGACTCTAATGGTTCCACTGTTGTTGGGCATCCTTCTAGAACACTTTTTGTCAGAAATATCAATAGCAATGTTGAAGTTTCTGAATTGAAGGCTCTTTTTGAGGTGCATATTGTTCTACATTCTGCAGTCATTTATTTGACTTTTACATCAGCTAGTCCATCCAGTTTATCTTGCATGTCATCTGACATTTGTGTTTTGTTCTGTCAGCAATATGGAGATATTCGAACTCTATATACAGCCTGCAAGCACCGTGGCTTTGTGATGATTTCTTATTATGATATAAGAGCAGCTCGAAATGCAATGAGTGCACTTCAAAATAAGCCATTGAAGCATAGGAATCTTGACATACATTATTCAATTCCAAAAGTGCGTCAGTATTATATTTTTATCTTGAACTCATGGGCTTGATTATGTTTGTTTGTCTGATTTCTGTGTACATATTTGATTGCTGTACCTGCTCATTTGACCTTTTTTTAGCTTGGTGTTTCTTTTTGTCTATTTATTCTATCAGGACAATCCATCAGAGAAAGATGTGAACCAGGGCACTCTAGTGGTCTTTAACCTTGATTCTTCTGTTACAATTGACGAGCTTCGTCGAATATTTGGTGTTTATGGGGAGATTAAAGAGGTAGTTGGTTTACGGAGTATTATTTCAGTTTTTACATAAAGATGAAAGATTTCCTGTTTCATACTGTTGTTTGTATGTGGTTTGCAGATCCGTGAATCCTCACATAAGCATCATCACCAATTCATAGAGTACTATGATATTAGGGCTGCAGAAGCAGCCCTTTCTGCACTAAATAGGAGTGACGTTGCTGGCAAGCAGATCAAGATTGAATCAAGTCACCCAGGGGGCACTAGAAGGTATTTCACTTCACATGTAACAGTTTCTACATCATAGTACGAAGTTTCCTGTTAAGATTGAAATTAACTTCTAATGGTCTTAAAAAGGCATAATCCAAATTGCTTGCAACCTTCCATCCTTTTCAACTCCTTGCTTCTATCTTTCCTCTGCTTGAGCTTGGATTGGTGATTCTCAGTTTGTTTGATATGCTGCTTGCAGATTTCCAACTGTTCTTCTCCCTCTTTATCTGCTGCTGATAATTTATTCAATTTTTTTATTGGCAGCTTGATGCAACAGCCTGAGCATGAGCAAGCTGAACGTAATCTTTTACAGAGCCCCTTTAACGACTTATCATCTGGACCATCGGGTAGGATCTTGTCTGACACAATTTGTTTCAATTAAAATGAGCTGAACTTGTTTTCCTTGAAGGAGTTTTTTTTCTCATCCTCTGAAAGCATGTTTCACAGCTGCATTTTCTCCTGGAGTATCAGCATCTGGCTACATGGCTAATGGATCTTCTCAGGTTTTACATTCTGCTATCCCATCACAGCTGGGTGCATTCGCTGAACTTCACAGGAGTTCTAGTGTTTCAAACAACTTACCATCTCCAGTGACAGCAAGTGCTGCTAAACAATTCTCCATAGATGAAATGAAGTTTGGCAACAAATGTATCCCAAGTATTCATCCTCATTCCTTGCCAGAGTACCATGATAGTTTTGCCAATACTATTCCATACAACTCTCCAAGCACTATCAGAGACATGCCCAGCAGTTTCACTTCCAAAGTGACAGAAGGAATTAACAACTTACATATTCGAGGGGTTGGGTCAAATGGGCAAATGATGGAGCTTAATGGAGGGGGTAAGTTCAGATGATCATCATGTGCCGTGCACCATTTCATTTATACTTTCTTTTTCATGTTGTCTTTTCAAAGAGGGATGAAAATCAGTAACTGAATTTTTTTATGATGACAGAATTTTAGATTCCTGATTTTGAAGATGGCTTGGGGATTTTTAAAAATTGGATATTGACAGGCTTGTAAATGTGAAAATATGTCCTCGATTGATTGATAAATATAAAAGAACAGCTATAGTAATGCTTCAGGCATATTGGATAATTATGGTGTTCTAACTTTGTTATAAAAGCGTTAATGGAGAAAACCCATTTTGCTGCAAGTACTGTTGGTCCATGTGCTAACTGAACCAGTTATTATTTTTATTATTATTATTATTATCTTTAAAAGTTCAAATCTAGTTTAACTTTGCTATAAAAGCTTCCTCTATTTTTAATTTACTGATTGTTTTGTTATTTTCATTATTGTGTGGGATCTTTTTCAAGTTTTTGGATCTCCTGGAACTGGAAGCTGCACTCTTCCTGGGCATCATTATGTATGGAAGAATTCCAAGTCAGGTCAACAACATCCTTCAAATGCCGTGATATGGTCAAATCCACCATCATTTGCCAACGGTGTTCATGCTCATCATGTTCCACACATGCCTGGATTCCCTAGAGGACATACAGTTATGCTGAACTCTGCACCTGCACCCCATCATATTGGATCTGCACCCGCTGTCAATCCTTCTCTATGGGATAGGCGGCACACATTTTCTGGGGAGTCTCCTGAAGCTTCTAGTTTTCACTTGGGTGCTCTTGGGAGTGTGGGTTTTCCTGGTAGCTCTCCACCACATCCAATGGAAATTGCCTCCCACAACATTTTCTCTCATGGTGGAAGTTGTATAGACATGACTAAATGCACTGGCCTACCCACTTCTCCACAGATTTGCCAAATGTTCCCTGGAAGGAACCCAATGATTTCAATGCCAGCCTCTTTTGGTTCTCCTAATGAGCGTGTGCGGAACTTCTCACATCGTAGAATTGAATCGAATTCAAATCATTCAGATAAGAAACAATATGAACTTGACATTGACTGCATCCTGCGTGGCGATGACAACCGGACCACATTGATGATAAAGAACATTCCAAACAAGTATGTGAAAATCCTGCCCATCCAACCTTTTTCTTGTTTGCCTTCATGATCTGAATTTCCCCCTCCCCCTCCAAAAATAAAATAAAATAAAATAATTATGTCTTAAAGGCTAAGGTTATTGGTTGATGTGGCAAACTTGCTATGTATGTCTTGTTTTTTCATGATTTCCATCCATGCTGGTAATGTTTTGAGTTAGTTTTCAATTTCTCTGATTGGAACCGCCAGCAACCTTACAGCATGTGGGAACACCCCCACCAGACCAATAGGATGTTTTTGGTCCAGGCCATCTAATTCAACCATGTTAGTAGACTGGGGCTTTTTACATAACAAGGTGTTGTTCACTTTCATTGCATGTCAAGTTTGCTGCTTTTAGCCATTTTTATTCTTGGTTTCCTATGGAATCTGACAGCATTTGGATCCCTTGGGTGCATTTTCTGTGTTCTTTGCACTTTATATTTTTTTGTCCTCTCATGTTATTTGGTGTCTCTTGTAGATATACTTCAAAGATGCTTCTGGCTGCAATTGATGAGCAGTGTCGAGGAACCTATGATTTTATTTACTTGCCAATTGACTTCAAGGCAAGTGAATTTTCTGGTGGATCAACCTTAGTATATAATATTATGGTGCACAATGCACACATGTATATGAGATTACTTATTGCTTTCCTGTTTTTAAGCTCTAATTGAGATTTACAACATGATTTAACAGAACAAATGCAATGTGGGCTATGCATTCATCAATATGATTGATCCCCAACAGATCATTCCATTCCATAAGGTGTGTTATTAGCTTGAGTGGAATGATAGTAATTTATGTTCATTGGTATGAAAGGAATTCTCCATCATGCATGTGAGATGTAGAAGCTAACAGTGGCTGAACATGTCTTCTGTAGGCATTCAATGGAAAAAAGTGGGAGAAGTTCAACAGTGAGAAAGTGGCATCTCTTGCATATGCTCGTATTCAGGGAAAAACTGCTCTTATTGCGCATTTCCAGAATTCAAGCTTGATGAATGAGGATAAACGCTGTCGTCCTATACTCTTTCATTCTGATGGTCCCAATGCTGGTGATCCGGTAAGATACTTTGACATTCAGCTGGCCTGTCAGAAGGACTAATCATTGGCTTCTGATCATGGTTATACTTCCTGAATACTGATTCTGGTATATGACTTCCTAAATAATGGTGCTGCCAGATTAGCTGGTAGAGATCTTTTGAATGCTATAATACTGCCTCTGATTCAAGCATCTTTTTGAAGTGATATATCTAATTAGGGCTAATAACCAAATGCTTGCATGTTGTTACTTATTTTCTAATAGTTCATCTGATAGTAACCAATTTAGAATTTTTATTTTCCCCAAAAAACAAGCGAAAAATAATGAATCAACTGAAAGCATGTAACAGATGATAAATCCCACATCATTATGAGAATAAAAAATACCAAAGAAATTAGGAATATTAGGAAGGTTGAAGTTGTTGCGAACTCTGGTGTTTGGTGATTAGGATTTTTCTACTGGTTATCTTCTCTCTCTGGACTACAAGTTTCAAGTATGTAGTTGTGGCTAGTCATACTTCAGTACACAAAAATTTATGAAAGAGGATTGATTTTTCAGGACTATTTTCAGTGTTATTCAGCATTTTAGCTTTTCAATAACTGATTGTTTCACCTTTTTTTTAAATGGTTGTTAAGACAATTATTTTTTTTTCTTTGCAGGAACCATTCCCCATGGGCACTCATATTCGATCAAGGTTGGGTAAACCTCGATCCAGTGGCAATGAGGAGAACCACCATAGTGGGAGCCCTTCCACTTTGGCTAATGGAGAGGACTCTCCAAATGGAATACACTCTCCATCCAGTTCCGATTGAGTAGTTTTCTTTGCCATACTAACTCCAACCCTGTATGGGTGCAAAATGTCGTATCCACCCCAATTCTGTATATTAGGGGTGACCTGACAAGTGACAACTCCCTTTTTGGCTATAGAGACTCCATTTACCAAGTTCTGAACGCCAGAGTGTATCTTCAGAATCAAGTGGGTTCAGAATTTTCTTTGTTCCCACACAAATTTACCCATCTAGCCTAATTATGATTTTTAGAGGGTGGCTTAACAAAGGCTTCAAATTTCGGATATTTGAACCAAACAATTTCGATGTACAGAAGCTCTCTATCTGTGCAGGAGAGGAGGGGTTTTCCCTGTTTTTTAAAGTTTTGTATCATTTTTCCTTGTATGTTTTGGGGTTCCTTGTTGGTTCTGTTTCTTGTTCTAGTCCCTAGGTCTGGCATGATTTCTCAAGGAGAGTAATCGCACGCTAATGCATCCTCCTGATTGTAGAAATTTTTGAAGTCCTCAGAATGCTATTAATAACAATACTATTTATTTGTCATTTCATCTCCTATGTTTTTTTTTTTTTGGTTTTCTCGCAATGGGAGCTTGGACATCTGCCTGCATGTTGATTCTAGTTATATACCAATAAATAACTCGAGAACAAATTTGGACGTCATGAAACTACAAAATGTGCAGTAATAACCCGCCTTTGGTCGATGATTGAAGATAAAGTAATTCAAAGTTGTGAAACAGGATTAACTATAAGGCATAAATGTCCTTCGAAAATTGCTGCTTCAGTTGCAGAGGCAATTCCTTATTTGGTGGCACTCGAGCAAGAGGAAACTAGCAAATATTAGAGAGAGTTGAAGAGCTCATGGTGATGCCTTGGCGGCAAACTCTGACGTTGTCCGTGAGACAACAACAGAAAATATCAAGGGCCACAGCTGTGGTCCAGAGACCACAATACCTAACGAAGCTGTAGCCGTGCTTCCAGAGATCAATTCCAACGCAATTAAACCTTACTTGCTTAACCATCCACAGCTTGTCTAAAAGCTAATAAAACATCACTTTTACAGCACAAAGGAACATCATTCGATATCTACTGCTGAAACATGGCCAGGGGGCAAAGTAGCCTAAGAGCATATCACATGCAAACAAATCAGACAGAGTCATATCCCCTGCCAGCATTTTGAGTGAAAGCATGCAATCTCATCAATGAAGCTAATTTGCTCCTGTAGAAAAAGGTAATTTTGAGGTTGTCCAAAATAAAATAAATAATAACCTATACAATTGAATCCTGGTATCCTACGTATATGAGCTAACACCCTTTCTGTCGCCACCCTAAGTTTTCTATCATCAAAATCTGTAATGCTGCATGCTGGTGGAAAAAATTAATCAATTACTCAAGGCACATTAAAAAACAAGTTCTTCAATCTATGTCACCAAACTTCAATGACTTCATCTTCTCTGCATTCTGCTACCTGAACTTCCAACGTGTCATTTTTTCTCTGTGGGTAAGGTTCTGCAACAGTTTCTTCTAGGAGCCTACTCAAAACACAAATGGAAAATCAGAACTATAACGTTGTCACGTTACTTCTTAGGAACTTCAAATAAAACTATAGTTATAGAACTTTCTTACCCCATCCCACAGGTAAAGGTAAGGTTTGGGTCGCTTATGAACCTCCACTCGACCTATTTGTAAAGGACGGCCTCTTTCCCAATCACAAATGTGAAAAATACATTCTCGTAGCATGCTCGGTTGCCGAATGAGAAACCTTCAGGATTAACTGTTGGGTATCAAATGAAAAAGGTTCTGGCGATCATTTATATTTCTCGTGGATAAAGTATGCCCCGAAATACTTGAACTGCACAGCCCCAAGATACAGATACACTCCAATTTCGTTTTTTGGCATGGCAAATGGATTTTTGCATGAGTGCAGCAGGGTCTAGTTTGGCCGGAACCCTGAGCTTTTCTAGGACTCGCAACCTACTCTTGTGAGGAATTGTTGGTTGTATCTTGTTGAAACAGTGGAAGGAGACTAAAGGGGTTATAGGATGAGCTGCAAGGAATCCAAATATGTCGCCGTATAAATCATTCTGGCAAGAAAAATTTTCAAAAATACATTGTCAAAAGATCAAACATTGCAAGAATACGTGACGTGAAGGCAAAATTATATTTGATAGACGTACGAATGATTATGAACAAAATAAAATATAGAAGTGTAAAATTTGCATATTAAAATAATAATAATAATATATTATTTTTTAAATTTAATTTATATTGAGTTTTGGAACTAAATAATAATATTATAACTTTAACTATAAAACTCTTGCCTATCCTAATAAATTAACATAAGATGTAGTTGAGTTAGACTTGAACTAGTTCAGATTTAATAAAAAAATAAAAAAATAATCAATTTATGATCTAACTGACATGTGCTTAGACTAGTTTGAGTTCAAAAAAATAAAAAATAATTAACTCTATCTAAACCGATTAAAAACTCAAGTTGNTAGTTGAGTTAGACTTGAACTAGTTCAGATTTAATAAAAAAATAAAAAAATAATCAATTTATGATCTAACTGACATGTGCTTGGACTAGTTTGAGTTCAAAAAAATAAAAAATAATTAACTCTATTTAAACCGATTAAAAACTCAAGTTGACCCATAATTAGGTTAATTTGTGGAAAAATTTGAGAAAAAAACCTATTAATTTTTTTCTTGAAAAAATATTTGTTTTTGATTAAAACAACATCGTATTAATCTTTTTTAAGAAAAACAAATTAGAGTTAGTTTATTTAGACTTTGATTGATTCTCTTAATCAATGATTTGAGTTTTGCTATAAATTAATTTTCGATAAAATTTTAAAATTATAATAATAATTATACAATTATGAATCCTTTCATCAAAGCTATATAAACCAGAAACCAGAGTTTTTAAACTTGCTTGCTGGCCAACTCGACCCAAAATTCAGATTTCAAGTTTTGATCAGATCACCTGAGTTAATTCTATTTTAAAAAAATTAAAATGATATCATTTTAATACAAAAAAAACAAAAAATATTTGATTATAACTGAGTTTTTGACTGGGTTATCAAGTCAACCTGTTGAGTTTTAACTTTTTTTATTTTTTTTGAACCAAGCCCGATTTTAGTTCTAAATCGGCTAAGTTTTAAGTTAATTTGTTTGTCCAGGCTGAGTTTTGAAATTATAATATAAACTAGGATATCTCTCAATACATCTATCCTGCATCTTTGCTAGAGCCTTTGCTGATGGATAACATGTAGCAAATCCACCACCAACATAAGCCATACCACAATTTAAAACTATATTCTGTTTGTGACTCTCTGATGTGATCCTCCCTGCATAATAATACCGATCATGCTCACCCTTGATAAAACCCTAATCAAATTATCAGGAAAAAATTGAGTATCATTGTCTCCCATCGCAAGCCACGTCATGCCCAGCTTCGAAGTCTATGATACTATCCTCGTCAGCGGTAAAGAAGACCTGTCTCTGATAGAGTTTTCATGCTTGAGGGTGTTGTTAGAGATCTTTATTGGTGGTAAAAGATGATCATTTGTACAATTATTTATCCTGTTCAACCAAACTCCAACATAGCAATTTATGATAAAAATAATTATAGTTGCACTGCATTTCTAAATAAGAAAAAAAATGAAGATTTTTTGTGAATATGAAGTTATATGGGCTAGAATTAATTAGTTTTCTTATCTTTATAAAAATTACTCTAATTTTAAAATTAATCTATATATTTAATCAAAAATTTTAAAAATAATTTAGATTAGTTTACGGAAATCATGCCAAACAAACTCTTAAATAAAAACCAATATTGTAAATGATAAACCTTCAAGTTTTCTTAAGACATAAAATCAGAAACAATCCACTCAAGTTCTGATTATGTTCGAGTTTGGTCTTTTATATTAAGATAAATTCAAATTAAGATTTCTAATAAATATAAATAAATACAAACTATTCTGTAGAAATTATAATTATAACTATATAATTGTAAGATTTTTTTATTTCAATACTTTAGATCAGCCTCCATTCATATATTAAAAAAATTATTTTTTTAATTTATATCGTGTAATTAAATACCGTACACACATAATTTTAATAGTTTATAAAAACTTATTATTTATAACTTTATTTAAATCACCAAGATTTTTGAGTGAATTTAAATTTATTAATTTTTAATTCATAACAATAATAATAATCAATTGTAAAATTGATGATTGAAGCCTTGGAAAACGACGTCGTATCCTCAAGTCTATAAAATAGTAAAAAATTGAAGGTCGGTGGATCTTTCTGCTACAGTCTAGTCCTCTTCAGTTTTTTGTTGCTCCTGAACTAATCAAGCACTGGACTTTTTTCAGTCACAAAATCACTAACCTCAGAAACCCTAACGAATTCTTCCTTAAAATGCACAAAATACTAAAACCCCAACACCTGCTCTCAAAAAAACCAAACCTAACCCATTTTTTCTCATCAAAAACACCCATTCCCTTACCCTATGGGACAGAAACAAATGACCCATCATACAAAGACATACCAAAACCTGTTAGAGACAAGTCAGAAAGAAAACCATATGTAACACCTATGAAAGTGCTCATTAAAAGAGCTAAAGAAGAAAAGGAAGCGAGAAAGTTACAACCTTGTAGAATGTTGGAGAATCCACCTGATAATGGTTTGTTAGTCCCTCAACTTGTCCCTGTTGCTTACCAAGTTTATGAAGCCCGTGAAGTTTTGCTTTCTGGGATTTCTAAGCTTGTTAAAGTCATTCCTGTTCAGAAGTGCAGGTAAGAACTGGTTGAAAGATTGGATTTTAAATGGGTTTTGTGTTTTAATTTGGTTTGAACTTGAATTTTTTTATTTTGATTTTAATGTTAGTAAAGAAACGAGGTAAATTATCAAGTTCAGACAAAATGAAATAAAAAGGAGACTCAGCTGGCCTGTGGTTGTGGGTCTATTTCTGAATTTCTGTTTAGAAATTTGAATTTAAAATGATTGGAATTGGAAGGAGAATAGGATTTCAATTTCAAGGAATTTGAATTTACTTATTACTGTGATGGATATTTATTAAAGGAATGGAATAATGCGTTCACTGAGAATAAGATCTATTATTTATTGTAGAATTATAATCCGTGTTACTGGTTAACCAAACAATACTACTTTAGGAATGGAAAAGGAGATCTTGTTTCACTCTTGATTTCCGAGTGAGTCAAATGTGGTCATTTTGGTATTTGTTTCGAATTTATTCTTAGTGCAGTTGAATAATGAATAATTAAGAAATTTACAATTTTGATTGAGAATTTAAGATTTCTGAGAATATGGTTTGGTGTAATTGTATTAATTTTTAGTTTGTTGGTCTACTTATTGTCCTTAGGTTCTCTAATCCAGGTTCTGCCATGAGTTGCATATTGGTCATGTGGGTCATGAAATTCGAACCTGCACTGGTCCTGGAAGTGGAATGAGGAGTTCCACTCATGTTTGGAGAAAGGGGAGAGTGCATGATGTGGTTTTTTCCCCCAAATCCTATCATCTGTATGATCGTGTTGGCAAGCCAAGAGTTGTGCATGATGAGAGTCGCAGGGTCCCTCGTATCCCTGCCATTGTAGAGCTCTGTATACAGGCTGGTGTCGACCTTGAAAAGTACCCTACAAAGAGGAGGACAAAACCCGTGTACTCAATTGAAGGAAGAATTGTAGACTTTGAGCAAGCGAAGGAAAGTGATGAAAATGAGCATAATTTGCATGATGAGAACCTTGATCCTCTGATGGGTTCCGATCTTGGGACCAAATTTGATGAAGCAAGAAATTTTATAGTGGATAAAGGAACTGATCAATTGGAAGAATCACAAGAGGGAGTGACTGATTTAAGGGAAATAAGCATTGGGACCATGGAGTCATGGTTCAAAATGATATCTGGGGCAAAGAAGATCATGGAAAAGTATGGTGTGTTAACCTGTGGATATTGTCCTGAAGTTCAGGTAGGCCCCAAGGGACACAAGGTGAGGATGTGCAAGGCAACAAAGCATCAGCATCGTGATGGTCTGCATGCATGGCAAGAAGCAACTATTGATGATCTTGTGGCTCCCAATTATGTTTGGCATGTTCGAGATACGAATGGGCTTCCTCTGGAGAACAAGTTGAAGAGGTACTATGGCAAGGCTCCAGCTGTAGTGGAGCTGTGTGTGCAAGCTGGTGCACCTGTTCCAGATCAATATCGAAGTATGATGAGACTAAATGTGGTTCCTCCTGACCGTGATGAAGTTGATCTTGTTGCTTGAATTGATGTCCCTTTTTATTAGCTTTTAGACAAGCTGTGGATGGTGAAGAAAATTAGAATTCATATCTAGATGCATGGCTGGAGCTTCATTAGGCATTATGGTCTGTGTACCACAGCCCTTGCTCTTCGTTTTCTGTTGCTGTCTTGTGGAAAATGTCGAACTTTGTCCAGGGCTTATTAGTGGGTTGTTGGTTCTCTTCAATATCGCGAGATCAACTCCTTGCAGTTGTGCCGCTGGGTTGGTGCCCCCACCCTCCTCTTTTTTTTTTAAAAAAAAAAATTATAATTGACCTTGTAAATAGAAATCACTCCATGGGGTTAGCCAATTACGAAGAGAGGTCACATGAAATGGGAATGAAGAGTTGCGAGCATGAAATTTTTTGAAAAGAAGCCCTTTTAAATATGGAAATTGAAAGTTCACTTCAAGTAACCTGCAAATTTATCTCATTTGATGCTGTCTTTGCCTTGCCCCCTTCAGCAATCTTCCTGTATGTTCTTTGGTAAGTTATCATTTGGCTTTTACTTTCTTGATGTTAGCCTGATCCATGCGATCAAGTTGTAAAAAAGAAGAAGAGAAGTTAGTTTCAATTTTGCTCTTGCCTAACAACTCTTGCGCTGCTAATGTACACCCAAATGCCCATATTTGTGCTACTGAAGAAGCATTGTTCCATGGGCTGTCTTCAATCTAACTGCTCTCATTCTCTTTAAGGTTTAAATTATGTTTTCGTGGGTTAAATCGCTGAAAGGACTGCTCCGTCCTCAGTGTTCCTGTCATCTGGTTCTTTAAGACATCAAAGTTTGTTATTTTGTCAGGTGTGCAGAAATTGACTTTTCAGTTCTCTACTGGAGCAGCGTGATGACGATGGACGAATCCTGGATTTTATTTGTAAATAAGCCTTTCGTAGGAGATTTTCTGTGCCAAAGCTTCGGCATGGCGCTTGAAATTCTGGACCAGGTGCAATTTACTGTTTCAAGACGTCTACATTCTTTAGGACATCAAGATTGTACGTGCAGTAACTTATTCCCTCGCTCTCATTGTACCTGGTACAATTTTAATTTCTTGTCCTTTACTTCGTACTGATTTGGTGGCAGCAGATATCATATTAAGATAATAATGTGATAGTGATTTTTTTTTTTTAGTTTATTCAAAAACAATATATATATATATATAATTTAAAGCTAAAAAACATACAAGTATTTTCAAAAATGCAATTCAACTACGAATATTTATGTGTTTGATATTTGTACAATAATTTTTTAAAATATTTTTCACTTGAAAATATATTAAAATTAAAAAAATCAGATTTTTATTTTATTTTTTACATCAGCAAATTAAAACTATTAATAAATATTAAATTAATATTTTTTTAAAAAAATATAAAAACATAATCTATCTCGCTTTCAATCAGTAAGACATTTAATTGCTGAAAGATATTGTCATTATGGGGGAGGCTGGCAGGACCCCTGCTCCTGTCAAAATAATAATAATAATAAAATCCCGGTTTTTCCTGAAATAATTATAAATTTTAACTCTAAAATTAGCAAATCTTAACTTTTGCCCCTTTTAAATTAGTGTTCCTAACTTGGCCCTTTCAATCCTCGTGTCCTAGCTCGGCACCTGGTTGCCATGACCTTTTTTCAGGAATTTGGTATCAAAGTCGGTTCAGTTCGTCATTTCTGGAGAAATTGATCGTCCAGTTCTTTCCTGAAGATGGATGAGACAATGTGTAGAGCCAGCTCTCTGATTGTAAGAACTGTGTTGAAAATTTTCAGGTTCCAAAGCTGCACCATGCCGTCTGAAATTACGGATCAGACTTGCAATATGCCTCAACATACTTTCTCGAAGGCTTCGTTTTCCTTACGTGGTACTCACAGCATCCAGATTTGTCTTTGAGTTCAGAACTCTCCGAGTTTATGATGCCCGCTCACCTGTCACTCTTTAATTTCTTTTAAATTGGGAGGAACATATATATATATATATATACACGGACATTTGAGGCTGTTAGAATGATGGGTCAGATTTTTTATTTTTTTTTAAGATTTGAAAAATGTATTTTCAAGCTTTTTTTCACATGAGAATTTATATATATATATAAAAAAAGACTGTAATTTAAAAACCTTGATAAACTTGTTTTGGTCTTGATCCGATATTTAATCAGTCAGGAAATGAAAATTAACTCAAATGTCAAAAAGATTTAAGCATTAATTAGTTTTTTTAGCAAGATAAGGGATTCAAAACATAGTAAATGAATTCGTTTTATCAAATAAAACTAGTTAACGTAAATATTCACTTTTTTTATGTTGTTAAAACGAGGATATTTAACAGCTTTTTATTATGTTTTTCAACAATTTTCTTTCCTCACGGAATCAAGGATTGAAATGCATAAAAATAAAGTTGATGATGAAAATGTCAAAACCTCAATAAAAAAAGAATGAAAATGAAAAAAATAAAAATTTCAAGGACAGAATATTTAAAAAAAAACAAAAATTGTTGTGTTTTTTTGCTTGAGTGTCAAATCTAGTCCCTGCAATTTCAGTTTTTTATAAGTAATAAAATCGAATTTTAATTTTTAGAATTTACCGTTGACTAAATATATTTATTTCCAAAACCTTGAGCAAGTTAAAACAAATAATTAATTATTAGGATTAAATTCCAATTAATGGAATATAAAATAATAAAATAGGAAAAAGTTGGTGACTAGAGTATAAAATATTTCAAGAAAAGAGAGAAGAAAACATTTTCTTAATCCACGATGTTTATTTATCTTTGGTTGTAGAGTGTTTTCATAATTTTACTTAGTCTTTTTTTTTATATAATTATAATTGTAATGATAACCATTAGAGTATTATTGTTGAAAATATTGGAAGGCAGCGACCTTTTTCAGGATACACTGTTCATTGTTAATTTAACTACGGGAAAGAGACCACTATATTTTCGCTTAAGCCACCAATTAAAGCTTGCTTGGTATTGCGATGTGATCATGTTTTTTAAAAGAATTATTTTAAGTTAATATTATTTTAATATTTTTAAATTATTCGAGGTAATAATATTAAAAATAATTTTTTTTTAAATAAAGTAAAAATATTATTTTAATAGACGACGCTACTTCAGTCTTGAGTAACTTTTCATTTCTCCTCTCCAATCCCTATAAATTACAAATTCCTTCCCTCCCTCCATCCTCTCCCGCGCGCTCCTTGACGAACAAAGCAATCACAAAACAGCACCGGACAAAGCACTTAGTTAAAAAAAAATAAAAATGAGCAAACCATCTCCGATTCTTAAAAAGCCAAAAGTAGAGCAGCAAAACAGCGACGACGATAATGAAGTGTCAATAAATCAAGAATGCAAAGAGAACAACGGCAGAGAAGAAGAAGAAGATAGCATGGAGGAGCAAAAAGTCGCTTTGATTGCTCTAATCGAACATCGTTCTCGTGAACTTCAGCATCTTAAGCAACGCGTTTCTTATTATCAAACTCAGGTTGCTTGCTTTCTTTCTTGTCTTTAATTTTCATATCTCTTCATTTCCTCTTTGTTTCTATGAAATATAGTTTCTTTTTATATAGTTATGATAGTATCTAGGGTTTTTCTTTGAATTTCTTAATCATCGATTGGAGGTTAACAAAACAGATCGTTTCTTTGTTTTTTTTTTTAATTCTGTTTTACAGATTAATTAAAAAAAAAAAGAGGAAAAAAAACTGAAATGAGTTGTTTAATTAGCTTTCTTAAAAAAAATAAATCGGTGGTTGATTATTTGTTTGGAAAAGTGTGCAGGTTGTTGAAGCAGAGAAGAGGTTAGAGGAATCGCAGGTGAAATTGGGTCGGCTAAGTGGAAAAGGCAATGCAACAGCGCCTAATAAACCTTCTGTAGAGAATGGAATTAAGAATGTGAAGTTGGAGAGGAAATCTCCAAGTCCGGTTCGTGTAAATGAGGCTTCTCCTGGAAGCGAGCCCCAGTCTAGGACTGAACTTGTGATTCCGAAAGTTCTTCAACCACTAAAATTGGTGGGTTCAGGTGCGAGAATTTCGAGTTGTTCTAGTGCTCAGCCGAATTCTTCCACTCCCTCTAATGGTGTTGCGAATGCGAAAGTAGAAAAACTTAATAGTGTTGCGGATGTAAAAGTGGAAAAATCTAATAGTGATGTCAAGGTGGAAAGGTCTCACAAAAGTTCGTCTCCTGATGTTGAAGTTATTGAAATTAAGGATAGAGGAACGAAAAGGAAGATTGGTAACTCTTTTCTTTCTTTTTTTTCTTCTTTTCGTTATTTCATGCCCGGGATTGCATTTCACTTCACTTGGAACTTAATGACTTGTTCACATAATTTTTCTATATAATCTCAGTACAGAAAGAACACAAGGAATTGATTCCACTGGTGTCTAGGAGCTCTTCTCCATGCACAGTCCACTGCCATACAAGTAATCATATCCCTAGTCAGCACAAAAGAAAGTTGAGAAGTGTTGCTGTATGTCCAGCCAATGATCAGCTTTTTGTGTCCAGGTGATTCACCTCATTAACATCGAGAGTGAAGTAGTTGTTAAGAATGAAAGTCATGTTCTTTTGACATGATTGAAGACTTGAGAACTTTTTGTTCCTTCATTTCACCTACAAATGACAACCAATCGAACTACAGAACATGACATAAAATTTGAATTCATCCCGCAATTTTTTATCCTTTCACCTTTAGAATGTTGAAGATAGTTTCATGAACATTCCTGCTATCACCTAGAGATGTTGTTTTGATTTGACTGGTGATAAGTTGTCGCTATTTTCCCTTTTCATTTTGACATTTTAAACTGTGGTTTTCCATAGGAAGAATGTTGTTTTCTTAAACAAAAACATTAGTTCTTTCAAATCTATAGAAGCATAGAGCATCATAAATCAATGCTTGTTGGGGGTGGGGGTGGGGGACTTGGTCAACCGCAGGTAGAAAGAAGAGCAACTGAAGCACGCATGGGTACTGGAGATGAATATTTGGCACTCAAATTTTTAGCGGGGGGAGAGATTGAGTCGTGAAGAGAAGAATACCAAATGAAGTGGTAGATTTAGAACTATATGTGCAGTAACAAAAAAGATGAAAGATGGATAAATATAACAGCATCACTTTGTCAAAAATATCTTCTTTACTGAAAAAGAAGGCCACAAAAATAGCATTTACTTTATAACAATTGCTGAAAACATCATTGTTCCTAACTCATAGAGTGAACTCGAATGTGGGTTCAAGCATGGAGAATTTTTGTTCCAGCTATGAGTTCTTTGGTTTTAAGGAAGAAGATGCATGAGTGCGGCCATTGGAGAAGTTCATCTCAGATTCATTTTGCATGTTTTTCTTTACTTGATACTTTTCCAATCTGTAATGTTTGTTATGTAAAATAGGGATGGTATTAGTATTCTTGTATTCACTTGTAATATCTACAAAATCTAACTTTTGTTCAATGGTTTGAATACATACAGTGCTTTGGATGGAATGGTCCACCTATGGCAACTTCAAGCTCGAGGGTAAGTCTTAAAGTTTGTGTGAACTTATTTACATTAACTTTCATGAATAGCTGATAGATGGTCCACCTATGCCTACCATGCCATAACACATGGTGAACCATGAACACAATGAACATGTTAGATGGAGAGTTGCAAAAACTGGCTGATGCTTTGGTACTGGTATTTCAGTTAGACAGTCAATTCCTTACATTTACGAAACTGTATGGAATATTCTTTGTGCATAAGCGCAGACAATTTTACATCTTCACTCTTCATTCTGTCATGTCATGAAACAGGAATGTAGTTGCTAAATCTGGAATTGTTTGAGTGTAAGGTTTATGAATTGACTTTGGCCTGCTATTAGAAGAGGGATGTTGCCAGATTTTTGGCAAGATTAGGGTGTAGAAGGCCTTCCATAGATGCTAATTTATTCCAAGAGTAATTTAATAGAAACGGGTGGTCTGTAATGTCTAAATAATTTCAAGAATCAATGCTTTGTATTTGAACCACTTCCACAAATATGAACACGAGGGTTGCATTTTGGCTGAGAAATTGCTAGGCTTGTTTGCAAAATTCCATTAGTAGTTGAGGATGGATGCGGGAATATGATTCTCTTCCAGGCCTGTGTTCTTGGTGACTTTTTCTGTGTTTTCCAGTTAAGGCACTTTACTAAGAGTTGTCCTTAGTTGCCTCCTTTTTTTTTTTTTTGGTGGAGGGGAGAGGGAGGAGAGACTCTTCTCTTGTATATTGGTTTTTGAACTACGAGAGATGATGAGTCATGGAAATTTTTTATGGGTGCTATTCACTGGTTAATGGAAAGTAATGTCATGTTTCCCAGGATCGCTTTGATAAAGATTTTGACAAGGGTGGTGTCTCATGCATGCTTCATGTGTACTTCTCTTGAGTTTTTGTCAAATTAGTTTTTTTTCAAAGAAAGAAAAGTATTGTGCCCGCACCTGCCTATAAAAATTGCCTCCAACTTCTTCAAATTCACAACCCTCCTGGCCAATGCTATTTAACTGCAGATTTGTGTCCATGAACATTAATGATTACTTCTAGTGAAGACCTCAGAAGATCATTATTTCTTTGGTTTGAGCAACCAGCTTCCTTCAAATTATGAGCACCCATTTGCTATTCAGGCAAAAAAATGTTTCGCATTTATTTGCTATTGCATTGACAAAGAACAGATTTGTAGGTGCTATTGATTATGGAAGAGAAATAATCCTCAGTTGCTTCCATTTTAGTTGGTTGAAGCATGGACTAATTTTTCTGTTTGTATCAATAACATGCAGTTTCATCGCTTAATCTTCAGTTCTGTAATGTGAAGGTGCTCATCTAGCATCTTGTTTCCCCCCCTCTTAAATTTCAGGTCATCTGCCTCTATACTTCGCACCACTGATTGCATGTCTCCATTGCAACGTCGATGGCCAGAAGATATAGCCTGGCACCCACTGGGAAATAGCTTATTTTCTGTTTACACTGCAGATAGTGGGGATTCTCAGATATCAATTCTGAATTTGAATAAAATGCAAGGGGTATGGATCATGGTTGAAATATACTTTCTGAATTAATATGTCAGTGCCACTTTTATAGATATGTCTCAATTACATATGTATAGCATGGATTCACAGCAGTGGAGTTAGCATACTCTGTGCACATGCCATCGTACTATAAGATAGGATCATACACTTCCATTTAAAATGTAGGGTTTTTTGGATAAATAATCTTTAATTCTGTATCTTTTTGCGTTGGCAGAGAGCACGTGTAACTTTCTTGGATGACAAGCCTCATATTAAGGGTACTATTAACAGCATAGAGTTCATGCCCTGGGAAAATACTTGTTTTGTTACTGGTTGCAGTGATCATGGTGTTGTTCTTTGGAATGAGAAAGATGATGAGAGCTCGTGGAAGCCAAAGGTATTGCACAGGAATTTGCATTCTTCTGCTGTCATGGGGGTTGCCGGGATGCAGCAAAAGCAGGTTGTACTGTCTGCTGGTGCAGATAAGAGAATTGTTGGGTTTGATGTGCAAGTTGGGAGAGCTGACTTCAAGCATCAACTCGACAGCAAGTGCATGAGTGTTCTGCCAAATCCTTGTGATTTCAATTTATTCATGGTTCAAACAGGGTAAGAATTATCTCCCTTTTTCTGTTCTGACACGAGTCCTCATCAACTCATCTGTTTATTAGTATTAATAGTCTCCTTATTATGCTTTTAGAAATCTACTCGATCAACTAAGTTTGATGTTGTTTCACACACTTTCAACTCTTCCATTTGGTTTCTACTTTCTAGATAAACTACAGTATTTTTAAATTAATATCACTTTATGAGGACTTTGAAGCACAAAAACAGTGCTAAAGGTGCACTGCAGTTGCAGAAAACTCCTGCTTTCACCTGGGAGGCATGTTGATAGAACTAAGTTTCTTGTTCATCTTTCCTAACAAGATTCACTATAGTTTCATATTTTGTATAAGCTATTTGAATGTTAAAATAGAGGATCTCATATTCAGGACTCATGGGAAGCAACTTAGGCTGTTTGATATAAGACTGAAGCAAATGGAAATTCATTCTTTTGGGTTTAAACAAGAAAGTAGCGACTCTCAGTCAGCTCTGATCAATCAAGCTTGGTCTCCTGATGGTCTGTACCTCACATCTGGTTCAGTAGATCCTGTGATCCATATCTTTGATATCAGGTACAATTATGACAAGCCATCCCAGTCCATAAAAGCTCATCAGAAACGAGTCTTTAAAGCAGTATGGCAGTACTCTCTCCCACTTCTGATTTCCATATCTTCCGATCTGCACATCGGGTTACATAAGATCATCTAGCCTTGGAAGCTTTGTTTCATACATTTTATGCAATTCCTTTTGTTGGTCATGTTGGCTGTGCTCATTTTTTCCTTGAGCGGAATTATGTAACTTGTTTTGAAGAGGAACAAGCTTATCTTAAGATCATTTTTGGGTTGACACGATTTTGCCATTGGATTGTGAGAGAGACAGAACTCTGGTGGGATGAACAAATAGTTGCTAAAGGATAGATTTTACCTGTGGGCCCTTGATACATGTTATAGGTGGCCTTATGATTCGAAATGAAACAGCAGTGAAACTCTCTGTCCTCACTGTTGGAGGCAACAGCCTCCACTCCCCAAACCCATTCAATTTGTTCGAGTGTTATCATATTCAATTTTCTACTAATGTTCTGCATTTGTCTACAGTGAGGTTTTTTTTTAATTCTACAGTGATTTAATACTTGCAAAGATCAAATTGGTTTGACGACATGCATAGGGCGATGCACGCTAGAGGCATTGTGGAAACTTGATTAAGTTCATCTGAAATTGTTGGCACAAAACCCCTTAACTGAACGGTGGTCGTTTTATGCTAGAGGCATTGCGGAAACTTGATTAAGCTCATCTGAAATTGTTGGCTCAAAACCCCTTAATTGAACGGTGGTCGTTTTATCTTATAACATATGTTATAAATGTGAATAATCAACAGCGCATGTTGATTCATGAAGAATGCAAGTGGATTATGAACTTAGAAGCTTGGTTTGTAAGTTCAGGATGCTTTCCACTGGTCCAATCTTGCTATTTTCAGTGATGGGCTAGACTGGATGAGCATACGGCTGGTTTCAAGCATTGTGCTCCACCCTAATCCTGCATTTTGTGCTTTGTGGTCTAACTATCATTTTCTGTCTCGTTTAGCATTGTGTTTTAATTATATATATTAATGCTAAAAATAATTTTTTTTAAAAAAATATTTTTTTAATTTGTTTTCAAGTAAAAGCTATTTTAAAAAATAATTTTTATCATATTTTCATGCATAATTTTCATCATTCTAGAAGATCATCTGCAAGCTTGCAATTTCACTAGCTGAACTACTTTCTCTTGTAAAACAGTCAATTTTCAAGTGGTGGCAGCTGTTGTCCATATCTTGGAACCTTGATATTCATGTTCCCTCGTCACTGCCATGACTCTTTTCCCGGGAAGATATTCGTGGATATGCTAGTGAGAATCAATGTACTGCAACCATGGACTTGACCTGGCAGACCCACTAATAACAAAACAGGAGCAATTTCCCTGTTCAAGGATGAAGATTAAGTACTTGACCCCAATGGCTTGACTTCCATTTAACGCGTGAAGATTTCTATTTTGGATCTTCTCCCCGTGGGGGAAACCTTGAAATTTGAAATGGATTCACTTGTTACATGGCCCAAGATGACATAGCGTTCTAATCCTAACAATAGACCAAGATTGGCCATTAGACCACCTCAGGACACGATGCAGGTCTCCATCTTCACCAACTACCGTCCATCCTCCAGTGGTTGACCTCCTGGTCTTTGTGCTGGTTGACTCCTCAACATTTTTTTTGAACATCGGATCAATCTTTGTGCTCTTCAAATGCATTTACTTTCATTATCTTAACCCTCTTTGATTTGCTATAATTATAATACAGTATTTCCATAAAAGAACTCTACCTGGATGGATTCTCCATGTGTTGCCATACAGAAAGCAGTAAAACCACTGTAGTTGGAATATATTTCCTTGTGGGCCTGAATTTCTACTTTATACCGTAAGCAATGCTTCTGATTGAAGAGATGATTCTTCGTTTTTCTACTCTAATTATGCCACCATGCAACATTATTGTTTAGTGGGCATGGGGTCTAGTGATCGTGTCTTGCTTTTAGGGGATAAGAGGAAGCAAGCCGCTGATTGGAGCCCTGTCCATGCCATATAGCAAGGGACATGCATGGCTTTTGCCTTTTGTTTGCCATTTCTGGTGTCCCTGCTTTTCTTGTGAAGCTCCAGCTAGCTTCTTTATGCTGCTTGGGACCCCAGTTACTCTTCTCCCATAATGGCTTCATGTATCCTAACATAAACTTATTGAATCCCAGCGGGATGTTCTTGAGTTAGGATGAATAATAAACATTCCTGATTAATTATTCCTACTTGCACCACAACAGCTCCCCATAAAAGTCAAACGTAAACCATGATTGCTGCCTATTTTCTCAAAACCATGATTACTCCCCAATTTTTCCAAACCAGGCAGCAGCACCCTTTGAGCTGGTATGTTTATATAATTTACTTTCAATGGTTACCAGTTGGCAGCATTGAATAGTGCCTGCTAGCATCGTTGTAGAGTATTTTCCAGTATATTTCATGTAATCGGTATTTAGTTCGTCTAATCTGAGTTATAGCTAGCTTGGCTCGTGAATTCACTTGCAGTGTTATCAGACAATCTGAGATGGGACATCGTAAAACGTGGTCAAGCAGGCATACTGGAAAACAGTGATTCGAGGTCTACATTTGATCGAGTTTTTGGTCGGAACGTCCTGGTTGATTTAACAATCCCAGTCAAAAACCGTTCCGGTCATAGATTCTTAAAGAAATCTTGTTGATTTACTACAAAATGATAAAATATCATTTATAAATGTACTTTTTTAAAAAAAATTTACATAAAATAAAAATTCGCTTCGCTTTCAAATAAATGAACAACTTAATATTTACTACAAAAAATAAAATATCATTGTCATCGTTATTGTTTTGTTTAATTAAGGCTGCTATTTATCAAGTAATATTCTTTATCTTGTATATTGAATACTTTTTATAACACATGAAAAATATTTTCAGTTAATATAATTGAAAATATATAATTTTATGAAGATAAAATATTATCAGAAAAAATTATTAACATATAAATATTTGTAAATATATATATCATTGTTTATTGAGAATTCTCCCCTTGTCTAGGCGTGACTCGTGAGCGTTGGAGTAACTAGCAAGGATTCGACAATTGCTTATACCTAAAATGGACTGTCAACCCAAGATTTTATATCATGAGAAACAACAAAGAAAAAAACAAAGTTCACCATTGCTGAACACGCAATGGTACAAGAAAGGATTGTTGGGCGGGTAACCATCACAGACACTTGTTTTTTAAGCTAACAAGGACAAATTATTCATGTTCTAACACCCTAATAGACATCATAAGTGATGTTTCCTACAAGACATAGCACCCTTTTTAATGTTTTACACGCTTTTTATAGACTTGATCAAAAAGTCGTGAGATTGCAACCTTAGGCTCACGAAAATGTCACCTTTAAATCTGTATTATGTCCTTATGTTCTTTATTAAAATGATTAAGTAATTGGTTATTTTTCCAGGTGTTGGACCCACTGGTTATTATTATTTTTTCCAGTAAAAAACATACAATTTGATACTGCAATTAGGAAGGGCGGCATGCAAGATGAATTTGACTTCTATACCACATTTTGAAAGGTGTTCGATATATATATTTTTAATTAATATGAATGTTTATATTAGTTTGAATGTATTTTAATTAATTTTATAAATTTTAAAATTAATAATTATATAAATTTTTAATAATTTTTAAAAAATTTAAACCCATAACTATTAAAAAATATATCCAAAACTTGATCAGTTACCTTACCCTTCAAAATTATTTCGGTATAATTTTATATTTATAGTCTGATGTTATTATGCTTGGTTTATTTAATATTGATGTGTTGTTTTTTAAAATACATTACAGTAAATTTGATTTACAATAATACGTTAAAATAGTTAAAAAATATTTTATTTTTTTTATTTAATATTTTTTAATTAAAAAATAATAAAAAATACAAATTGAAATACAACATCAAAAAGAAAATAGAAATAGCTAACTAATTGTTATTATTTTTAATATCATGTGCACATTTAACAAGAGATTTAACTTGTGCGCGATGAAGAAAATAGTAATTATTAAAAGTTTAAGCTGCATGGAATAAATTTAAAAAAAAATCCCAATAATTAAAGAACCGAAATTTTAAGTTGAAACGTGTTAAATACAAACCTTATCATATCATAATTAATAATTTAAAACTATAATTATTAGATTTAATACAAGAACTAATTTAAAAAATATATATTATTGGGTCACTATATACATCTTTAAGTCATCTCATAGATAAACTAATTTTTCAAAATGTTATTTTTTTAATGTATAAATTTAGTCATCTTAATCGATTTATTTAAAAAACTAATTCAAATCAATATTTAACTCTCAATTTTCTCGAATTAACCATTCAATCATAGAGTTGAAATTATAACTTCATTTTTCAGTCTCGATCAGGAGAAAAATCACGATTTCTTTATAAACACCATGGTCAACGGACTTGAGGTGCCTTGGTCGAATTAACAAAGCAATTGCCTTCCAAAATTGGATGTAGTCGTGGTGGTATTTTCAGAGTTTCAAATTCACAGCGGAGTCCACGACATGACACTCTGAATGCCGCCTCTCCGCGTTCATTGGCTGAATTTCTCAAATTCAAATTCCAAACCAACGACTTTTAAAATTTTAAGACTCTTGCCATACCTTATTCAACACCCAATCACTTGCTCTCAACCCAATCTCAATGGCATCACAGTAAATCCAGCTAATCTCAAACCCAGTTATACTTCTTTACAAAACCGTGGCGAAGATTGATTGGTGAGTTAGTTAGCTTCAAAATAAGTCCTGCTCACTTTATTAGACCCCCCAAGAAATCGACGGAAACTTCATCTTTGCCCCCTATAGATTTACCAAAGCTCTATTCCCACCCCTGCATAGCGTAAATGTTTCCAATATTATCCTTCTAGTTCCAAGGAAGTTCTTATGATATCCTTGATAATTGAATATCTACTACCTTTTGAATCTATTTTTTGAATCTTGTAGCTTATAAGTTTTTTTTATTATAATAAACTCAGAAGCACAATATCTGTATTTAGACCAGGTAAATTTTTTTATCAAAATAGTTTTTTAATTTCAAAAGAATTCATAAAGATGTTAATTTTTAATTAATTTTTTTTGTGGTAAGATAACGAAGATTAGAGAGAAAACAAAGAAAGTAAGAATAAAAAAGTAAAAAGGATAATTTATTATATTTGACTTTAGAGGGTGAAACTGATACTTTGAAAAAAATATAAGAGTAATATTACAAATACTTAAAAATAATGATCAATATGTCACATTTCTGTATTTATAGGGATCAAAATGTAGTTTAATTTTACAACGCGTTATCATAGAAACGGATTTGTGTATACAGAGGAAGGAAACAGAGAGGGCCCACAAGCGTATCAGCTCGCTGCACTTACTCCTCCTTTCCAGATATTATTATTATCAGTAGGAAAAATCAGACTCTGTTTTCTGTCTTCTCTTTTTATTCATTTTTCCGTTTCTCGATTTCTGTTTCGGAATCTGAATTTTTTCGTTTTCGAGAGAAAAACGTGTATTAGCTGCTGGCAGAGTATAATGGGGAATTGCTGCTCTGACGTGGCCGGCGGTAGGGCGGCAGTTGGTGGCAGCGGCGCAGCCGCTG
The DNA here is from genome assembly GCA_015708895.1 of Populus ilicifolia. NCBI lineage: Eukaryota > Viridiplantae > Streptophyta > Magnoliopsida > Malpighiales > Salicaceae > Populus > Populus ilicifolia. The sequence continues at coordinate 1,922,078 of SRLM01000273.1, read as the reverse complement.
GAAATGACGCTGTCGATCATTTCTTCAAGTCTCGTGGCATGTACGGCTCTCAGATGGAGGTCGGTCGGTCCTCGATTGCTTTTGTTGTTAGTACAGTAAATAAATATGATTTAGAGTTGTTGAGTGTTGATAATTTTGGATGGAAGCTATGATATGATAATATTAGGCGTGGCATTATTTATTTAGATTGATTTCTGGAGTAAGTTTTTTCCAGCTTTTAATTAGTGTTAAGATGCAAAAACTTTCTGATTAAATAGAAGCTGTTACCAGAAGCAGAGTTGGCTGATTATTTATTAGGTTAATCAATTTTTTGATTAAATTTGACTTAGAATTGTTAACTGTTGATAATTAAATTCATTTTGATTGATTAGGCATCTGGTAATGAATATGAATTATGTAAACCATTTCTATGATTATAATTATTCAATTCATTACTATAATCCGAGTATAGGTTGGTTATTGTTCGAAAAGAATGTTACAGTTGAGTATATGTGTTGCAATTAAATGAGATTATTTGTTATTGCATTTTCATGTCTAGGTTACCCTTTTCGTTCTCCATACTTAATCTTCTTTGTGAAAACCATTTCTATGCAGCTATCATTTTCTGCTACAAACTTGCGTGACCGGGATGTACTGTCCAAGGTTGGTGGCTTTACCTTTTTTTATGCGTTGCGTTAAAAAAAAATTCAATTAGGGGATCAGGGGGGTATGTTTAGTTACTTTTGATATTTTAAGTTCTTGTGCAATAGCCTGATAATTTCAACTGTTTCAGATTTCTTTTCTTCTGTTTCTTATAATATAAGTTTTATCTGCTTTAGAGCGATCCAATATTGATTGGTCATACAAAAGGAAAAGATGGAACACTTGCTGAAGTTTTCCGAACAGAAGTAGTTCTTAATTCATTAAATCCAACATGGATTACAAAACACGTGATTACATTCCAGTTTGAAGCTGTTCAAACGTTGGTGTAAGTTCTGTGCCTGTATCTCCATGTTCTTTTCAACCAAATACAAGTTTTATTGGTTTCACTATATTGTGATCTGTGTCATTTACCACAGGTTCCATGCATATGATGTTGACGCTCAATTTCACAACATAGATGTAAAGGTATCCTTCTATAGTCTGATTGCTGTTTCCTTTGTTGCTTCCCTTTATTAAAGGCAAATTTGGTTATATTGTGATTTTCTTATCAATAGTATATTGTCGAATAATCTCCCTAACAAACTCGGTTCTCTTTCCAAGATCAATATGTTTGTTCAAAACAACTCTCTGTATGGAACAACATGTTAAAATATTTCACCATTCTTGCTATTCTATTGAAGTCTTGGTTGGAACTGCAGCATGAAATTAATAAAAGAGATGGATGGTCAAATAATTATAGTATTCATAATGTTAAAAAAAGTACTATGCAACCAAGAGGAAAATAAGGAAAAGAAATCTGCAATTCCACCTTTTTAAAGAGGCTCCATAAACTGCCTGTCCTTCATATTACTTTTTTTTTCCCCTCTTTTGCTTTTGGTTGTTTGGCACATCGGGAGATTGAGAAAGCTTTGGGCTTCATGATTGGAGTAAACCTTTTCCTCATCATTTAAATTTCTGGCCTCTCATCCAGTGGCGGAGCCAAGATTTTTTAAATGAGGGGGCTAATTATTGACAAATATTTGATATTAATTATATGCCATATAGACATGTGTTATATAAAGAAATTAATTTGAAATATATGTACCAAGTCAACTCAAGTCAAGTAAAATTAATTTAAGAATACTTTTAAAATAAAAAAACTTATGTTACCATTGTTTTCTTTGAAATTTTATATTTTAAAATTGCTTCATAATGATTTTATTTTTAATCTCATTAAAAATATCTTTCTTAATATATACAACAAACCTTTATTTATCTATTTCTAAATCTTACAAGGACTAGGAAAGTTCTTGGTAACAATTCTATGCTGACATATGACACATAACATCTACAATCATAACTTAAAAGGATTATAAAAAATTGATGTTGTTCTTACTAACTTGTTGTTTTGTACAAGTGGATTAAGCATAAATATTAAATATTTTCTTTTTAATTTATCTGCTGTGTCTCTAATTTTTTAAGTTGTCTTGTACTTCATTTTTAATCACTAGTAAATTCATCGCTATCATTTTTCATATGAAATTTATAGTAAAATATTTATCAATTCATCAAAACTTATTTCAATTTATATCCATTAACATATAATATTACCTATACACATATTAATTCAACAAACCCATAAATTATTATAAACCCCAACATTTTCAATAACTAGTTATAAAAAAATAAAACTAAAATTAGATAATAAAACAAATAAAAAAGATGAAGGAAACTTCCCTAAAGCATAAAGCACAAGAGGTGACTTGCTCAACTACTTAATAGCTTAGGGCTTGAAGAGAAATTTTGTAGAAAAGAGAGAGGCAGGGACAATAGTGAAAAAGAAAATGAGCTTGGATCATTTAGTAGCTAACAAAGAAAATTAACCCTTTAAAGCTATTATATTAATATTTTAATATAAAAAAACACTTTGAAAAAAAAATTAAGGGGGCAATTGCCCATTTGGCTCCGCCACTGCTCTCATCCCTGTATTTGAGTTTCAACCCCATTAGGGACTGGCTCTTATCCTTATTGGTATTTTATGAGGGACTATTTTTGAGGTGGCTAATATTGTCTCTAGATACAGTACATGACATTGACATTTTAGTCTAAAAAGTTTTTAATTTATTTGTCAAGAGATTCAGGACCATTGATTTTTTAAAGAATGATATGGATTCAAACCAAGAAAATAAATGGAAATGTTGATTGTTCATTTATAGCACTCAATTCTACAAATTACCTTCCGTCTGTCAGTAAAAGATCTCTGTTATCATGAAAGGTATTGATTAACTGCTCTAAACATAAACTGAAGCACCAAAGTGAGAATGGTCTCAGGATATATTTTTATTTTTTTGGTGAACTGGGTTGCTTTTTATTTTTGGCTGTTGGGTGGGTGGGGGTGTTGGAATTTAGCTATACCACATATTTATGGCTGATGAGGTATTTCTGTGCAAACAGGGGAGAGGAACTTGTTCATAAATAGATTTTCCATGATAACATTTTGAGGGAATTGTTGGCTGTTTCTCTGGCGTGTGCTTTCCATATCAAAGGTGTTCTCTGGTTCATTTGTAAAATGAATTTAAACATGCCACACTGTTTGGATATTACATGGATATTGTCCAATGCTTAGAAAAATGTTTTCAAGAAACAGTGGAGAATGTTTATCACAAGTTATTGTCATTGGAATGAATAGAAGCTTGCCCTATTGATAATTAACGATTCAACAAATGCAGATGCTTAAGCTAGAAGAGCTACAATTTCTTGGCGAAGCATCTTGTGTATTATCTGAGGTATGATTTGAATGCCACCCTCCTTCACTTCTTTCTGTATAGTAATTATTAAAGAATGGGAATCTTGGTGTTTTTATTCAAAGGAGGGAATTCTTCTAACTCTAATCCTAGCCAGATGGACCTTATGAGGGAATTCTTCTGACTCTAATCCTAGCCAGATGGACCTTATAGTAACTATGATGAAACCTAAGATCTAAATTTAGACCAAATATATTGTGTTCTCTGCAGGTTTACAAATTAAATGACCTTGAGAGACTTGTTTGGAGTTAAATTTTTAATTACTGAACCAGTCTTGTTTCTGTTGGCACAGGTTGTAACCAGGCCAAGTAGGTCATTGACTTTAGATCTTTTATTTAGAGAAGATCCTACCATGTCAGGCAATCTTCGACATTGTGGACAGCTTATTGTGCATGCCGAGGAATGCATAAGCTCAAAGACTACAATGGAGATGGTATTAAGGTGCTCGGATTTGGAACATAAGGATCTGTTCTCAAAAAGTGTATGGGCTATTGAGATCTTGTTTCTTGTTGTTTTGTTAGGCATTTCATGAGAAACATAAATAATTGTTTTGTTATGTATCTGTAGGACCCTTTTTTGCTAATCTCAAAAATTGTTGAGGTTGGGCTCCCCATTCCTGTGTGTAAGACAGAAGTCTTAAAAAATGATCACAACCCAGTGTGGAAACCAATCTATTTGAGCATTCAACAAGTTGGAAGCAAGGTAAAAGCAAGCTCCATAAGCTGTCCATGTTTTGTATTTTTATTCGAGTCCATTACCCACCATGGCCTTCCAGGGCAATGTTACCTTTCTAATTGAAACTGCAGGAAAATCCATTAATGATTGAGTGCTTTAACTTCAATAGCAGTGGCAAGCATGATTTAATTGGGTAAACGGTGATCTCTTCTTCTTCATTTATTATTTTTTACCTTACCTCCATAACTGGCATGTTGATAAATCTTCTTCATTGTTGATTTATCAGAAAAGTTAAAAAATCATTAGTTGAGTTGGAAAAGCTTCATTCTAATGGCGAAGGAGAGAATTTATTTTTACCCACAACTGTTGGGCATAATCATCAGAATAAGGTCTGATTATGTGAATCAAATTGACTGGAATCATGAATCTGTCTCTTTTCGCTATTGCATGCCTAATTTGCTTATTTTAATGCAGGTGTTAAAGAGCCAGCTATTTGTGGACAAGTTTTCCCAAAGCAGTCAACGGACATTTTTGGATTACTTGGCCGGGGGATGTGAACTGAACTTCATGGTGGCAGTTGATTTCACGGGTAACAGTTTACAAATTTTAACCTTAGCTACAATGGGTATTTTTTTCCCCTATGGACCAAACTCTTTTTTTCTCAATAACATTAGGAATGCAATGGAAATTATTATTTGTTTTTGGTTCGATGATTTAGTTTGTGATTCTACATCAATATTTATTAATGTTCTTGAATTAATGTGTATCCTTGTTCTCATTCTAGTTCTGCCAATTTCCTGACGTTTTCTCTTGTCTTTCATTTTAAATACAGAAGACACTATTATGTCTTTAGCTATCTACAAAAGTTATCATGACACGTAGGAATTTTTATTTTAAGCCCTCTTTGTTTGCTGGAAAGAAGTTTTTTTTTGGAAAGTGAATTTCAAGAAAGTGAATTCTGGAAAAGTGAATTATTTTTTGATATTTGGTAGTGTAATGGAAAATAAGTTGGAAAATATTTTCCAGTGTTTGGTTATATTATGGAAAATAACTTATTAATATTTTATTTTTCTCAAGTTTATTAAAATAATAAGAAACAAATCTTACAAATTAAAAAATTAAATAAGAATGAAATGGAAAAAAAATAATTTCATAAATTATCTAAAATAAAATAAATAATAATCAAAATAATAAATATCAAATCTAAAAAATAAAAAAAAATAAAAGATAAAGAAATTAAAATAATAATAATAATTAACATTTCATAAATTATTTTAAATAAAATAAGTAACAATCAAAAGAATAAAGATCAAATTTGATATATAAAAATTTTCAATAAAAAAATGATAAGGGAAAAACAAATAACAATTATAAAAATAAAAACCAAAGTTAATATAAAAATTAAATTTTAAGAGATGAAATTGAAAAATAAATATTCAAAATAAAATATATGTAATAATCAAAAGTTTGAGGATCATCAAATTTGATATAATTAGTAAATAATATAATATTTCTAAATTTTTCATAATTTCTGAATGGTGTTTTCCGTCCAAATTTTTCATGAAAATACTTTTTTGGAAACCAAGTCAAATTTTTATTTAACTGGAAAGTGTTTTTCATTGACCAACTTCTCTAATGACAAACAAACATAGAAAATCTGGAAAATAGTTTTTCAGAAACTACTTTTCAGGAAACAAATATAGCCTTGATCTACAGACCTGTAAAAGGGAAAAAAAGGGAAAAAAGAAGAAGCAGAATTTCTCTCTTATTAAAGGTATCTCTGAATAATTTGTGTTTTTTTTATGTATGAAGCATAAGAGGCTGGAGGTTTTTAGTTGGGCGCAGAGTCATGTTTTGAGGAGTTTATGGCATTTATGATAAATTGCTTACACATTTATTCTTATTTCACTGTTGGAGGTGGTTTCCATTTGAAAAAATTGTTCATAAAAATAACTAAATAACACCATAATCTATATGTTTTAAGAACTCTAATGTATCCATCTACCTTTCATTTTCTTCTTACAGCTTCAAATGGAAATCCCCGCCTCCCTGATTCCTTGCATTACCTTGATCCATCAGGACGGCTAAATGCATACCAAAGAGTATTCTCTCAGCTGTATTCTTAACTTCCTTTTATCTTCTTTTTACAATGTACATATATCACCTCATCGGCCAATTGTTTTTCCAGGCAATCTTAGAGGTTGGAGAAGTGTTAAAATTTTATGATTCAGATAAGCGCTTTCCAGCCTGGGGATTTGGGGCACGACCAATTGATGGTCCAGTCTCACATTGTTTTAATTTGAATGGAAGCAATAATCACTGTGAGGTGAAATACTTCGAAATCAGAAGTCAGATATTCCTACCTTACTTACAATGCCTGTGTTTTAAGCATATGCCACTCTTCCAGGTTGACGGAATCCAGGGAATTATGACAGCATATACCAGTGCTCTCTATAATGTTTCTCTTGCAGGACCAACACTCTTTGGACCTGTGATCAGCAATGCTGCACTAATTGCTAGCCAGTCTCCTGCAAATGGAGGGAAAAAATACTTTGTTTTGTTAATAATTACGGTAAGAATGACACCAAAATTCTGGCTGGTTGTCTTTCAGACATGCTATGCTGAACTGTTCTCCAATTTCACAATTTAGCGCCTTTTTCCTTTCTAAACATTCTATTCAGAACTTGCTTATTCCGATTCTGTAATGTAATATCATTCCATTTTGATATAGAATTTAATTATTTGTTTTTCAGGATGGATTTAGCATATTCTCAGAAGAATAAGGCTTTTGTGTTTAATTTCTATATATTTTTTTTTTTTGCACTGAAACGTGACTGTCTCAGGATGGAGTTGTAACTGATCTCCAGGAAACCAAAGATGCCATAGTGAAAGCATCTGACCTACCGCTATCAATCCTCATAGTTGGAGTTGGAGGAGCTGACTTCAAAGAAATGGAGGTATCTTTCTTAACATCAATACCTCTCCATAGTGGAAGTATTTGATTGTGTAAACCTCAGTTATTTTATCGACCACCTCTGATTTTCTGAATTTTAATTATTGCTGCCCAGATTTTAGATGCTGATAAAGGAGAGAGACTAGAAAGTTCAAGTGGACGTGTTGCTTCACGTGATATAGTCCAGTTTCTGCCATTTCGGGATGTACAAAGTAAGCATATATCTTGTAAATCAATTTGAGATGGAAGCTTCAATGATATTTTTTTGGGTGGTAACATGAATAATATTTGCAGGTGGAGAGATTGCTGTTGTTCAAGCACTTTTGGCAGAACTACCTACCCAGTTTTTATCCTACATGCGATCCAGAGATGACATCCAACCAAACATTTGATTATTTAAACAAGTGTACATATAATTTTCTATTTGTGGATTCATGCTACGAGTTTTCCTGCATAGGCCAAATGGTGCCAAATGCATCATGGCTCTTAGGTGATTAGGCCTTGTTCATCTTACTAGGAGAGGTAGTGAGAAATGCGTTCCCAAACTTGAGCTTAAAGATTTATCAACAGAATCCTCATGCTGAACAGCAGAAGTTGGGCTGCGCATTCTTCGCCACGCTCATTGGCTGGACAAGTTCCATGGTTTTTTCCAGCTTGAAACAGTGGCGTTTCACGACTTTGAAACATGTTTGAGAGGATTGATGAAGAACTTTTCATGGATTCCGGAACCAGCCAGTCCTACTTAGGCAGATGGGAGAACCAGCTAATCCAATTCAACCAATCAGCTGAAGGACATGCGAGGAACTAAGTCATGATTGTAACAGCCATATCTTCATTATTTGACACGATTGTTTTCAAGCTACTTTGTGATTCATGATCTTGGACTAGATGCAAGTGCAACAACAGTGTTTGGTGTGAAATTATTTGGCCGATTTATTCCCTTTTCATCATCTGGCTAGTCAAAACAAAAGGTGCTGAGTGGTTTTGCCACCCAAAGCATCTGAGCTATGAAAACGCTAAAAAAATAATTTTATTTTATGTACATGAAGATATTTTTCCTCTCCACTGTCTCCTATCTTCCCCAATATAATGATCGAACACAAACATCATTAATAACAGCAAACAGATATAACAAGATTAGACTTGTTCCAAGACATGCCAGCTTTTGACCACCCCACCTAGTTCAGGATTTAGGCATTGTTGTTGCTGTTGTTAAACACTAAACAATAACATGGGAGGCAAGGAAATTGGCAAACCGTCCAAACTTCGTTGATTATAAGAGTTATTGGCAAGGAAATAAAAAAAAAATCTACGTTGATTCCCACTTGAAATAGTGAGTTTTTTCACTCGTTTTGAAGGATTAATGAAAATTCAACCGTATTGCTGAAGAATTGATACAAAGGGACCACCTAGAATAATATCAGTTTAAGAGTGAAGACCCTCATCATGTGCATGCTTTTGCAAAACAAAAGGACACGCAATGAACAAGGTCACAACAGTTATCCAAATATGTTCATCGTGGGACATGGTTGTATACAATCCCATTTGGGATCCATGGTCATCAGTGAAGACCCTCGCTTCATTTGGTGTGAGAATTATAAGAGCCTTCTAACAATGCTTTTCCTTTCCCATTTTATTCCAGCCTTTTCATCAGCTGGCCATCCTAATGTTTCAACAAAGAGGTTTCTAGGTAGCTTTACCCCCCTAAAATTTTAATTTTCATAAGAATTCAGTAATAAAATTGACTTTAAAAATGCTAAGGATGACAGAAACAATAACTTCACTTATGAACTATTATTAAAATTATATATTAAATATGCATCATGACTGAAAAGTAGTCAAATTGATGTGGCAAAAAAATGAGAGATAACGGAACAAGATGAAACTGGGAGAAATTGGAAGAATTAAAACTTGTTGGAGAAATGCTGGATTTTAGATATATTTAGGCCCTATGCAAGAACATGAAATGAAAGGAAATTGGCAAACCATCCAAATACAGGCAAGGAAATCAAATTGACAATAAGTAAAATTAACATATCCAAGTCATCAGAGTATCAAGCAAGCTAAAAAAATGAAGTCCACATTTGACTGGCCATTAAGCAATAACAAAATTTTGCTGAAACATCCTCTAACTAGGAAAACTCCACTTCATACACCTCTCATCTAGCTCTTTGAGGCTTGTTTTTCTTTTGACTTCTGGATCTTCAAAACCTTCTTCACAATCTTTTGCTCCTCCACCAAGAAGGCTCGGATTATTCTGCATAATAAACACACCAAAACCGCTTAAAGCGGGTCTCATCACTGCAAAAAACAAAAAAAACAAGAAACCATCAGGGTATCGTACCTCTCCCGAACAGCGCTTCCAGACAAGACTCCTCCATAGGCACGGTTCACAGTCCTGCGGTTCCTAGACAATCTAGACCTCTTGTATTCGGCAGGTCTCAAGTGAGGGATCTGAAAAGAAAGTAAAGATTGCATCAAAACCAGCACCACCGGATCGAGCTTTGTAAAGAAAAGAACAGTTAAAAACACTGCAGCCAGCAATCATTCATAGCTCACAAATAAGTCTCTCACAATATGGAGGAAACCATCAACCAATCACGTATAAATGGAAACCTTGTATCAAATAAGCAATAACAAATTTATATACCAGCAAAAATCATTATCAAGATTACTGTAATTCATCTTATTAGACAGCTACACTAAGTAACTTAAATTCTCAAGGAATGGAAAATGGCAATGAAGTGCGTTTAAGCAGGGTTGGCTTCAAGGTAAGACTTGGAAACTGCTCACCACAAAGCAACAAAGTATAGTTAAAACTCAACCATTTAATTTTTAACACTTGCAAGATAGTGATTGCAGTAACCTGCAACCCCAAATTTCTTGGGGAAACCAGCAAACACGACAAAAAAAGTCATATAAATCCTAAACTCCCAGCCAACCACTCCTCTCCCGATACAGACATTAGCAGACCTATGGCTAGAACTGTAAAAGTAATTCAAAATGATCCGAAGTATTATATTTCCAACTCGTAACAAAAAAAAGAACCCTTAAAAACTGATGCATCTACACCAACTGTGTATCATTTCATACAAAATCCTTAGTGTGAAGGATAAAATAATCCACGGTACACAAATCTCCATACAAGATCAAATAAACTTAGCAATCCAATAAATAACAGCAGTTCAATCTAATAAATAACATCCCAGTTAGATGTATATAAAGAAAAAAAAAGATTATACAAAAACAATACCCCTTGAATCCTCTTGCCAGTAACTGGGCACTTGGGTCCGCTAGCTCTCTTCTTGGTGGTTTGGTAAACCAATTTCCCACCTTCAAATCATAAACGAAACAGCAACAAAAACTCATTACCCAATTCGCTATTTTCTTCAGCATAAACAAAAAACAGAAGAAGAAAAAATGCAGATTCAACAACATTACATGTGATGTAATGGACATGTTGCTAACTTACCAGGAGTTTTCACCACACGGTGTTGGTTAGACTTGGTGGCGTAGCTGTGACGCTTCCGGTAAGTCAGACGCTGCACCATCTTCAGGTCAGCTCTTCAGTCTCCGTGTTTGTGTATGGTGTGCTGACAAAGGGGAAGACGGGAGAGCGTCTATAGCTAGGGTTTTATTTGAAACCCTAATGCAAAACGAGACGCCCAATGGAGTTTAGGGTGGGCCTAAGAATCATTGGTCCGGTCCAATATTGCAATGCTCCAGTCTAGTGGACTGGGCTAAAGACTGGAGTTTAACGCCCAATAACCGGTCCAAACTAATTTGACAATTTCATTGTATTTCCCCATTGATCTTGTGCCAAACCTTCATTCTCAAATCTCAACAGCAACAACATGATACAACCTTAGTCGGTTGGACTCAGACCAGTGTAGGAGAGTCACGCCATGATGGAATAGAACAGATTCATGTAATAATTTTCATAGAATTTTCTTTTTTATTTTTTTTATCACGTAAAATTATTTTGATAAAATCATATAAGCTTCTTTCTTCACTCTATGACAGTACTCAATCACTAATAATAAAACATGAACTGCATGTCCTATATGATTGTACTCGATTACTTAATATAAAACTTGAACTGCAAGTCAGGTTGAGATGTAGTCAATTCAAGATAAAAACTTATTCAAGTAAATAAATAAATGACTCATCTTAACCTGGTAACATACTAGGATTAATTATGACCTGATCGATCCACAGAATAAAATGATCATAAATTATTTTTATTCATGAAATAAAAACTTATTTTTATTATTTTAAAAAATATTTTTTCAATCAACCCACCCCTCTCAATACAGGAGTTGTACCTTGTACTAGATCTGGCCGAGGTCAAGTTTTAAATGCATGCCTCAAGCTGTATGTTTTTTTTTTATCCCTGTCTATCCTCCTTGCAAAGAGTGAATAGCGCTAGAACAAATTCATTCTATCTTATACCAATTATCTCGACATCAGTTGCTAGGTGCAGGGCTGCGGGTCCTCAGAATATGGGAGGCAGAAGCACAAATCATTGAATCAATGCTTGCTCTCCAAATGTAAATTTCAATTGTCAAGGTTCTGTATTAAATTCCAATCATTATTTTTTTTTAGTTTAAATTTCTTTTTAATTTATCTAGATAATTTTAATGTAATGATGGTAGAAATAAATTTATAAAAAATAAAAAGTATTGTGCTTAAAAGTATTATTTATAATTTAAAAGTATTATTTTAATATTTTTTTAAAAAACTATTTTAAGATTTCAAAATATGCAAAGACATGAAACAGCATTCTATAGAGACTAACAACTCCAGCGGCATAAGCACCCGTCAATCCTAAACTAATTCCAACGCCCTTGTTTGAAAATCAAAGGGGATTGCCCCCTAAAATTTTATTTTTCATAAGAAATCAGTAATAAAATTGACTTTAAAAGTGCTAAAGATGACAGAAACAAGAACTTCACTTCTGATCTATTATTAAAATTATTTGTTAAATATGCAGGACTGAAAAGTAGTGTCAAATTGTTGTGGCGAAAAAATGAGAAAAGAGATCATGATGAGACCGGGAGCAATTGGAAGAATTCAGACTTGCTTGAGACATGCTGATTTTAGATATATTTAGGCCCTATGCAAGAACATGGAATGAAAGGAAACTGGCAAACCATCCAAATCTAGGCAAGGAAATCAAATTGACAGTAAGTAAAATTAACATATCCAAGTCATCAGAGTATCAAACAAGCAAATAATCAATTCCACATTTTACTGGCCATTAAGCGATAACAAAAGTTTGCTGAAACATCCACTAAGTAGGAAAACTCCACTTCATACACCTCTCATCTAGCTCTTTGAGGCTTGTTTTTCTTTTGACTTCTGGATCTTCAAAACCTTCTTCACAATCTTTTGCTCCTCCACCAAGAAGGCTCGGATTATTCTGCATAATAAACACACCAAAACCACTTAAAGCGGGTCTCATCACTGCAAAAAACAAAAAAAACAAGAAACCATCAGGGTATCGTACCTCTCCCGAACAGCGCTTCCAGACAAGACTCCTCCATAGGCACGGTTCACAGTCCTGCGGTTCCTAGACAATCTAGACCTCTTGTATTCGGCAGGTCTCAAGTGAGGGATCTGAAAAGAAAGTAAAGTTTCCATCAAAACCAGCACCACCGGATCGAGCTTTGTAAAGAAAAGAACAGTTAAAAACACTGCAGCCAGCAATCATTCATAGCTCACAAATAAGTCTCTCACAATATGGAGGAAACCATCAACCAATCACGTATAAATGGAAACCTTGTATCAAATAAGCAATAACAATTTATATACTAGCAAAAATCATTATCAAGATTACTGTAATTCATCTTATTAGACAACTAGACGAAGTAACTTAAATTCTCAAGCAAACGGAAAATAGAAATGAAGTGCATTTAAGCAGGGCTGGCTTCAAGGGAAGACTTAGAAACTGCTTGCCACAAGTACAGTTAAAACTCACCCCTTCAATTTTTAACACTTGCAAGATAGGGACCGCAGTAATCTGCAACCCCGAATTTCTGGGGGGAACCAACCAACACGACAAAAAAAGTCATCTCTAAATCCTAAACTCCCAGCCAACCACTCCCCTCCCGATACAGGCATTAACAGACCTATGGCTAGAACTTAAAGTAATTCAAAATGATCCGAAGTATTATATTTCCAACACCTTAGAAAAAAAAACTAAAATACTGATGCATCTACACCAACTATATATCATTTCATACAAAATCCTTAGTAGAAGGACAAAATAATCCAGGTTACACAAATCTCCATACAAGATCAAATAAACTTAGCAATCCAATAAATAACAGCAGTTCAATCTAATAAATAACATCCCAGTTAGATGTATATAAAGAAAAAAAAAGATTATACAAAAACAATACCCCTTGAATCCTCTTGCCAGTAACTGGGCACTTGGGTCCGCTAGCTCTCTTCTTGGTGGTTTGGTAAACCAATTTCCCACCTTCAATCCATAAACGAAACCGCAAAAAAAACTCATTACCAAATTTGCTATTTTCTTCAGCATAAACAAAAAACAGAAGAAGAAAAAATGCAGATTCAACAACATTACATGTGATGTAATGGACATGTTGCTAACTTACCAGGAGTTTTCACCACACGGTGTTGGTTAGACTTGGTGGCGTAGCTGTGACGCTTCCGGTAAGTCAGACGCTGCACCATCTTCAGGTCAGCTCTTCAGTCTCCGTGTTTGTGTATGGTGTGCTGACAAAGGGGAAGACGGGAGAGCGTCTATAGCTAGGGTTTTATTTGAAACCCTAATGCAAAACGAGACGCCTAGTGGAGTTTATGGCGGGCCTAAGAATTATTGGCTCAGGTCCAAGACTGCAATGCTCCAGTCTAGTGGACTGGGCTAAATACTGGAGTTTAAGACCCAATAATCGGTGTAGAGTAACTTGACAATTTCATTGTATTTCCCCATTGATCTTGTATTCTCCATTAACCACGCAAACCTTCATTCTCAAATCTCAACAGCAACAACATGATACAACCTTAAGTGGTTGGACTCAGACCAGTGTAGGAGAGTCACACCATGATGGAATCGAACAAATTCCTGTAATAATTTTCATAGAACTTTTTTTGGTTTTTATGTCGGGTGAAATTGTTTTGATAAAATCATAAAAACTTGTTTATTTGAAATTATGACAATCCTTTTATCATTAATTATAAAACCTGAATTGCAGGTTGATCTGATACCCAACCAATTTAGAATTTAGACCGATTCAAATTAATTTTTTTTTTCTTGACCTGGTAAATATCTAGAGTTGACTGTAATTTGATAAATCCATAGAAAAACATAATCAGAATTTATGAACTTTTTTCCATGAAAAAAAAATTGTTTTAATTATTTTTTAAAAAATATATTTAATCAACCCACTCCTTCCCAATACATTACTTGAACCTTGTACAAGATCCAACCCGGATCAGGTCTTATATCTATGCCTCAAACTGCATGTTTTTTTTTTATTGTCTGTCCTCCTTACTAAGAGTGAAAGGCACTGGGAGCTACCTAAATCGAACAAATTCATTCTATCTTAAACAAGTCATCTCGACATCAGTTGCGAGGTGCAAGGCTGCAGGCCCCCAAAAATCTAGGTCAAAAGGCAGACGCACAAATCAATGCTTGCTGCCCTCATCTCCAGAGGTAAATTTCGATTGTCAAGATTTTGGTATTGAATTCCAATCATGATTTTAAAATTTTAAAAATCTTTTTAGTTTTAATTTTTTAATGTTTTTAGATAATTTTAATATGTTAATATTAAAAATAAATTTTAAAAAATAAAAATAAATATTTTAATATATTTTTAAACAAAAAAAACTATTTTAAAAAATAAACTCCACCTTATTTCAAAAATAAACTTTGAAAATGAAACAGCATTCATATAGACTAGCACCTCCAGCAGCCTGTGCACCCCGTCAGTCCTCAAAACTAATTCCAATGCCCTTGTTTGAAAATCATAGGGGATTGCCTTGATTGAATATCCGGTCGTTAGTTGTTGCGATCGACCGGATGTTTCCAGTCACAAAACGTCAAGATCATTCCAGAATACATTAAGAACACGGCTGTCCCAAAGCGGAAATCGTTGAAGAGATATTAGAAGACCAATTGCCTCGGCTTTTCACCAGCGGCATTGGAGAAGCTACCTCCGAGGCTATCAAAAGTATCCTGTCCAATAAATAGAAACCACAATGTCCACAAAAATTTATTGCACTGGTGAGATTGCAATTAAAGTTGACAAAATGGCATTTGGTGTACACGATCTATTCAAAAATTGGATCATTGTCTATTTGATCCGAGACCACCTCAAGGAAGTCAAAAACAAAACTTCATATCAGATAATTCTATGAAATTAAAATGAATTTCAGGGGGGTGCATCAGCACATTGAAGATCATGCCAAGATCAGACAACGTCTAAATAATTCATGAATTTCCCTCGGCTTTCTTTTGATATACTTCTTCAAGGCATTCTTTAGCTCTATGAACCTTTGACTGCAGATAAAAGCTCCCATTTTTGGCATTATTCTCAAACAATTTGTCATATTTCTACATGCAAGCAGCAATTGACATATTGTTAGCAATCATGAAAGATCTGATCTGATGCTGCAACAAAAAGTCTGAGTACAGTTTGATCTAAACATTGATTCCTAATATTTCATGTCTTGGTGGAGAACCAGGGATGATATCTAACTTGTATGTTAATTCCCTAATTTTCACTGTTTCACAAGAATTTTGGAACATTAAATTTAAAAAGCACTAATATCCTAGGATGCTCATTTATATTTCCAGGAGATTAGGTTCCATGCAAGATATAAAAGCTAAACTAAGATACAAATAACACTTCTTTTTAACCATCTTAAATGCTTGATCCAAATGGATTTGCTTTCTCAGAAATGGACATGTAATAAGGAACAAAGGGATTGAAATAGGATTTCTAAACTTCCTAGAATACATATTGTTCACAAATAATATCTACTTATAGTGTTATGGTTACTAGTATTGTTTTCCACCAAGGACATGCATTCCTAGGGGCTGAAAACATACCTGCAAGATCTCCTCCCATGTTGAATGCTCAGTGATGCCTAGAACTTGCCTGGCCTCTGGTTCAGCCATAATTTTGCTTCCTCTTCTAATATTCTGCACTGTTTCGTGGGCAACACCAGATTTTGAAGCATCTGCAATTGGTCAAAGAAGCTGTGAACTAGGTATCAAGGCAGCTAAATAAAATATGAAAATAATTAAAAGTGAGGCTTTTGGAAGTTGGTGACCCCTAATCTAAGCATCTCCGAGTGCTAAATCTGGAAAGAAAACCATACTTGCAAGTGCCTGACGGTATGCTTGAGCAAATGCCCTCGCCATAATTCCAGAGCCCACAACAAGTAAATTAGCAAGCAGCCTGGCAGCCTGAATAAACACACAAAGGGGCATGCTAGCTACATGATCATTTCTCTTTAATAATCCCCCTTTCAATTTCACTTGAGGTGTACTGGGCCATGTTAGGATGCTGACATGCAAACTCGACAAGACAAAAAGTAAGGGACAAGATAAAATGAGAAACGACACACAAGAATTTACGTGGTTCACCCAATTTGGCTACTTCCACGGGTAAGTATAGAAGGATTTTACTAAGTAATGTGGGAATACAACTTCTCTCTATTAATAGGAGAATAACAAAATCTCTCTATTATTAGGAGAAAACACCTCACTTACTATCTCACAAATACCTCACAATTTTGTGGGATTACTTTCTTCTCATCCTCTCTTCCTCTCTTCTTGTGATATATCTTATGCTTGGATGCATTGCCTATTTATAGGCAAGTATCCATGCAAAAGACAAGGAGTTAGGCAAATAACATTAATTTGGTGCATACAATTTTTGACTAAGGTGTAAAAGGATGACTACACCTTCTCCCACCATTTTTGACTAAGGATGGCTACACCTTCTCCCACCATTTTTGACTAAGGTGGTTTGACTTCACATTCTCCCACTTGAAGACTTTGATGATTTAATCAAGTCTTCACACTTGATCATTTGTGCTTCTTCTATCCTTTCTATACTTGCCATCTGTATGCTGCTTACGTTTCTGTTAGGCCGTAAGAGGATCTGCACCATATATACTTATCAGTGTTGACTGGTTTCGTCAAAGCATCTGCTGGGTTTTCCTTTGTGTGAATCTTCTGAAAATCTACACTTCCATCTTCCACCACTTCACGAACAAAGTGATACTGAACATCTATGTGTTTTGTTCTTGAATGAAACGCTGGATTCCTTGCAATATGCAAGGCACTTTGACTATCACAATACAAAAGAATATTCTCTTGTTTGTGCCTGAGCTCCTCCGTAAGTTTCTTCATCCATATTGCTTCTTTACAAGCTTGTGTAGCTGCCATGTACTCAGCTTCTGTTGTGGATAACGCTACAGCAGTTTGTAGTTTAGAAATCCAGCTCACAGCTCCTCCTGCAATTATGAACACATAGCCTGTAGTAGACTTCCTTTTCTCAAGGTCACCAGCAAAATCAGAATCAACATATCCTCTGATAGTAAATTCTGATCCTCCATAACATAATGCAGCATCTGAGGTACCCTTGATATATCTCAAGATCCTCTTAATAGTATTCCAATGCTCTCTACCAGGATTTGCCATGTATCGACTAACTGCTCCCACTGCTTGTGCAATGTCTGGTCTTGTACATATCATGGCAAACATTAAACTTCCCGCTGCTGATGCATACGGTACTCGAGACATCTCCATCCTCTCTGCTTCATTGCTAGGAGACATACTTGAGGATAATTTGAAGTTAATAGGAAGTGGGGTGGAAATTGGCTTACAATCTTGCATGTTGAAGCGTCGCAAGATCTTCTTTAAATAATTCTTTTGAGAAAGCCAAATCTTCCTCTTACTTCTGTCTCGGTAAATTTGCATCCCTAGAATCTTGTTTGCTGGTCCCAAGTCCTTCATATCAAACTCCCTAGCCAACTGTGCCTTCAATTCTTGGACTCGATCTTTGTTGGGGCCTATCACCAACATATCATCCACGTACAACAACAAAATGATGAAATCTTCTTCAAACCTCTTGTAATACGTACAATGGTCTGAACTAAGTCTGTTGTACCCAAGGCTAATTATGAAGGAATCAAATCTCTTGTACCAACACCTTGGCGCCTGCTTGAGACCGTATAGAGATTTGTTCAACCTACAAACCAAGTTCTCCTTGCCTGTTTCAGCAAAACCCTCTGGTTGGAGCATATAAATTTCTTCTTCAAGTTCTCCATGAAGAAATGCAGTTTTCACATCTAACTGCTCCAAGTGAAGATCAAATATAGCACACATTGCCAAGACTACTCTAATTGTCGTAAGTCGTACCACCGGAGAAAATATCTCATTGAAGTCTATTCCTTCTTTCTGAGCATATCCTTTCACCACCAATCTTGCACGATACCGCTCCACTTGATCATTGCCATCACGTTTTATCTTGTAAACCCATTTGTTGCCAATGGTCTTTCTTCCTTGTGGTAGCGGAACAAGATCCCAAGTATTATTCTTGTGCAGAGCTTCAATCTCCTCTTGCATTGCTGTCATCCACATAGATACATCTGTGCTTTTGATAGCCTCATGGAAAGTTGATGGCTCTCCATCCTCTGTTAGAAGACAGTATGCAATGTTACTTTCAGTAACATATTCTGAGTGCCAAGCCGGTGGTCTTCTTTCACGAGTCGACCGCCGAACTTCAGGAGTTTCAGACTCTATTTGTTCTTGCTCTTCATGCTCTGGTACAACTTCAGAAGAAGTATGATTCTGAGTATTTTCCACATGGACTGCTGTAGTCTCCCTTAGAATGCTATTATGTTCTTCCATTTGCATTTTACCTTCTGCAAATATGACATCTCTGCTGATAACTACCTTGTGGGCAGTGGGATCCCACAAGCGATACCCCTTCACTCCATCAACATATCCCAAGAATACACATTTTCTGGATTTTGAATCCAGCTTGCTAACTTCTTGTGTATTGTACATCACGTACACAGGACTTCCAAATATATGCAATCGAGAATAATCAGCTGGTTTTCCAGTCCACATCTCCATCGGTGTCTTCAACTCAATTGCAGTTGATGGAGATCGATTTATCACATAACAGGCGGTATTGACTGCTTCTGCCCAGAATGACTTTCCTAGACCTGCAGCCTTCAACATTGCTCTTGTTCTTTCTAATAGAGTTCTGTTCATCCGCTCTGCCACTCCATTTTGTTGTGGAGTGTATGCCGTTGTGAACTGCCTTTTGATACCTTCATGTTGACAGAAGTTATCAAATTCATCACTGGTATATTCTCCTCCATTGTCAGTCCTCAAACACTTGATCTTCTTTTCAGATTCAAGTTCTACCCGCGCTTTGAAAATTTTAAAGATTGTAAGCACATCTGCCTTCCTTCTAATTGGATACACCCAACATCTCCTGGAGAAGTCATCTATGAATGATACAAAGTATCTTGCTCCTCCCAAGGATACAACCGGTGCTTGCCAAACATCAGAGTGAATCAGGTCTAAGATGCATTTGCTCTTAGTTGTTGATGTGCCAAACTTCAACCTGTGTTGTTTACTTGTAACACAGTGCTCACAAAAAGGTAAAGTAACCTTTGTAAGCCCAGGGAGTAACTTCTGATCAGAGAGAACCTTTAAACCTTTTTCTGACATGTGACCTAGTTTTTGATGCCACATCATTGTTTTCTCTTCTGTAGGACTGGCTGATGCGATTGACACTTCTGCCTCATGATGTGTTTCTCCCATTAATGCAAATACATTTGCAACTGTTTTTCTTGCCTTTAAAACCACCAGCGCTCCTTTGATGATTTTCATGATTCCATTGTCTGTTCGGATCTTACAGCCAAGACTATCAAATTGTCCTATAGACAAAAGATTCTTCTTTAAGTCTTTCACGTGTCGTACTTCTGAAATAGTACGAATTAAGCCATCATACATCTTCAATTTGATGGTGCCAATGCCGACAATCTCTAAAGCATGATTATCACCCATGAACACTTTGCCTCCAGAGATAGGTTTATATGTATGGAACCAATCTCGATTAGGAGTCATATGCCATGTTGCTCCTGAATCCATTAGCCAGACCTCAGTGAGCTCTTCTTTATCTGTAGAGATTGTTGCTGCTTCACTATATAAAATCTCTCCATCTTCTGAGGTGCTCGCAACACATCCTTGAGATTTTGATGACTCTGCAGCATTCTCTATACCCTTTTTAAACCAACAATCCTTTTTGAAGTGCCCCCTTTTGCCACAATTGTAGCATTTCACAGCCTTCTTACTTCTTGATTTGGACCTCCCTTGCCTTTGACTCCCACTAGAGCCACGCTCTATTGATCTTCCCCTTGACACCAATAATGCCTCTGCTTGGTTTGAACTGTTTCTGTCTCCTTTGTTTTTGCGCCTATTTTCTTCTTCCAAGATAGCAGCTGCAACATCATCGAAGACTAGATAATCTGAGAGGATATTATTTGTCAAGTTGATAATGAGTTGATCATACGAATCAGGAAGACTTTGAAGTAAAAGCTCTGCACGTTCATTTTCCTCTATTTGCTGACCCAATGTAGTGAGTTGTGAAAATAGAGTTCTTATTGTGTTGATGTGGTCAGTCACCGACGTGGTTTCTGCCATTCGAAGGGTATAAAGTCTCCGCTTTAAGAAAATCTTATTGTGCAAAGACTTGGACTCGTATAGCTTTGTTAGAGTCTCCCATATCTCCTTAGCTGTTTTCTTCTCCGCCACACTTGATAATACTTCATCGGCTAATGCTAAATGTATGTTAGCAATAGCATTGCCATCCATCTCATTCCATTTTGTATCATCAGTGATCTCTGCGGGTCGATCTCCAATTGCTGCCAAGCAATTGTCTTTCCTTAATATTGCCTTGATTCTCATTTTCCACAGTGAGAAATTGCTCCCATTAAACCTCTCAATCTCGTACTTTGCTGCCATTATATTCACCAAGATTTATTCAACTATCACCGTTTCACAGTTCTGCAACGTATATAGAAATAGTATCGTGTGAATAATACTTCACTAAGTAAGTTCCCAGGAAAGATTGGAGGGGTCACAAACGGTCCCGCTTAAAACCCAATCTCCTTAGACAGAACTTCCTAGACTGTATTTAATCACCGCACTGACTTTCTATATACGCCAACAGTAATGTATGTGAACAGTATCGTATGGATGAATAGTGCCGTATAGGTGAATAGTGCCGTATAGGTGAATAGTGCCGTATAGGTGAATAGTGCCGTATAGGTGAATAGTACCGTATACACAAATAACTTTTGTGTATTAACAACACCAACCAGGATGCTCTGATACCACTGTTAGGATGCTGACATGCAAACTCGACAAGACAAAAAGTAAGGGACAAGATAAAATGAGAAACGACACACAAGAATTTACGTGGTTCACCCAATTTGGCTACTTCCACGGGTAAGTATAGAAGGATTTTACTAAGTAATGTGGGAATACAACTTCTCTCTATTAATAGGAGAATAACAAAATCTCTCTATTATTAGGAGAAAACACCTCACTTACTATCTCACAAATACCTCACAATTTTGTGGGATTACTCTCTTCTCATCCTCTCTTCCTCTCTTCTTGTGATATATCTTATGCTTGGATGCATTGCCTATTTATAGGCAAGTATCCATGCAAAAGACAAGGAGTTAGGCAAATAACATCAATTTGGTGCATACAATTTTTGACTAAGGTGTAAAAGGATGACTACACCTTCTCCCACCATTTTTGACTAAGGATGGCTACACCTTCTCCCACCATTTTTGACTAAGGTGGTTTGGCTTCACAGGCCAAAGATCCCCGCCAATCAGAATTGTCTAATGAACCATATAACAATCTCTACTACTGTTCTCCATGCAAACGGCATACAACATTGGCTTACAATAATAAACTAACAAGCAGTCTTGCTGTGAACAATGAGGCCTTCAGCATTATCCAAAATTTAGACCAGGCGTGTATCAGTTAAATAGCATAATCAAATCAAATCATCTCTTGGTTTCTGCAACAGACTATCAAATTGAAGCACAAGGAACCTGTCTTATCTGACTGTACAATGATTAAAGTGATTAAAATACCTAAATGATGTCAACATATAACAATTACAAAAAGGCAAGATGGTCCATCTCAACCTAGCATGCAAACTGCATGCAACACCAATCAAAAACTGGTTGTTATATCATTTACTGAGATGAGATTATCAAGGGAATTGAAGGTTTCATTTGCAGCTAGCATAATCCTACGATATCTGGTGTCTATGCTTCGAGTGAAGTAAAACATTTAGCAACATATCACATAGATTCAATCTCAAAGCATCTATATTTTTCAAGTTATTTCCAAAGTGCCATGCCAATTACCAAGAAGTTGCCAGAAGGGAGCCTTCTACCTCTCAACAAAAAAAAACCTTGCACCAAAAGTTAACTTTATATAGAATGAAGGTGGTGAGATTTAGATTCCTAACCGTTTTATTATTAAAGCTCTGATATCATGTTAAACTAGCGAACACAAAATAGACACCAAAGTTTGGTAACATCTCTAGATGTTAATGTGTGCAATTGTCTATTATATTTTACAAACTGATTTTACAATTGTATCTATAAAAGGAGTATTACCCTACTGGACATGTGCATTGGCCTTGTAATGTATTAGCGTAAAGTATAAATACAAATATGGCCTAACCTACTGCTGCAGGCCATCTTTCCTCGATAAGTAGATAGTGGATTTGGCTAGGCGACTCTAGGAAGCAGCAGCTAAGGTGCTCGAACCAGGCTCTTGTCAGCAAGCCATTCACTTGCTTATCAACAGGCTAATACCACAATAAAGTTATCAACAGTCAAGGATGGATAGGAGAAAAAAATGTGAAAACATGATGTAGGAGCTTTTCTAGAAAAAATAAATATCCTCCTTAGCTAATTTTATTTTTTCCTATTATTTATTATTATGCTTTTCTAGTTTTTTTCTTCCTATTTGAATGAATACTTTTCCTAGTTTATTTTTCCTATTCAGTATTACTAGGGTTTTGTAGTTTTTTCTATATAAAAAATTGTAATAGTTTTTTGGTAAGTGAAGACAAGGAAGAATAAAAACTAAATATTTGGGAGTCTCCCCTAAGTTATGTTACGGTGTTCTTGGTCTTTGAAGGTTTTAACTTGTAACAAACCCCGTTATACCAATCTACAAGAACAATATAATGCATGCAAGAAGATAAGAATGAAAAAAAGATTAACATGATGATAGAAAATGTACCATCAGTTGAGAAGATGTACAATTCCAGGAACAGGAAAGGCTGGAAAGATTATTTAAGAATTCAACAAACCTACAATGCCATAGCAAGCAATCAAAACACAGATGTATTTCCTTAAGCAAGCATAAACGTTTGCATATTTAAGAGAAAACAATCAAACTATAAAAGAATATAAAATATATATATATATATATATATATATATTTTCTAAGAAGATAAACAGTTAACCATAAAAAAAAATGTAGTTATGCAATAGCTTTTATCATTAACCTTAAATAAACCATAAATGACAAACATCGTCAATAAACTAGAAGAGCAAAATCAAAATTTGACAAAACAAGTCATTTCTCTAAAAAGTAAAACTCAAATTACCAACAATGATTCTCTCAAGATAGGAAGAGTGTAAAAATGAAAATACACCACAAAACATATCCTTTTACACTGCTTTGCACGTAATTATAAAAAATTCGTTGAATGACAATGAAAAAACAAAACAAGGACAATAACCCGCAAAGATATTGTTACGATTAATTGTCTTGCAGAGAAAACCAATTCTAAAAGCAGCCCAGGAAGCTAAACCAATCCAAACGGCCTGAAACATTTAGAATTGAAATAATCATTGCCGTATAAAGTATACATAAAGAGCCAGCTGATTGAGCCGAGAATTTTTTTTTTTAAGCTGTATTAGATAGAAGAAGCAGAATTTCTTACAGGAGAAAATTTGAAGCTGCGACAAAGCCGGTTGTCTCGTTTGAGGTTGTTTGGTTTCTTGCTGAAGGGAGATTAAGAATCTGGGTCTTAAAGTCTTGATGGAAACAAATCTTTCCAGAACGCCCAAAAAAGGCCGGGTCAAAGTAACCGCCAGTGTGGCGGTTACTTCGGGCCCAAACTTTAGGGTGGCGAAAACTTGTCAGGAAATTGAGAATCTTAAACTAGTCCTCCAGATATCCACAAATTTCACTTGAGTCACTAGAGTATGAAATTTATCGATTGGATCCCTAAAGTCTTATATTTTCTTCGATTAAGTTAATAAACTCCTTCTAATTGTGTGCTTTTTGAAATCGAAAGGCAAGAATTTGAGGAAAACCTGATGTTTTCCATTAAGAAATATAAATATCTTAGACAAGGAGCTAGTTGAAGATTGTGTAATACTTTAGGGACCCATTTAAACAAATCTCTATTTTGAGGATGATTTGATGTTTTCATTAGAGAATGAAACATTTGCGCTACTACATTCAGAGTGAGTTCATAGTTGAGGGAATGATCTGAGGTTTGATTAAAAAGAATCATGGCTTGTAAATTTAAGTTACTTTCAATACATGTTACTTAAAAATGAATAAACAAGTTAATAAACACTATGATTTTGTACTTCTACTGTATTTAAATGGATAAACAAGGATAGGTGATTAATTCTTAGGAATATTATATTTTAAATTTAAATTTTATTTTTTTAATTTAAAATTTCATAAAAATAATAGGAATTATAATTGTTAGATTCAGTATAATTTAGATGAAAAATCTGAATGGATAAATATATCAACTCAAGTTTGTTTTTTAATTATTATTATATTTATCAAAACATTGTTTTTTTTGAAAAATTCTTGGTTCTCACTGGTTATATTTAAACAGTGTTTAGTGGAGTTAACTAATTAGGGTACCCAAATTTACCCGAGTCAATGTGAAATTTGATTGAATTGGAAACCTCAGCTGTGTCAAACTTGATAGACTGGAATGAAGTTTAATAAATATGGGCCAAAGATGGCAAAATATATGAATCTCCCGTAGCCATGATCATGGGCCATCAGATCAATCGATAGAGACCCGCAAATTTGCGTGATATTATAATATTTTTTACACGATCGATCTTATCTATTTCCTATTCACAAATCAAAATCTTACACCCCAACCTCTGACCTAGATCACTTTCACTATAAAACCCACCATTTTTCACACTCTAGAGGTCACACTTGTTGAAAGAAGAGAGAAATCCCTGAGAGAATGAAGAGGAGCAGCAAAAGCAGCAGCAGCAGCAGCAGCAGCAACAATCCAAGGTCCGACGCGAGGAAAGATAGGAAATCAGGGACTGGAATGAGTGGATCGCCTAAGAAAGGAGGCCATGGAGGCAAGTTCACTTGGGTTGGTGATGGCTACTCGAATGCTGAGATTGGGTTCGAGAAGGAAGCTGTGGACGTGAAGGACCCTAACTTTGAAGACCCAGAAGAGATCCAGACTGTTTGACTACAATCACCACCGCCATCGTCGTCGTCTTTTAGGTGTCTCTTAGATAATGATCTGATCACGATGTAGAATGATCCCTAGTTTTATCGTTATATAAATAAGTTTTATTGGGATCTTTCTTGTTTATATTTGCAAAATAACAAATATGGTTGAGGTTATTATAGTCTCCCTGCCTCTTAAAATGCCCTGATTTTCTCTTTAATCAGCTCAATAATATATATATATATATGTATATATATCTGGTAAGATTCCAATTGCTCTACGCACTCATTTTGTTTATTCTTATTCCCTGTTCATGCATCTCTATCATTTTAACTAAATGTGTGTGTTTTTTTTTCTTGTTTGAGATTCGTTGCTTGCTCGTAGAAAATGATCCCGATTATCAGGTTAAGATTTTATGGAATTTCCATTTTCTTTTAACTAAGATAAATCTTGACTAATCATGGTCAACATCAATGTAATTAAATTGATTAGGTCATAAATCATGATCATCAACTGGGTTAGCGATTAATCTAGGTTCTGAAGTACAGGATTTTTACACAGATTTATAATTTTGTTGGACTAGGCTTGGTTTTACAGTTATAGTCAAGCATTCCACTCTCTTTGATTTTTATTTTATTTTTTATATAATCGTGGGCTTTCATTGCACAGCAGTGACAGCACATCCCAATCTTGATTCAATGGAGTTCAACTTTCGTGGATTGGTCCTGTGGAGCTTTTGTTCAAGCCCTTTTGGCATGGTCATGGCTGCCGATTTCTTTCTTTGGTTTCTGTTTTTGGAAATAACTTTTAAATATCGGAAAATAAAGGTGGTGATACTCGGAAGAACTAAGAACTTGGGTCATTAAAACAAAATGAAAAAACCTGAAAATTATGAAGAAAAAAAGTTTTTATTTTAAAAGTAGACATTATATGTGACAGAGCAACTTTCTCTTTTCAATTCGAAAGCAAATGTGACTTGATCTAAAGACTATTTAAAATATTCCTTCCATACCAAAGTTATTAAATCAGCTCCGAAGATAGACGGGTTAATTGGATTAATCCAAAACATTTTTATGAAAAAATAAAATGAAAGTAAAGTTAGCTTTTGATCAGGTAGTGTGTTTACCCCAGAGTATCAGAGTTTAATTATGTTAATTTTTATCTAGATTTATTTAAATTTGGTCTAAGCTAGGTTTTAATTAGAAAAGTGGTCTGGGCTGCACCACGAGCCGGTTAAATTAATTTTTATTTATATAAAAAAATAATTTTTAAGTGATACTAATATTTTTAAAAAATTAAAAAATATAAGATTTGAGTTATTAACCTGATTGAATTCAATAAATTCATTCAATTTAACTATAATTAAAAAATAAAAGATATTGACAATGAATAAAATAAAAAATAAATTGCAATAATTAATTATAAAAAATAAGCTACTAATATCATATTTAAAGAAAAAAAAGAAAGAAAAAACCCTTTAAAGACACGTCACTTTGTTTTGGACACTACTTCATTACCAAAAAAGGCTCATCAGGCTCATCTAGACAATTCTAACTCTATTGGGAGAGACTATTTGGTGACAGTGAAAAAAGCTATAAGACCAATGAACTAAAAAGTAAATTAAATAAAATATAATAAAGTAAATATTTCATATTTATATTTAATTAATTAATTTAATTTAATTTAATTTTTTTAAAAAAATTAAATTTAACAAAGAACAAAATATAAAAACACCAGAAACAATCAATATCATTTTCAGAATAAATGAAAAATCCTATAGAAAGCAAATAAAAAAATTAACGGACCACCAATCTTTAATTAAATAAATATTGAAAGATGAAAGTAAAAAAATAAGTTAAAAAAAAAACCATTCAAACTTGGGTGAATCCTCGAAACCTTGGACCTTCCAAACATGTAATTTATAAAATTTTAGATCTAGAGTCAATCAAAAAGCTTAATTTCTAACCACTTTAATGGTGAAAGATGAAAAAAAATATAAATTTTAAAAATTTATCAAAGTAAAAAGTAACAATAAAAAATAATGAAGATAAAATATGACAAGAAAAAAAAAGATGATGAAATCATTAAAACAAATCAAATTTAAAAATAATTTTAAATAAAATAAATAGCAATAAAAAGAATGATGTTTGAATTTGAAAGATGAAGAAATTGAAAGATAAAATTAAAAAAATAAATCTAACTTTATAATTTAAATAAAATAAATAGTAATAAAAAATATAAATTAAATATAAATGAATTAAATTAAAGAGCTACTTTATAATCAAGGGGAGAGATCAAAATGAAGAGAAAAAAAACATTTTCAATACTAAATCAGAGATTACACGGTCAGATACATCATCTAGTCTAATAATGAAGGAGATATCAAGATAATTCAAATTTTATTTAAGAAAAAAATCCCTTTACATTCAAACAGGGGAGAAACAATAACATCAACATATATCTTTCTTCGTTAGATTAGTTTAAATAATAAACAAATTAAGAAAATAAAACAAAACTTTCCTAATTCAAGAAATACAAGGGTATATATTTAAATTTTTTCCTTTCACTACTGAGAATTTCACCAAAGCTTCATTATAACCCTCCATTGGAGAGAAAAATCTTCCATTTAAGGAAAAAAAACATAAAATCAATCGTTACATATTTTTGCAAGAACGAAAAATAACTCAATAACTCCTCATAAGTTATAAGCACATATCAGGAACTTCAGAGATGTTTCATTAAGAAGAGAAGAACCTCGGCTAATATTAATTAATAAACCTCACGAGCAAAGAAACTAGTGCGTATGCAAGAGAAGAAAATTAGCATAAAAGAAAGTAGCATGATATGAAAATTCTGTAATGTGAGCTAGTGTAGACTTTTAACAACAAATGGC
This sequence comes from Populus ilicifolia, assembly GCA_015708895.1. Classification (NCBI taxonomy): domain Eukaryota; kingdom Viridiplantae; phylum Streptophyta; class Magnoliopsida; order Malpighiales; family Salicaceae; genus Populus; species Populus ilicifolia. Next base: position 1,893,572 of record SRLM01000273.1, on the reverse strand, counting down.
CCGGAGTTCAAAGCTAAGAGCCAACATTTCCTGAACCTCTCACCTCGACTGCTACACAAAAACACCTAACAGGGATTGGCAAGATCTAGAGCAGCAGTTGAGGGAGAGAGTTCAGAAGAAGTTGGATCTTCAGCATCCTTGTAGAGAAATAAATAGAGGTGCTGATGAGAATGAATTGTGGAATGTGGACTATATATATATATATATATTTTTACTGAATCTAGTAACCCATTGAGTCATGGGGAGAAAGCTCTCAAACCCCCACAAAAGGTTTCCAACATTCCCATTACTTGAAGCAATTATATGATGTTGGAAACCTTTGAGGGAGTTGGGAGCTTCTCCCTTGGCATTGAATTCTGGAGGAATCCTCTACCCAACAGCAGCATTTTTTTTATCTTGTTACATTATATCATGTGCAGATAACCACATATTAATTAATACCTGTAAAGGTGATAGAGAAACTATATCAGATCTGCGCCTTGCTGTTTAATTTCCACTCGGATATTTTCTAGTATTGTTGGTTTTCTGTAAAACCACTGGCAAAAACAATATAATTACCCATTTTTGGAGAATAATATAGATAGATATTCAATTGACTCATTCTCTACTTCAAAATTCAAGAGAATGGTTAATGGGAATTCAACCTTGATGGATAATAAAACCATTTATTAATGGAAAAACATGTCTCGTGAAATCTGGGAACAACAAGAGGCTACTACAAACCTATACATTATAGACATAGAATCCATAGCTAAAAGAATAAATCAAAGAAACTAGCTAGCCATGCACGCAATATTACGATTTGAAGAACATTAAGGACATCCATTTTGGTTTTAAATTGACTAGCACAAGCATCTGATCTCTCCAATTGTCCAGATGAACCTGTCCAGAAGTTGCCAAACCATATAGTACAACCTTCTAAATTAATGTCATATTTGCAGAGACTTGGGCAGAAACATAAAAAAAATGTAATTTATAAGCTGTTAGTAAACAACAACTCTACCATTCTATTCTTGCATTTGTTCTTCCGAGTTTCATCCAACCTTTAACGGTCTGATATGATTAGCTTGCAGATCCAATGATGTCTACAAATTCTTCTAATTCTTTTATAGCAACATCATCTAGCTAGGTCATGCAGTACAAAGTTACACATTTGCTTGGTTAAAGTAAGCAGTATCAACTCTTAATCAAACCACATACATTTTAGAACTTAGAGCTACTATTTGTATCATCAAGTAGGGGACTAAATTAAAATTTCTTCTAAAATCATATCTTGTGTAGAATATTTAGTCTATCAAACTTTCTCAAAGTTTATATAGTAAAATATTTTTTGATTTTCCTTGATAATCATATAGGTGCTGATTATGGAATTCAATATGAAATTAAAGTTAGGATCTAAGGTATCCATATGGAGGAGAATACGAAGAAAGTTATTTAACATTGGCATTATGATAATGACTGGGAATGAAGCAGTCAAAAAATAAGGGGAAGAGACTGAAACCATTTTTTGAGACTATTTTGTTTCTTTTATCTAACATTTACAATGAGTCAAATGAAGCTATGGTTGGCCCTAGGTTATTTTAGTCCTGTTGTTCCTTATAAGTTCTAACATTTCCCTATGGTTTTCTAGTTTGCATATTCTTTCAGCATTGCTTCATGGATTTGCAAAACTTGCAGTTGGGAGATCAAAGAGAGGTGAAGATCATTGCACTATTTGGTTGGTAATCTTTACTTGTAGGGCTCAAGTTGTAACTTATATTCTGATGCGGCACAATCTGCAAAAACCTATTCAGGCACCTAGTTTTGGAGAAGATAGGATAGTCCAAACAAAAAGGTATAGATTTCTTGTCTTGCATTTACTCCTTAGAGAATTAATGTATCTCTTGATGGGTACCAAGTTGGAGACAATCCCTCAACATCCAAGGATTGGATTCCCAAGAGATTAACATTCCTTCTGATCACATTTTATATTATTCCGTTTGGGTCATTATATATTCCAGCCTTTTATTCCCCCTATTTTTCTCCTAATTTTTGTCTCCTACATTGACATATAAACGAAAGCAGCTCTTACTTTACCACAACAATATCAAAAGTCAATTTTAAACAGTTGACCTCGAAATCGAGTTCAAGATTGAATGTATCAATAAAAACTCAAAAGGGGTTGGAGACTGAAGGAGGAAGCTAGTTCCCTCATCTACTGACACTGTAAATGCTGTTTTGTTTAAAATTCATCAAGACATATTAATGTTTGAGTTAATTGCAGAGTTCATAGAGAAAATGGATGGGTGATGTATTTGGAATTGTCGAAACTAAATATTCTGAGCATTCAATTAAGGGATGTACACTATTAGCAGAGGATTTGACTATATGAATGATCCAGTAAATACTTTTATTTACTATTATAACAGGTTTAGGTTTAAAAAGAATTATGTTTTTGTCAAATCAAGTTAACATCTTAATATTGTGACAAGGAATTCATGATTAGATTGAGCTCAAATTATTCCAAATAATTTTACTCGTAGTTTTTCTATTAATAGTCAAGCCATGACGTAGTTGATCGAACTGTTAGATATCTTTTAGAATCATATCTCAGGTCTAGGTGTTCCTGTTTGGGTTAATTTTATTATTTTACTTATTTTTTTCAATTTATATGTTTTAATTCATTTTTTTTATTTTCTTAATGTTTTTTTATTTCCTAGTTGTTTTCTAGTAGAAGTAGAGTTCTTTGATCTATTTAAAGGTCTTGTAAACCAATTTTTGAGATAATTTTGTCATTTTACCTATGTTTTTTTATTCTATGCTTTAATTTAGATTTTTTTTATGTCTTTTATGTTTTTGAATTCATAATTATTTTCTAGTAGAGATTGAGTTTTCTGATATATTTAAAAGTCTTGTAAAACCCCTTGAGGTGATAGCCATTAATATTTTACAATTAAAAAACAAAATTACAAATTCAAGATTTCAATATACAGCCCTCTTCACTTATTAAACATTCTGTGTTTTTTAGTGTTTTTACATTGTTGTTATGCTATTTAACTTACGCCTGCATCAAGTGAGATACTGTGAATTTATATATTATTAAACATGTTGCTTCTATAGGAAGGAAAAACACAACACCAAGTGTAGTCATTTCAAGAAACAAACTGTCTTACAACATTGTTCTTAAGGCTTGGTTCTCCAATTATAAGACGCGTCTTTCTAAAGTTGATGACTGTTATTCGTATGAAAGACTAGCCATCAAAAGCTTAAGACATAAGTGATAAGCTCTCAGACAATATACAAATCTATGAATGAGTAGAAACACTAATAATAGAAAGGAGAAATGAATCATACTTCAGTTCCTTTCAGTATTTTACACCATGTTCCAATGGCTGGGAGTATCACCATAGAGTGCACTCGTTCTGCAAATATGATGCAATGAGCTCGACTTGTAACTGATTAAAGAAATTTTAATGAAGCAAGACTGTTTTCCTGTACAGAACTCCTAGAGTACTAAGAGGGATTTTTGTGCTATTTAATTATTCATTGCGTGCTAATAGAGAAATGACATTGTATGTTAGCCTGTTAAAAGGTTAACAAGGCCTACATACTAATTGAAAAGGTAACAAATCCAACCCATTGACAATGAAAGCTACCAAATCCTTCAACTTTAAGCAAAAGTATTCAGTGAAAAATGTGCATCGATAAAGCCATTTATTATTTACCACAGAAGGCGATAAGCCCAAAGGTATTAGAGCATTCAAGCATGGACTTTATGGACTCACCTCGTTATGCAGCTCCTTCTACTTGGCCTGTTATTGAACAGTGGGCTTAGCCCTTTGGACTTCTAGTGCTCCCTAGTGGAACCAAAATACAAAGGCACTTTAGGTCCCTTAGGCTCTCTTGTACTCAATATTTTCTTTTCTTCTTCAGTATCTCCCACAATAACTTGTCATCTTTTGCTTGGTTTTCCTCTAGGCCTGGGAACTTTTGAGGAAAAATGAGATATTATCAAAAAAATTTCTTATAATACGTTAAAAACTATATAGTAATATTAATTTTTGGGGAACAATCAAACCTATATAATATTTTATACAATATACACATTTTTATTATTTTTTATAAATATTCTAGATATTTATAAAATACTTATATTAAATATCTTATAATTAAGAAACTTAAATATTTCTTAAAATATTTATCTCAAATAAGTTTATATAGTATAAATAAGGCACAAGAAACATTTAAGTTTAAAGAATATTTATTCTCCTCATCACTTGTAGAAACACTATATTGATTTAAGTATTATAATGTTTTTCTTGTAGGATTTGAAGGATAATACTCACACTCCTCTAATAGTTTTTTTTTACATAAAGTTTTCTATATATTCAAAAAATCTAAAAAATATATTGAAAAGAAAAGTGGCCAATAGAGTGATAAACATATGAAATACAACTCAAAAGAGTTTGCAAAATTCTATAAAAAAATAAGACATTGAACAATAACTTACTGTCAAATATGCTCCTGAACCAAATGGAATATTAAAAAGAAATAATAAGATTGTTATGGAGATGGCAAGATAAATGCTAAGGGAGAAAAATCTTCTAAATAAATTTTGAGTAAAGGCAATATCCACTATTATATATACTAAATATATATCTAATAAAAGCAGTGGTGGATAAAATTAAAACTAGATGAAGCATGCTCAAGAAGGACACCTTTAACAAAAACATCTCAAAGTTTATATAGTAGTATATGTTTCACTCATATTCCATATGTGAAAAAAAGAGTAAGTTAGATGATAAAACTGAGCGATGAATGTTTCTTGGTTATAGTTCAATATCAAAAAGTTATTAAGTATACAACATGCAAACCAAGAAGTTAATTATCAATTGAGGTATCAAGTTTGATAACAATACTAACCAGAATTAACATGAAGAAAAAGTTTAAAAGAGAACGATTAATTTTCATCAAGCTCAAGTTGATGGAGAAGATGTTGAAGAAATTAGAAATCCATCTCCACCACCAAGATTTTCTTCATCAACAAGCTAACCATCAACCCCTCTAAGTTCACCTACATCACTATCAACTACAGGGCAAAGGAAAAATCCTTCCAGTTCACTAGTTAATAAAATGAGATCACTAATTGATATTTATACAACTTCATAATTATAGAGCTTGAAAGCTATGAAACTGTATTTATAGAAGAAGTTTGAGTGATGATAATAGAAGAATATATAAGAATGATTAAGAAAAATAAGATAGGAGAGTTAATGTATTAACTAAAAGATAAAGAGGCCATTAGAGTTAAGTGGATGTATAAAACAAAGTTTAACTTTTATTGTAATCTAATTTTAACTCATTGGCTTTTAATTTAATTTTACTGGATTTAAAATATAAAATTAAAAAATTAGAGATTTTTTTTTATAAAAAATATGATTTGTCTACTTGCGTGAAAATTAGAGACTACAATGTGCCTATATTCTTCAAGAAAATCCTTAAGATAATGATTGTTGTTTGCTTTCGAATTCGATTCTAATTTGAACTTAAAAAAAAATGAGTTTGATTGAGATTTTACTTCTTGCAAGCGATGAGATTGTTGCACAATAAATACTGATCTTAGTATATAAAAAAAAGAAAGAAAAAAAAGGGAGGACAATTAGAGAGAAGCCTTAAAAGAAAAAACTTCAAGAGAAGGTCATTATCAGAAACTTTTAAAAAGATAAACATAAAAAAAGGCAGCGAACCCTATATTAGTCGTCGCCTCCATCAACCCTTTTTCTTCCCAGTCTCCCTTAACTTCGCCTTCAGCAACCACACGTCTAAGTAAGTTTCCTTCCTTGCTTGCTAAAATAATTAACTGGTTACTATATTTGCCAAGGGTGTGCTTAGCAAGCATAATTTTTATGCGTTAACCATAATTTTTATGCCCATTCTAACTTGATATTTGAATAAACGAACTCTTTTTTGATAACCTAAAATTCCAAAAATATTTGGGGCCTTCGTTGATTTATTTGTGGTCCCCTCGCACCTTTTTTTTGTGTTTGTATTTTTTATAGATGTGCTCAATTTGTCGATTGTTACTGTTAAATGCAAATATGTCGTGCAATATTTTTTTTTAACTTCCATCTAAAAAGGGAAAATAATAATAAAGGATAAATAAGAAAAAAATGGACATAAAAATTTTCTTCTTGAAATTCATTTTTATGAAAATATTCACTAACGTCAAAGTCAAGAGTATTATATTTTTGGTTTTGTGCGATATTTACCAACGCCTGAGTCGGAAATATTCGTAGGAATTGTTTACTAACTCCATAGTTAAAAACATGAAAGGAAGAATAAAAAGGAAAAAAAAAAGAATAAATTCTTAGCAATTTTAAACAAAACGAGCAATACAGTCTACCTTAGGTAGGACGCTTAAAGAGTGATAGCATCTTCCATTTTGTGTAACCAGTCCCATATCATAGAATCTCTGTTGACCAATTAGGGTTCTTAGGAATCATAATACTAGAAGACGACTTATTGAACAAGACCTTTTCTCTTAAAAGAACAACATGCCAGATATCTATTCTTTTTTCAATCGAGATAATTTTTAATTGATTGCTGCAATGTCCAAGTGTGACAACTTTGATGGCTCAATACAAAAGTATAAAGCAAGATTAGTAGCAAAAGACTACTCTTAACTACCTAGGATTGATTATAATGAAACATTTACGTTAGTTGCTCAACTAAACACTGTTTGAATATTAATTGTTTTAGTTGCTTAAAATAGATGGAGAATTTATCAACTTAACATGAAGTTTGTTGTCTTAAATGGAGTTTTATTAGAAGAAATCTATATGGAGCAAACGCTTAACTTTGTAGTAAAAAATAACAAAGACAAAGTATTAAAATTGAAGAAAGTATTATATGGGCTCAAGCAAGCATTAAAGGTCTAGTATAATAAAATTGATAACTACTTTAGCAAATAAGGATTTTGGAGAAGTAAGAGTTGGCTAGCACTCTACATCAAAACTCAAGGTAACTCTGACACCCTTATTATATCTTTGTATATGGATGATCTTAACTATATGGAAAACAATAAGGAGATGATGATTCAAGAGTTCAAAAAAGATATGATAAAGACTTCTAAAAAGATAAATTTGAGTATGATGCATTATTTTTTTTAGGATATAAATAAGTTAAGAAAATAAAGGAATGTTTATTTAAAAAAATACACTAAGAACTTCCTGAAAAAAAAATTCAAGATGAAATAATTCAAAGTAATTGCTACTCAACTTGTGACTAATAAAAAATTACAAAATAAAGATGTATAAAAAAAGCAAATGCATCAACATTCAAAAGTTTAATTAATAGCTTATTATATTTAACAACAAGACTAAATATAATGTATCAACAAGTCTACTATCGAGGCTCATCTGAAGTCCAATCTAAATCCACTTTGAAGTTGCTAAAAAAATAGTTAGATAATTGCAAAGAACAAAGAATTATGGCATATGATATAAACCAAATACAAAAACAAGAATACTTAAATATACAGATAGTGATTGATTGAGCTGAATTGGTTGATGATATGAGAAATATTTTAAGCTATATATTTTCACTTGATTCTAGAATATTCTTTTAGGCATCTAAAAAGCAAGAGTTTGTGGTACAATCATTAGTTGAAATAAAATACTTGACAATTACAGGAGCAACAAGTTAAGCTATATGGATTAGAAAAATATTATAAGATATAGAAGAAAACCAACAAAGATCTACAATGATATTATGTAATAATAAGTCGATGATTTTTATGATTAAAAAATTTATATTCCATAACAAGACTAAGCATATATCAATCAAATATCATTTTCTACAAGTTAGTATCAAAGAAATCAAGTTTGAGTATTGTAAGGTTGAAGAACAATTAGAAGATATTTTATGAAAGTGTTTTCACAAGTTAAGTTCAAGATAGCATCATATCAACTTGAAGTATCATTTAAGTGTATTAAGGAAGAGTGTTAAAATATTAATGCACTTAAAAAAGACAGAGATTAATTCTTGAAAATACTATAAATTATAAATTAGTGTGAAGCTAAGTTTGGAAAGTTCTAGAGAAATAAAACAAACATTAAAGATGTTCTAGGAAATAAAGAATGTTTGTCCATAATTCAGAGAACTCTTGGATTTTCTAATGTATTGGCTAAATTTCCAGCAAGTTTTACGGTTGGAGAGTTCATCTAAATTGTTTCATTTAGGTTAGTTAAGAGGTTAAACTTAAAACATTTGTCCTTAAACTCTCATCCTTAAAACTATACATGAACTACAAATTGCAGAGGTGCATCCCATGAAGTTATATTATGATAAAAAGGCAGTATGTGATATAACACATAAATCTAGTACAACATGATCGAATGAAACATGTTGAAATCAACCGACACTTTATCAACGAGAAACTGGAAGCAGAGATTATTGAGATTTCTCACGTACGGTCACAAGACTATACTCACAAAGGCAGGTTCAACTTCAAGTCAAGCATTCAACCAATGTCTTAACAAGGTGGGCATGAATAATGTCTATCATCAACTTAAAAGGGAACGTTACATATTATCATGATTAATACCAGATCTGTGGGAATCAGAGGCCTATAATTGTGGGATTGTATATTTTTAGTGATAGGAGTTGCAAAAGATAGAGTCATTACTTCCTAGACTTTAGGAAGAACATTGTTGTAGTTACTAAGGAACAAGAATATTGCACAAGAGGCTATTAAAAAACCAGAATATGGAATGAGAAATATATAATAAAAAAAGGGAGTTGCAGAATTCTTCTCTTGAACATTATTCTTATCACAAAATACCATAGTATTAATTGAACATAGTTATAGAATCTGTTATCACAGTCCTATCCATGTGATGCAGCAGCCAGCAACATGGTGAACAACTTAGCAGAAATGCCATACTCTCAAGTTTGTCATGCAACACAACCATAGATACTCTACTTACAAACTTGCAATTAATTCTCCGGATTATAATCATAGAATGTTCAGGACTGGATAACATAAGTAAATTTCAACTGTAAAATAATCGTGCACGCTCTATATGAATATTGAAGTTTAATACTTTCATACTATTAAGAATAACATTGTAACAAAAAAAGTTAAGAAGCTCAATTCTTCACTCTTTTCATACAGACTACGACACTAAGATAACAGGCAAAAGAGCCCATAAACACATAAGCAAGCCTCTTCTACGGCTATAAGCAACTCTTTTGTTCAACATACACAAATGCTATATGCAGTGCTTGAGACATCTTTTGGTATTGGGTGGATCATTTACTGTCCTTATGAGCATTCTTTCTACCCTAGGCCTAGTAAGTCAGGCAACGAGCAGTTGAATGTTTTCCGTTTCCCTCCAATCGCGTGGCACCTATAAAATAGGAGGTGAATTAATGCACATTTGGCTGCTCTTGCATTTTTCTATGTTTTGATATCTTATGAAATACTATAGAACCAGTGCTGCGGTGCGGAGAAATCCTGCTATGGTTTCGAGGTTAGTCCAGAAGAAAGTTATGCTCACGTGTCAAGTTTCCTAGCAGGTACATCAATAGGAAAACGAAATGCAAGAACAGTGGATTCAACTGCATCTGTTACCATCCGAGAGAAGAACAGCAAAGTTCAGATCCATGTTGATGTGGAGGAAGCATCAAGTGTAGTAAAAGAAGTCTCTGAAGCACAAGGGCCAATATGCTATATGCATACTACAGTTTCTTTGCCTGTAGATAATATCATGCTTCAAAAGAAGATTGAGTTTCAAAGGTTAAGCTCTGGTTTAAGCACCAAATGAATGCTGTCACGCCCAATTTCCAATATTATTCCACCGGACCCCAGATGTTTTTTCAGCCATTGCCCTTTTTGTGCATCCATTTGTTTGTTTGTTTTTTTAGTTACAAAGGAGAAGCCATTTGTTAAGCATGCATCCTTGTGTTTTTTTAGTAATTGAAATTTCTGGCAACTTTCCATTGTTTCCCCGTTTTTGTTTTGCAATGCAGGCTGCCATGATACATCTTTTATGGCATCTAACTTTAGCACCATTGCATGGTTATGGCAAAAAGAAACGGTAATGGTTAACAATTAGAAATCAAATCAACAACCTGACTTGGTATTTTGCATGTTGGCACCTCAAGAAGACAAGAATTATCAATGCCTTCTTTCTTGTCATCATGTGTTTGTCTGTTTAAAGTAACAGCCTATGAACTGTGCTCAAATTTTGGACAAGTATTACATGCAGTAGTATTGCAGGAGGGACTGCAACACCAAATTAATTTAGTGGGTCCCAATTGGCCCCTTTTGGGCATTTTGTTCAAATTTATGGACACCGTAGGCACCGGCAGCCTAGACTTCCCTGAAAACTAAATTAGAAATATAATAGTTCCGTCGACGTAAACAATCGTTAGAGTCTTTAAGCATATCATGATATATATAAATAGTCAAGGATGTGAAATTTAATGAACCATCCTCCATCAACCAATACTTTGTCCTGACCTGGCTACAACATACCTTTTGACAATTTTATAGAGATAGGAGTATTTATCTTGGCATAATTAAGTACTCAAAACGGCAGGTGAGCTCCAGTACCAGAGACAGAGCTTGAAGAAGTGGCACTATTGCGCTCTGCATAACAAAGTTGACGGAGCTTGGTCGGCACATACCAAATGGCAAGCCGAGGATGAGCATTGAAAATGGAATCTATGTCCCAGCCTTGGCGTGATGCGATGGCTACAAGGGGCTTGTAACAAGCCTGTCTCCATGCCCCAACATTCTCTCCTCTCTCCTTGAACGCTCTCCTAAGTGCATTAGATGCGTCCTCATCGAGGCAATGTAAAGCATAGCAATGCACGTAGTGTCTCATTTTGGGCTTGTTGATGTAGCTTGCTCCTGCCTTCTTGGCATACCTAAACACCTGATTTGTCACCTATAACCAAACACAAAAAAAGCACAAAAAAAAAAAACACCATTTTTCTTAGCATAATTACTCACTGTTCCGTTTAGGGCTAATCAGATTCCAAGTCCTAACCATCAGCATGGTCTTTCAGGTTCCATGGCAGGAAAACACTTGAGAAACTCAGAATGTAATGGATTTTGGTCCAGTTCGACAATAGTTGACATCAACCAGGTTTCACAAGATCCACGTGACACGACATCGTACGAACTTCCAAAATCAGAATATTTGAAATATTCAAATAACGACGATCAACTAGTAAGAGTAACAAATAAGTATCCCACTGCAAATTGCAGGTCAAAAATGCAGGGACCAGAAACTAGTACATGAGTTGTCACGTTTTTATCGGGACAGCTGTGAAAGGATTTCAGGTGGGGGCAAAACTCCAGTCCAGTCCAGAATACTATGGCTGGTGTAGTGGGTCCAAGACAAGAACCATTGAAATGTCGAGATTTGCAGAAATTAACGGTCTAAATCTGTTCTTTAGACAGTTTGTTTTGTAAATATTTTTGAAAAAAAATAATTTTCGAGTATTTATATATTATTTTACTATATTAGTATTAAAATAAATTTTAAAAAATAATAAAAATATTACTTTAATACATTTCTAAATAGAAAAGGAACCAAGCGGACTCTACATACCTTGGTGGGGCATTTTTCTCCTCTCTCCTTGGCAATGCTTTGGACTTGGATCAAGAAATCACGACACTGTTCATATAGATGGAAGAGGTAATCAAGACCGTTCTTTTTGCCACGTGCCACTTCACCAGGCTCTGTTACAATGAATGGGTGCTCCCGCTGTCTCTCACAGATAGCACCACCATGTTCATCATCTCCATCAAGGTCCACCACCTTTCTCTGGCCTTTCTTCCGCCCTGGCTGTTTCTTCCTCTCCCCCGCTGCCGCTGCCTCCCATGTCCCTCTTCCACCGCTCCCTGCTGCCTCCTTGTCTTGCTGTACTGGCTCCTCAGAGAAACCTGAACACACAGCCACCCAACAAACAAGCAAAAATAAAAAATCAAGGAAAAGAATTAAAATAAGTCTATTAAGTTCATGATATTTAATTTTTCGAAACAATCAGATTTTGTTCATTTTTCTAGAAACCAGTATGAGCTCAAAGCTATTAAGCTAACTATTACCTTGAGAACAAATTTAAGCTAGGTATGTATGGCAATTAACATGAAACCAAAAGCTAGCTAACCTGGACTTAGTTAAGAGAATTACTACTCTAATATTGAGCATGGTGATTAATTAGCAAGAAACCAACCCTGCAAAGTAGAATTGGTATGACTAGAGTAAACATACATTGGTGTACAGGCACTTATACTTGAACTCAATTCCATATGTAAGAAAAAGAAAAGGGAATGAAAACGATTGTTGTATATGGAAATTATAAGCTGGCAAGTAACAACTTATAATAAGCTAATTATCTTATCCAAGTATACATAGAATTAATTTACTCTATAAAACTACAACAAATTGGCCATGGACTCCTATAGCTAGTAATACTATGAGCTTAGCTTAATTACACTAAAAGGTAGAATCAATGCTAACCAAACCTTCTTGGGAGAGAGCATCAAGAGTATTTGTATTATTATCACCAGAGAGCAATTGCCTACGCCTAGGATCCTCCTCATCAAGCCTTCTTCTTTCAGCTCTAACAGCAGCTTTAATACCATACCTCTCACCAACAAGAAGATCCCACCTAAAGATCTGAGACAAACTATTCATCATTTCATCAAGCTCCTCATCTTTCATGTCCAAAAGGGTGTTCACTGTGAACCCGAGTTCAGCTATTTTTGCTGCCGTGTAGTACCTAATACCATAAGCTTGAAACAACTCCTCTAGCCCACATAGCTCCCTTGGCCTTACAGCAAACGCCGCAGCCGGTGGCTGCTGAGGCGGGGGAACCATTTCAAGCAGACGGTTAGGATGTGGCACCATTGCTCTTGTATCCCATTTGAACAAACTCGCCGTGAAAGCCTCCGGATCCATATCTATCTGCCCCCTTGTCTCTCTCTCTCTGTGATCTTTCACAGGTGCATGTCTTGGATTTGGTAGATATATAAAGACAAGTGAGCTTCTTGTTTTATTTATATACCAAAACTGCCCTCAACAGGACGAGTTTTTTGTCTTTTTTTCTTTTTTGTATGTATTGGGAAGCTAACAGAATTAAAGGGTTTTGATGTTTCTTCGGAACTGGACAGTTGAAATCGAACTAGTCAGATCTTTGTGTCATTCACCCATTTGGTTCCCTGCATACATTCTTCACTTGAAGTTCTTCTATCCACTCATCTCTTGACACATAATCTACTTGATTGGACTCCTCTGTTGTTAGGTCGGATATTGTTTTACTACCTCCCTTTCACTCTTTTACAGTTTACTTCAACATTCAAAATATTTTTTGCCGTCCAAGTTTTATCATTGAGGGTAATTGAGCTCCTTTTGATAAACTTACTTTTCGTTTAAGTTTTCGGTGAATTAATCCACACACAATTAATGGATCGATTTATTATTAAATCATAGTTCTTGAAAATTGTTCGTGTTTCTCTATTGGATTGGTTTTTGAAATGATATTTGATCGAATATTTATTGAATATTTGGTTCTTAACATTGTTCCAAATGTTCATGGAAAGCAAATTTTAAAAATACTTTAAACTATGTATTTGAAATGTTGTGGATATATCTTCTCACCGGGACAATTTCATTTTTTCTACTACTGAGATTTTTTTATTATTTTTAATAGTTTATGTATATTTTAATTTTAAAATATCAAACTAGTGTAATATAATATCATGGATAGCATATAACAAAATTTGAAAAACATGATATAAGAATTCTTATAATAATCGTCTTATTTATTTCGAGTTTTTCAATATAATAAAATAAATATGAACAAAAAAGTTCATAATCCAAGAAGAATTAAGTATTAATATATTTATATCATGTTATATCCGTATCTTTGTTGTTCTTCGTCGTGGCTTTGCAGCGTGGTTACTGCGTAAGCAGATATTCTAGTGGCTTGGGTTATGGTGTCCTTTTAACCGTGGGATTGATGATTTAGACGTCACTAGAATCATCTTAGTTTCTGGCTCATCGCAAGGTATGATGCATCTGAGGGTGCCAGATACTGTCTCCTCGACTTTCTCGTTACTCATGAGGTTTTTCTACTTGGTTGGATTTGCCTGGTTTCGTTCGTTGCTGACTACACGAACCTGAGAAAAGTATGAAAATACCCTTGTTTTCACCAGACATTCGCTGCCTTATCCCTGATCATTGTTTCCCCCCCCTTGCCGGAGAACAGATCGTGATTAGCGTTGCAATGCACAATCAATGCATCCAAACATTGAACAGAACATTGAATCCCTCTAATATTGGAGAATTTCTCAGCTGCTTGTCAGGGCCGCAACATGAGATGTCACTTGGGAGATTAATTAGGATGCTTGAAATTTGTAAACAAAGAGGTCTGTGCAATATTTGGGAGGTCACTGTGATTTGAGGTGCTAGTACGTACATTTAGCAGTACAATCTGCGAGAATTGAACCAGCTAAAACATGCACAGAGACATGCGATATGCATATGCTATGAATCATTGCAATTTGATTAATGGATGCTGATTTTACATGTATTTTGTTGGTACGAAAAATGCATGCAACTTGAGCGCATGTTACTGTAAAAAAACAGTAATTTGATGTCTCTGATCTTCAACCACAGGCATCTTCCAACTAGCCTAAACACGAAGGACTTGTAATTAATTACATTTCGCAGAGTGATATACTTTAGTTTTCGTGTTGTTAGGAAATAAATAATTCATCCCCTCTAATATTTGGATTAATTGTTTATTCCATGTTGGAATTGGGTTTAGAATATGAGTTGGAGTTTTAAAGCGGAATTATATATGAGGTCCAAGATTAAAATCATATTAAATTTTGTAATTACTTTAACATAGAATATTAATATGTAACAAAAAAGATTAATAAAAAGTGAATGAGAAATTGTCTCCATAAAACCCTTAAATAACAAAAATCTCAAATCCAAAATAGGTTTATGGATTTGTTGGTTCATGAGTTTGATTAATAAAAAATAGTTGTTATTGAGTCTTTCTTTGATCAATAATTTCTTTTAGTTCATAAAATATCTTGGTACTTGAATTGATATATTAGTTATGATATGAAAATAAATTTTATTGTGAGTTATTAATTAACTATAAATATTCATCAATTCTCTCGTGAAGTATACACTCTCATGAATATTTTCATGAATTATATGTATTAATGTTTTGGTTTCCAGTCTAATAATATAGAAGTTTTGGATGGGTGGCAATGGATTAAAGATTTTTTCTAGTTCCTTTTTATTTTTGTTGTTGGTTTTTTTAAGACTTGCTCTTTTATTATTATTTTTTATACAATCTAGAGTTTAGGTTTTTTATTTGTAGAAATATCAAGTATTGTTTTAATACATTAATATTTCATAAAAGATACTTTTGAATTCTTTAATTATGCAAAAAAAAAAATGTTTTGGCATCACTTTAAAGTTTATAAAGGTTTAATGAGTGACTCATGGCTATGTCATAATTATCTTTTAAAAACTTAATTCTAGATTAGTTTTGTTTAAGTATAATTTTAATGTTTGTTTAGTTTGCATGCTATGATTATTTTTTTTATATTTTTCACAAGTTTATATATTTATTTAGTATATATACTAGATTTTTGTAAGATTGAATGATTATATAATTACATAATTATAAATAAATATGTTTTTATTATTTGTCTAATTTTACTTGTAAGTTTTTGAGCAACAGTCCATTATGATATTAAACAAATTCGTTAGTTGCTATTAAATTAGGAAAAGAAAATCTACTCCTCTCTCTCCAAAAATATAAGAACGTACCAAAATCTTTATTTCATTCATATCATCTTTCTTCAAATATGAAGAAAACAAGCCAAATTCAACAAGCTTGTTTTGTGCTGCTGGCTATGAATTGGTGATGATCTAGTGGGCGTGATGATTGTAGTGAGTGCGTACGCATGGCTGCAGTGGAAATGGGCCGGTGGCATGTCTTTCTTGACAAGCATGGCGGCTTGTCAAGAGTTCCAAATTTTTTGCTTGCATGGTAAGAAAACTGTTTTTTTTTTTTTTGTAATATTGGTATATCTTAACAAAGAAAAAAAGCATAAAAAATGGAAACTGGTGTGGTTGGGAAACATAATTTTTAAATATCACAATGGGAAGCCATGTTATTTTAGTTTTTATAAATAATAAATAAGAAAAAATAATTTCAAAGCTAAACTAAAACTCAAATGAAAACACTCTAAAAATTATTGAAAAAAACTCTACAAAATCGATCCACATGCATCAAAGAAGGCTAGTGATCGATGGAAGCCATGGGAGTTACACAAAAACAATGGGCGGCTCCCTCTAGACACTAGCTTTGTTTAATGTTCATGAATTAGTATCTAAAATCCCTTTTTAACAATAAAAAAGAGTCTTTATCATAAATTAAAACATAAATTATTCTATCTTGCATCATCAATATTGAAATCGGAGCTTCTTCCGCCAGGATGCTTAGATGCTCTCTTGCACGAACGAAAGCGAATAAGTGATGGGATTCACATTCACTACTTCACTCACATTGAATCCCAACAGTAACAAAGAGTACGAAGCACCCTCAGGTTCAGGCTAAGCGTAGCCTCTGAAAAGGGCTCGCTGTGTGACTGAAGCCTGAAAAACCTGCAGCCTTCAATGCCAGCCAGGTTTCTCAAGGGGGCGGGGCACCTCAGTCAATCTAGGCGATAAAAGGACACTAATGGAACAGTATTACACTATTCATCATGGGCCAAAGTTGTTTTTTAATGAAAAAGAAGGCAAGTACAAGAACCACGCAGGTGAGGCTACAGCTGAATCAGTTGTCGAAGGTCTCTCTTTCCCTCCCTGGAAAAAGGCTGCTTCGTACTTCGATAAAAACAACACGACACATAATTCTTTCATTATGTGTCGTAATCAAATGCTCCCATGTCTACTTACTTCAACATTTCAGATCAACATGTGTGGTTCAACTCTGCGTTTTGCAGCTCCTTTCTTCTACGTGTCGACTCTGCAGTGGTTGGGGATTTAACACCTTGAGTGATGTAAATAAATTCCAATCAGGATGTGTGACAAATAATTGTATCTTTATCTTCTTTTCAGAATCGGGAAAACATTGGTCAACCTGGAGGGCACTGGGATTTGCCAATCGAGTAGTGACACGTCAAGTCTGTGCTGGATTCTAGCCATGGGTCAGTTGTTCAGTCTGGGTTGGACAATTATCAAATACTCTTCCTTTTACTTTGTCCTTCCTCTTAATTTTATTGAGTTTTTTTTTCCAAAATTGAAAATATTATTTCGCAAACTAACACACTTAAAAAAAATAATTATCACACATAAAGCGCATGTAATATATTCACAATCTATATTTAAAAAAAAATTTCACAATCTATATTATGTATATACTAAATGTGCAATCATTGGTCACGCTAATAATATATGCTTGACCTTTTAGTATTAACACGAACTTTCAGTTAACTAATTCCACAAATTTTTTTCTCTTTTCCCTTTGCTTTTTCTTTTTTTTTATTAACATGGGGTGTCCGGGTCAGCTTGCGCTCACCACGACTAATCCCCACGGCCTACTGAACACCCTGCAAATCCAGCAGGCAGGTAAAGCAGCGCGAGGTTGACAGACATGCAACTCCAAGGCTCGAACCCATGACAGCAGAAGGCGCAGGATGCCTACCACCGCTGGGCCAATGCCTTGGGTGCTTTCCCTTTGCTTTTTCCTTTCTATCTTGCATTGCTTCTCCATCCTCAAGCGGCACTCTCAAGTCAGACAACCTCATAAAAGCTTTTTTTGTGAGTTAATTTAAAATTTTATTAATTTTTTTATATTCTAAATATAAAATTATGATTATGGATGCTTTTTTACAATGATTATCTTAATGCATAGAGAATTCAGATACTTAAAATAATTAAAAAAGACAATTCTCAATTAGAGCTTGATAATAATAATAATTATGAGCATCGGTTAAAAGTAAAATTTCAATAAAACAATTATCCAATTTAATTGTTCTAAATATATTAATTAGGTTGGGGAGAGACATAGGTGTTAGACACAAAATCTTACCTATATTAATGAGTTGAATTCATAAAAACCTTACTAGGTATGTGTGAACTAAATTATTTATTTTAAAAAAATTGGTATAAGTGTTATAAATGTATATGTTTTATAGTTTTATAGATAATATAAATACCATAAATCAACAATTTAATTAAAATTACATATATATTATGGATGAATAAAAATGATTTATGGATGATGGTGATTCTTATGCACTATTTTGTTATAGTTAAGATGCATTACCTTGATCGAGTAACGTGTTGGTTTGGGTTGCATTGATAATGTTGATACACTTGATGACATGTATATTATTAACAATCGAGATAAAGAAAAAATAATTGGTTGATAATTCATGCATATATATATATATAATTATTTTGTATGTTATTGTGGGAATTGTTTTTTTAACTATGCTAGTCTTGGAATAATTAATTTTTGTTATTGTGCTAACGTGTGGGAAAAAACTATGTTTTATTAGTTTATATATATATATTTATATGTGTGTGTATTATTTTTCACATTAAGATTTTTCATATTGGGTAATTTAGAATTAAAGGCATTGCAAACTATTTTCTTTGATGGAAATGTGTTTCGTAATTCTTTTTGTACTTTTTAACTAGTGTAGATGAGCTCACAGCTCTTTTTTCTTCCTTTCAAATGGCTATCATTCAATACTATAATTATTTAGATTATGATTTAGGATTACAACATCAAATATGTTAAAGAATAATTTTTTTAATTTGTTTTTGTTTATGTTGTTGTTCATATCAAATGAGAGAAAAAACTAAAATTAAAAAGATAACATTAGCATTTGGCTTATTCACACCTAATTTAACATGTAGAACATCATAGGAAATAGATAAAAAGAATTGAAACCTCATGCATTAAACAACAAAACATGGATTATATATTAACTAGCCCTAAACTAAATAAATTAAAAGTGAAAGGGGAAAATTAAGAAGATGGAAAATGAGAAGGTTTTCTTAAACACCATTGTAAGTCATGTAAGAGAGAGAAAACTTTAAAATATATTCTAGGTGTTCATGAAAAAAATCATTTTAAAGCCTAAAGATATTTTCAAATTAGCATATGCATCAACTAAAACAAAAACTAAATCTCAATCATAAATAATCTTAAAGGCATGCTATCACATGGGTCAATATTAAAATAAAAAAAAATTCTCTTGAATATTGTTAGTTTTAGAATCCAAACTTAAAAAATTAAGATAAACAACAAACTTCTAAATAAATTCTTAAAACTAAGAGATTTAAAACCCCAAAAAAACAACAACAAATTAATGGACTTGGTAGGTGGGTTCAAAAAATACATAACGGTTTGCTTATAATTCAAAATTATCTATGTTTTTTTTATGTAAGTTTTTTTTCCCTGAAAAAAGAACTCAAAATTGAAATTGTGTACAAGGTACTTGATATTTTAATATGTAATTCCATATAAATGAAATTGCTTAGAGTTTAAATTTTTATAATTGAGTGTGCATATGCTTTTATAATTTCTCGTTGTAATAAATATTCAGTTGCATCTATGATTTAGTCTATATTTATCCAAATTAGGGTTTAAATGAGTTAAGAAGTGGTTCATTTAGAAGATTTTAATAAAATTAGGAAATTAAATATTTTCTTTTAATGATTGAAATAAGACGTGTTTTGAAGCGTGAATAAGAATGGTTTAGAAATGCATATAAAAATTTTAATTAAAGTGTTAAAGTATAAGAGTTGTGTTTGAGAATTGTCTTGATGAATAGGTTTTGTTAAAGAAATTCTTTTCATTTCAATATATTAATTTGAAAATTTATGTGATTGAAAAAATAAATTATGATTGATTACATTTATAATTATTTAATATCATCATATTCACTTTTTGAATTTCCCATCACTTATATTAGAATTATCAACAGCCATGTCAACGCCTTCATGATAACTACTAGTATTCATAATTATAGTTGCACCCAAACCCTTATCATTATCATTATTTTTATTGAATTTAAACCTTTTTCTCAAACAATCTATATAATTTTATTACTATTATTGTTTAAAAGATATTTTATTTTAGAGAAACCTACTAATATTATTTGATTTGTGTATATAATATTTAAATATTTTTATTTGTAATGGCACTATATTATGATCAACATCAACATGAATTTCTTCATCATTTTATTTTATTTTATACATATTCAAGATATGCATTGTCGATGTATCAATAACTATTTTATTATCTTTATTATTCTTTATACTCAACTAATATAAGTTCATGTCATAAACTTGCACATCTGGTCAATAGATCAATTAAAACATATTTATAAAAATAATTTATCATGACATATAAAGCTAAATAATGACGAACATTTTATTTTCTTCAAAATTAAAACACTAATGAAACATGTTCAGTAAAAAAAAATATAAAATTAGGGTTACATGAATAATAACATTAATTTTTAATGTGTGAATTTTTTAGATTTTTTTTTAAAACAATCTAGGTTATTTCCATACTTTTATAAACTCATTTGAGTAGAACATTGAAGATTGAACAAAAATCAACTTAGAATCTACGAGTTTCACATTTGCTATTTCTGCATGTGTAATCTTGTAAACTAAATAATATTCTAAAGAAACAATAACAATTAAACAACCACCAAACCCTGATAGCAAGAAAATAAGTGAGAAAAAAAAAACAACCACTGAACATTTGTAAGTGAGGTTTTAGCTCAGTGATAGGAGGGGCTTGTCCTTTTCCTTCGCCACAGGGGTTCGAATCCCACCATACATGCCTGTCATTCCCGCGATGTCTTACCTGTTCACTGGGCTTACAGGATGTTTAGTGGGCCGTGTGGATTAATCGTGATGCGCTTAAACTACTCGGACACCACACGTAAATTAAAAAAAAAATAAGTGAGAAGATATGCTTTTTTATTTTTTTTGTCTCGTTCTGGACAACATAATACAAAAAAGAAATTCCATCTCCTGATAACGCGAACAGATGCAAAGAGAATCGACTACAAACTCGTAAAACTTTGATTTTAGTTTAATTTTAAGTTCAATGGAGCTGAGTTGTTACAAATTATAGCGAGCTTTTGTTTAGATTAGAAATTGCTAGGAGGATAGAGTTGTGTTTGTCTTTTGTTAGTTTATATATATATATATATATAACATTAGTTTTATTATTTGGCGTGATTTGAATTATTTATTTATTTATTTACACAACAATGAAGACAAAATGAATTATTCCTTTTAATAATTATTTTTGCAATTCAAAATGCTTAGTTATTTAATCAAATGAAAAATAAAAAATTGCATATTTTAGGGTTTAATTTATGTTGATTCACTGTAGGAGAGCAAATAGTGTGTAAAATAATGGAAGAAGCTAAAAGGTATGAAGAAGAATCAAAACAGCAACAGATATGGAGTTGGGGGGCAGGAACGGAGGGACAGCTAGGCACAGGGAAGCTTGAAGACGAGTATCTCCCTCAACTCCTTCACCTTCCCTTTCTCTCCTCTGCCGAATCCATTTCCACTCTTGCTTGCGGCGGTGCTCATGTTATTGCCTTGACCTCTGGTACCCTCGTTTACTTCTGCATTTTCACCTTGAATTCTTGTTATCAAATCACAATTAATCAAATTCTTGTTTGTAGGTGGGAGAGTGTTCACATGGGGCAGGGGCACAACTGGTCAGTTGGGCCATGGAGAGATGCTCAATAGCTTACACCCAAAGCCGGTCAGTTCCTTGCAGAATTATGTCATTACTCATGTCTCAGCTGGATGGAGCCATTCTGGGTTTGTCTCAGGTTCTTTCTCATTCATAATTGTAATTGTTTCTTCCATCTTTGAGGTTCCGGAAAAATTTTAATATCCATTCTATAGTAGAAAACTCTGTTATAACTGTTTTTTGTTCTGTGCCAATTCTCAGACATAGGCTTGCTTTTTACTTGCGGGGATGGCTCATTTGGCCAGCTTGGGCAAGGGGATTACAGGTCGCGGAGTACTCCTGTTAAAGTCGACTACTTCGCTAATAATTTTGTTAGTCA
This sequence comes from Populus ilicifolia, assembly GCA_015708895.1. Classification (NCBI taxonomy): domain Eukaryota; kingdom Viridiplantae; phylum Streptophyta; class Magnoliopsida; order Malpighiales; family Salicaceae; genus Populus; species Populus ilicifolia. The sequence continues at coordinate 1,871,416 of SRLM01000273.1, read as the reverse complement.
AATTGCTTGTGGCATGCGCCATTCACTTGTCTTGCTTAATGGTAACTGCTGTGGTATTCATTGCTAGTCACAATGTTATAATGCAGAGATGCATCTGTGCTGCGAAGTCAATATCACTTTAAATCACTAAGGCTCGTTGTTTTTAGAAGGAGATTAATTTCATTTGTGATATTGCAATCTGGATTGTACCAGGATATCAAGTTTATGGTTTTGGTTCTGGAAAGCGTGGTCAACTGGGTATCTCCAGAGATAAAATCAAATCAATTAATCTTCCTCAAGTTACTTGTGGATTAGAAGATGTCCAAATCGTTAGCATCAGTGCAAATGGAGATCACAGTGCTGCAATATCTGGTGAGGGACTGACATACTTTCTTATTTCTGACTATTGCAATAAAGGCAGAAAGAAAGTTTCTAGCATAAACATTTTGACCACAGGTTCACATACGTATAGAACATAAAACCATTCATAAACTTTTGAATGGGAATGGTTTGAGATGACTTAACATGAAATCTTCGAGGACTTGTGAAGTATTTTCGTATTGCAAGTTGCATCTATTGTTGGCAATTCATAGCATCTAGTCTCAAGCCGTTTATCATTCTTGTTGGTGTTGCATCGTACTGTTCACATCAGCTGATGGTCATTTATACACGTGGGGAAGGGGTTTTGCTGGCGCTTCGGATGCTAACTTTCCTCAGCTTTCACTTTCATCTTTGCGGTGCACCAAAGCTGCTCTTGGATGGAATCATGGCTTACTGTTGACAGGTAAATGCATTTCTTTTCCCATCCAATTTCTTTGTTTGTGGTTTTGAACAACCCCTCATCCCGCTCCTGTCATCTTAAGATTTTAATGATGATGGGATATCTTGAACAGGTGACGAGGAAGTACTTATGCTTGGTGGTAATTACCATGGGGTTCTTTGTGATCTTGAGAAAATGAGTGCAGTGAAGCATTGTCCTGGTAAGCATTTAGACATTCAACCTGCATTAGCATTGTTGTACATAAATACAAATATATGTGATGATGATTGCTCTATACCACTTCCAAAACTGGAAGAAAGAACATTTTGGGTTTCCTTGTGTTTACGATGGGTAAGGAGCTTCAGTTTCTATAGTGTAGATGGTTAATTCCCAATGTTCTTGTTGCTTTGAACTTTTATTATCTAACCACTTAAGCTCTGCACATCAAATATTCATCTCATGTATTAGTTACTGTTAGTTGCCATGTCACCATCTCTCTGTTTCATGTTTCAGAAGATTCATCCGGTGCTGCTTTGAATGAAGTAATTGGTCTCGATGGGGTTAAAGTTGTGAAGATTGCGGCTGGAGCTGAGCACTCTGCTTTAGTGACAGGCAAGCTTATTTACTATGAATTGCTACCCATCTTCTTTTTCTTTACCGAGTCATTGTGTCATTTCATTTTGTTGATGACATTGTACATTTTTGTTCACAGTGGATGGAGCAATAAAGACATGGGGTTGGGGTGAACACGGTCAACTTGGCCTGGGGAATACAAACGATCAAACTATCCCTCAAACAGTCAGTCTAAGCCCTGATATTCAGAATAAAGAAGCCTCCTTGAATGTGTACTGTGGTAGTGGTTTTACATTTGCCATAAGGTCACTCTCTGTCAATCCTGCCAGTATTTCAAGAAATTGAAAATGTTCCTGGGTAGCAAGTGGCATTATCCACACTACTACATGGAAGGATTTTAGGAGTTTAAGTGTCAGATTTCTTTCATTAATGCCCTGAAATATTAATTGGAAGTTCAGTTAAGATTATGTTGCTCAAGATGCTCGAGAGAACAAATCTACAAAAGAATCAATACAGAAAACCGTACAATGAGGTCAGTGCATAAGTGTCCTAGAAATGCCCAGCAGTTGTTTCCCATTTAAAGTTCTTTTTCTTATTTCCACATCTGCAGAGAAATGTCAGGTTTGGTATCTTGAATGCCTCCTATCACCTTTTCATCAAAACATGATATTGGATCCGATGTTAGTTAACAGCCAGTCTTGGTATCTATGGAACAACACCAGAGGTGTAACAACACCAGATGTGTTTAAACAATGCCCTAGCAGGTGCAAGACATCTTCTCTAATGCTTTTGCTGTTTGGATTTTCTTGATGTCTTGACTGATGATTATGTTAAGTTTTAAGATGTCACGGTGATGTAGATGGAAAGTTTCAGTTTTAGCATCGATGATATGGGTTTTTATCAACTTGCAGGGGACCAACCATGTATTTTTTTTTGTTTTATATTAATCGGTATTTAAAGAAAATCTCTTTAAGTTGGGATTTAGATGTATGTACACATTTTGATAATGACTTGCTCTACAATAATGTCAACATAAACTGTGAGACTGACTCGATTAAAAAGACGTAATCTTGCAAGCATTGGCTATTCTATTTTTCCTCTCCTATTCTGTGTCTTATATGCTTACCTGATTCTATAGTCTTATGAGGGAGGTTCATTCTTTTCAGCATCATTCTTCTTTAGCAATAAAATTTAGGATGATGAGATTCAAGTTGTGGGGTTAATTGTTTTACTACTTTTCATGTTACACTCTCCCCTTCTTGTGCATGCCAGCTTCATGGTCATAATACTTTACTATTTTATCTGAAATCTAAGTTTGAGTTTCCATGTTTCCCATTATTTTGCTTGTTACTTGAAGCACCAAATGATTATTCTTGAGGGTCTCCTCCCTCGAATGGATAGCTGACGATATATTTATATTTTCAAAACCTATATTTGACATATGCGAGCGCGTTTTATTTTAATCTTGTTTGTTGTGTGTTTTTCAACTCAGAAGGATGTCTTATTCTCCTTTTGTGTTTTCTTCTTCTTCTTTCTAATAAAACTTTCCTTTCCATGTGGTTTTCTTTGGCATATTTGATTGCTCACTATACTGTATTTTGTTTTGAAATGGCGCTTAAATGTCAAATTCTTTTCCGTAAGTGGTTCTCTGTGTTTGATTAGCCATGCTATTACTGCTCCCTCACATTTGAGCTTTCTCTTTTCCTTCTTTTAATTCCAAATCCTGTCACATGACACAATATTGGCATTGTAATTTGGCAGTGTCCTTTTGTTTTTGATCCTATTATACATGTGCTTGTCCGTGCTTGTATAACGGTGGGTCATGATTTGGTCTCGTATTCTTTTGCTTCAGGAGTCCCACTCTACTTCTGTGAAATGTTTGGTTTAGAACATTTCGATACGCCAATATATGCCCAGTTACTGGCAGCCCTTATGCTGCCACTTCGGTTTGGTGCCCTGAAAAAACATCCTAGGAAAGATAGTAAGATATTAAGAGGTTCGGAATCGTATCTCGGGCATGTTCAAGGATGTTTTCTTTTTTTCCCTTTGAGCTGTTCCGCATCTGTAATGCCAATCTTGTTTTTACCTGGAATAACATATTTCAAATGAGAAATAACATATTTACTCTAATACTGAAACTATATGACAAAAGCCTAGCTATTTGCAGAAACAGCTTTAGGCAAGAAGTAGAGTAGCTCCCAGAGGATTCTCGAAGAAAAACCTTGGATGAACAAGACAAAAAACACCAAGTACAACAAATTAGCATAGCTCATGGAATGCTAGACGTCAAGACGAGGCCCAGGCATAGCTTCATGCAGGGGAGTGATGCTGCAGCCTGCAGCGAACACCGAGCCTCTAGTGTCAAGGCCGAAGAGCAGGCATGCAGCGACTAACATTAATTTCAACGGGTCAAAAACTATAAGCTAACATGCTAGCCAGCATTTATCCACCGCTGATAGGTTATACTACATAATCTCTTGATGGCGTGGATTAATTTTTAAAAAAAAAATACGAAGAAAAAGTTAAGATTTAAAAATATTAGATTTTTTTACAAAACTATATTCAAGAATTTTAGATTTAGTTATATCGTCTACTTTAAAAATAATATTTATAATATTAATAATAACATTAAACTTACATGACTCAGTAATTTTAGCTATAATACCAAACTCAATAGTTTTAGATGTGAGTTTGACTGCAAGATCATGTCATAAAAGTGTGATAATTAAATAAATTAATTTTAAAAAATTAATAGAAAGAAAAAAAGTAATGAAGAAAAAGAAAAAAAATCTAAATTAATTGAGTTAACCCATCAAACCTTGAATTCGGGTCATGAAAATTTGATAACTAAATAAAACAATTTGACAAGTTAACCTTAACCTATCAAACCAGGTTACCTGTCAAACTCGGGATTTGTGTCATGAAAGTTTGATAATTAAATAGAAAATAATTAAACATTAACAATCTAAATTAAATAAATAAAATTAATTAAAAAAAAAGAAGAAGACATAAGCCTGTTACTAATGAGGAAAAAAAAAACTAAATCAACTAAGTTAACCCGTTAAACCTGAGATTCACATCATGAAAATTTAATAACTAAATAGAAAAAAAACGACGGGTTAAATGGAAAAAAATAACAAACTAAACTAAAAAAAAAATTGATTAAGAAGTAAAATTTTTTTTGGGTAAACTTATCAAACCCAAGATCTGTGTCATAAAAATTTGATAACTAAATAATTTTTTTTCACATTCATAAACTAAACTAAATAAAAAAATTAACGAAAAGAAAAAACAACAAAGAAAAAGTAAAAAAAAAAACCCATAAAGGTATAAAAAACAAAATAAAAATAAAAATAAAAATAAAAATAGAAAAAAAAACGAAAAAATAAGCTTTCAATTACTTATGTATAAAAGGAATGGGGAGCTTTTTTTATTTTTTTTTACATTCACAAACTAAATTAAATAAAAAATTTATTAAAAAAACACAAATAAAAAAGTAAAAAAAATCTATAAAGACATAAAAAACAAAACAAATAAAAAAAACCCTTCCAATTATTTATGCATAAAAGGTAGGGGAAGCTACAGTAGTTTCCCAACACTTTTTAGTATATTATTAAAGAAGTCAATCTCGTTTTTACCTAGAAAAAAAGATAAATTTTAGCCCCAGGATATCAAAGAACCACAAGCACCATCTTTGAAAACGTGCCACTTGAATCAATAAGAACAAGAAAAATCTTTATGTTTTGCACGCATTTGTTTTTGGTTTTTTAGCATCTTTGATAATATCTCGTTATTCATTACAATAAAAAACCACGGTAGTTCAAAAATCTAAGCCTAATACTCTTCATATTGGTTTAAGATCTCAGTGCAACATGAGTGAATCGCTAGCATATCCTGTAATTGTTTTATTTTAATCTCTTTTATTTTTTTTTTAGATTTGATTTTTTAGATTTGAGGAAACCTCTTTTTATAGAGCTAGATGAATAGGTAAAACCCAGCTATTCAAGGCTCTTATAAAAAAGGTATATCCTGACTCAAACTCAAGAGTTATTGTACAAATTTTAAATTCTTTACCATTACATCATATTCTTAATCTATTTAATACTATATCAAAGCAAATTATAAATCACCCATCCAATTATATAGTAAAACTTTAATTGTATTATTTTGAAAAATACTAATCTCCCAGAGTTAAAAAAATTCTAAGCCATGCCCTCTCATCTAAAAGAGAAATGATGGAGATAAGAAGTCAACATAAAGATAAAGAAGCGTTTGTAGTAAGTATACATAAATAATGGTTTGTTTAAAATATAAAATTCTATTTATTTTTGTGAATTATAAAAAAATTGGAAATTTTAAAAAATATAATAAATTAAACATATGAAAAGTTTTTTTCCTATATACACTAACTAATAAATAATAATAAAGAAAAGAAAAGAATATAACTTAACCAAATAATTGTAAACGGGCTAGACACTTGATATACACGGTGTAATCGATCAACAGCCACTTGGAAAAAAAAAAAAATTGTTGATTTAAGCCCGCTTGTCAACTTTGCCCTTGCGTTACTACTTCTGCCTGCGACTTTGCTATGAGTCCAAACAAACATTGTTATTAACTACCCCCAAAACACGACAGGTTGTTTGATGACTTGTCAATTCAGAGCTAGAGCCTGGTTAAAATCAAGTTTGTTTTTAAGCCGAGTTATGAGATGATTTATTTAAATTTAGATGATTTGATTGATAAACTCTGCTTTAAAGTTAACTACAAGATTTTTTTAAGGATATTATTTTTGTTCATAACAACATTGTTACAGTTTCTTTTTTTCAATAATATAGTTTTATTTTAAAAAATTAACCCTAGTTAAACATATAACAAAACTGATAAAATAAAATACATAACTTAAAGAAAGTTAATAATAAAAAAAAATGACCTGAGTTTAAAACCAAGATCATCTTATAAAAAAATAAACACGAAAAAATTATGAAATAAAATTTTTAATTATAAAAAATAAAAATATAAAATATAAAATAAATAAAATAAAAATAATAAAAACCAAATTTGGTATGAAAACTAAATAAAATAAAATAATTATAAACTAAATTGAAAAAAATTAAAAATTAAAATAGCAATAAAAAAATAAAGACAAAAATTGAATAAGATAACTAAATAAAAAAAATATTGAGGGACAAAATAAAAAACAATAAATCAAGAACATGATAAAAAATAATAATTAAAAAAATAAAAATAAAAATTCAATAAAGAAATTAAATAATAAGAAATGAAATTAAAAAACAAATAAATCAAGAAAATGATAAAACACACGCAAAAAAATAAAATAAAAAAATTAAGACCAAAAAAATTATAAAATACCCAAGGATAAAATTAAAAAAAATAAAGATTAAAAAGAATGAAAAGCAAAATAAAAAATAATAAAAAATATAATGGCTAAAAATAATAAAAATAGAATTCAAAGGATATAGTGAATTTTTGACAGGGTTAGCATGAATTTCTAAGCTAAAAAAGAGAATAAACAACACTGACCTTCCCTTATTTTTTTTCAAGGGCAATCCTATCATTTTACAAAAAATCATCTAATGACCTTGCATGTTTAATACTTTTTTGCTTTTAAAGTTATAAGGAAAATTTTAATGTGCAAATAATATTGAAAATACAAAAAGAAAAAAACCCTTGAACTACAAATTTTTTTTTTCTTTCAAGAGCAACAAAATTATTTTACTGTACCAAAAAAATATGTTTAGATCAAGTCAATTTTGTAATGTCTAATAAATTCCCAGAAAAGACGATTTCACTTTCAATTGCTAGTTTTGTTAATAAAGTAAAACAATCATTTTATTGTTTTAATCCATAATCATAGCTACACTAATGACTTTTAACTATTTTTTTAATAATATAGTTGAAGTAACTTAGTTTTACAGTTGAAAAAACAAAGAAAATGGTTTTAGAATTAGGTTCCGACTAATAAGTAACAAATAAGTTCATATATCCTCTTATTTTTTAAAGACAATTTCTTTTGATGTACCTACTTGGAAAAAAATAGAACTAGTTTATTGGCCATTTGAAAGCAATTTTCTATTATAATTAAGTGTGTCGAACAAAAATCTTTCGACTAAATTCAATTCTTTTTATTTTTCATATTCCCTTTATCCATTTCATCTTCTTCCGCACAATCAACTTGTCATTGCAAAGTATCAGATTTTGATGAACTCAAAACAAAAGGGAAGATATATATTAAGCACAAATCCCAATTTTGAGAATTTTTATTATTAATTTTTTAACCATAGATCCTTCTACTTTTTCAAAATTACAATGGTTATTTTTTAGCTGTGAGAGAAACAAAGTACATTACAATATTAAACATGATTCATCTTCATTAAATTTTGTTAAAAGCATCGATCTTCTTCCACTTTTGGCATGTCGGCAATGATTGAATATAGTACATTATAATGTATTTACTTTTCAGGTTCTACAAAGCCACAAAATAGTTAAAAAAAGCCAATTTTCTAGACTTCATTTATCCCCGGGGTTAATCTTACGGGCACTTCACTCTCCTAGTTAATAAATATCATTCAAGAAACTAAAAAATAGTGCTTGTTAAAAAATTTAGCGAGGGATTTTATAAGTGAGCTGTATACCAGTAAATAAAAATCTCCAATAACAATAGAAAAACTTGATTCTTCAAGTCAGCAAACCATTCCTCCTATATTAACCCCTCTCAATAATCCATGCTCCTACTCTTCCCTCTCAAAGCAGAGACAATAAGACAAATGGAGGGAGAGCAACATGAAACTATGCAGCTAAATGTGATAAAGAAACTAGCTTCACTAGGTATTATGATGGTGGCAACGAAAAGAAAACACTAATAACAACCGCGTATCTTAACAAGAACACCCACCATGAAAAAGAGATGGGAGACAACTACAAAGTGACTAGACCAAGCAGATCATATTATCAGTGTAGAAGAAACAAAAAAAATTATTACCTCAGATGCCCGCCCGCTTCGTTTTATCTGTATTAAGCTATTCAAAGCATCAATCTTTCTCCACTTTTTCCCAACGCATCCAGAAAAATTGCCTATAAGAGTGAGAGCCTTACAAACAAAGTAATAAAAGACTAGTTGCCGTAGAGGGGTATATTATCAAGTCATTTTTTTTAAAAAAAAAAATGTGTACGAGGCAAGAGCTGTACATGCACACAAATACAAGTTCTGTATTTTGGTTCAATGTCAAAGTTCAAGCAAAACACAAAAAAGATTTCTGTTCCTTATAATAGGATTTTGAGGTTCATCCTTCTAACATCCAAATAGTTGCCGTAGAGGGTATATTATCAAATCATTAATGGCATTTCAAGTTCTTTTCCCATGCAAGTGTCTCAGCAGCAGGTATGAAAAATGAAAAAGAACAACTACAACGAAATTGAAGTACAATTCAGCATACGAAATATGGGAACCACCTGCTCCAAACTTTTCAAGGTAAAGATAATGGAAAGAACATTAACAATGATGATCAACTGAAATAAATAAGGAAAAAGAAATGATACATATTTTAGCATTCAAAATATGTTCCTGATCGACATCCCAATCAAAAAGGATTTCTAGTATTCAGTATTTAGCTGAAACAGGGTTTTAAAGGTTGCCTCGAAGATAAACAAAAAATTATCCTAACTGTATTGCATTCTACAAAGAAATTTCTTATTCAGTAACATCTCCTCATCTATGATTTAGTTTTCTCTAATATACTCTTCAATGTGTTCTTAATTTTAATGCAAGTTTCCACTCCAAGAAAGTCGGAGTACTAGGAGCATTAAATTTGAATCACATCATTAGTCTCGTTTAAATTGCAAATGACAAAATCAAGATGAGGGACCTTTTCGCTTCAATATGTTCATTCTAACCACACTCACATAATTTCCCAACTGATTTCTGACAATTTTACCATCAAGAACATCTGACAATGGTTGAATTTTAAGTGATTTACTTTTGAGGTTCAAAAAACCACAGAATCAGAAATTATCCACATAAAAGATATATTTGACCATGTAAAAGTTAGAATTATAGATAGATAGATATCTTTTCAGGCTAGTCTTGACACAATACCATAACAAGCCAGTAGCCATTTTATCCATCATATCAAATTGAAGTAATTTAAAATACCAGCAAGCACATTACTGTTAACAACCCCACATGGACATGCGTTGTGAGACAAGTAAATCAGGCACTCTTACATGCCTAAAAGAAGATATACAGAGAATGAAAAAGTGCCTGAAGGCATGTATTAATAAAGTCTTCCCTCTTCATCAACATATAGATCATGTTACAAATTGTATCTCTGTGAACATGTTCTGCAAAAAAAATTTCTGTGTTCTTAGCTTAGATTTTGCACAAATGAAAACTAAAGTGAGGCTTTACTTAATAGTAATGGAGACTAGAGAAAAGAGATAAATAGACAATCCTACATGAATATTCTCTTAAATAGACAACGCACATACAAAATGAAATAACAATTTAAGAGCATTAATATAGTCAAAACAAACCCAGGTACTGACACTACTTTATGACCTTTAAAATTAAAATTATAAAGCAAGAAAGAACATTTCTGGCAGCAGATTGTCTACTGTCTTCTTTGAAGCCGAAAACAGACGCAGCAAGAATACAATGAAGAAAGAAGAAAATAAAGATTATTAACAAAGCAATAACACCTCTTGTACTCGATTAAATGAATCTATGCATATGAAACAGAGACTGAATAGACCCGAAGAACATAATTTTCAAAATTCTAAATCAAAAATCACTACGTGGGTTGTTACTTGAACATAAAATTTGATGAGTAAACCAAAAACATACGATATGCCTTAAAGAAAATATACAGGAAATTAGGAAAAAACTGAATTCTTGGCTGAACCGAGGTGTCATGTTTCTACAAAAGTAGGCCTATAACCATACAAAGAAGGAAATAAGAAGGCATACATACCCATTTGCCAAATTCTAAAAACAAAATATGAAAAACAGAGAAAGAGACTAAACCTAGGATTTTAGCGATTAATAACCAAGAATATTTTAAAATTCATAAAGCAATACATAAGATAAATACAATCAACACGGAGAAATAATGTTCATGACCTGAACTGAAATTTCTTTCTAAAGACAATCATGCAAAAAACCACATAATCAGACTAAATAATCATAAAAACACAACAGAAGATAAAAAAGAAGAACGTTAACAAAGAACGAACTATTTAAATTCTAATTCAAACTGGAAATCAAACAAAGAAATATTCAAACCTGAAAATTAAACAAAGAAATAATAACTAAATAAAAGATAAAATCTTAAGAGCGTGAATCTTCAATCATACCTTACAAGTGAAACTTAAAGAACGATCTTTCTCAGGGTTTTTCTCTAAAAGAGAGAGAGGATTTTGAAAACCCAGAAAGAGAGGCATGAGAGAAAAATGAAGAAAGGGGTTTCCTTTCTTCGTTTATATAAGCAAGAGTTTGGTTTGCTTGATAGAAATGAAATATTTTGACCGTTGGAAGGGATTGCTTTCGTTGAGACGACGCCGGTTTTGAATTGGTAAGTTGAAAAAACAAGAAAGCAAAGGCCCCGCAAGGCCCTTTTTTTATGAAGCCCATAAATGGTATGAATTAGCCCATTTTTGGACTCTTCTCTCTTGCACTTTCTCTTTCATTTCAAAGCAGAAACACTGAAACAAGAAGAGACTAACTACAGAGCCCCGTTGGGGAATTATGAGGTGGAGCCCTTCGTACAGTTCATTTCTAATCTCTTCTCTTTCTCTCCATCACAACAGAGGTATTGCTTGCTCGCTTTGCTATATATTGTCTCAGAACAGGTTACATTTTTTCATTAATGAAAGATTGAAACTTCAGTAGACCCTTCTAGCGATAACATTTGTAACTTAAGACTCTTTACTGATAATGATTCCCTTAAAAAAAATTTGTAGATTATGAAGTGTAATTATTTTCCTTAGTGAATGATTCTAAGTTTAGACCATTTTGGTGATAATTAATGGTATTTTTGCAGATTATCAAGTATTATTTAGCGTTCTTCAACCATACAAAACCTCAATGGATATCAAAACTGTGACGAAAAGGCACTCAAGAATTAGTATTACATTTGGTTAAGGAACTAGTCCATCTCTTATGGCTTCTTTGGTGTCGAAATATGATCACTGTAATTGCCATAATCTGTTTCATCAAAGCTATTGATCACGTTTCCTGTTGGAGTATTGATTTAGTGGAGTTGGATATTATTATTGATAAGTTTATGAAAATGGGATATTATAGGATTGCCAGAACGGTTTTTTATAAAATTCGTGCACTAGATACGAGGAGGCATTGAGACTTTTTTGAGCTATGATTAGATCGAATGTTGAACCAGATAAATTTACACTTGCATGTTATAAATGGTGTGCAAGACTCGGAGACCTTAGTCATGCTCGGTGGGTGCATATGAGTTGTTGATCGAGAAAAGAATGAAGTTTTATTTTGAGTTCAGCATTGATAGACATTGATTCGAAGTGCAGTAAAATTCAGACTACGAAGGAGATTTTTGATAGTGTCCACCGCAGCAATGTTTGTATTTGGAATTGGATCGATGATCAATGGTTTCGCAGTTCATGAGCTTGCTAGAGATACAATCAAAGTCTTCACGAAGATGGCGGTAGAAAATGCTTTGCCTGATTCTATAACCTTTCTTGGAGTTTTAACAGCGTGTAGCCATTGTCGCTCGGTCACAGAAGGTTACAAATACTTTGATTTAATGAGAAGTCGATACTCAATTCGGCCACATCTTGACCATTATGGATCCATTGTCCATTAAGATATTAAGAATATTTTGATGCTCCAATGGAAATAAAAGATGGTGTTCAAAATTTAGTTAGGTTCGAAGGAGAGAAGGAGTAACTTGTGAACACGGTTGTTAAACTAGGTTAGATGCAATAGATCAATTCAGTATTTAAACAACTCGTTCTTGGTTGTACAAAATCAATCCAAAATTAATCTAGTATCAAAAAACAATTAAAAAAAATAAAAATAAGAGAATAACTATGAGCATAAAGAAAATTCCAAAATATTTTCTGTGCCTAATTTAGATAAGTTCTCAGTTGACTTTAGAGGAACTTAAACTTGTAAAACAGTTCAACAATCAGATTATAAATCATGTCTGTTTTTAACAGACGTCTTCTTCAACTAAGAATTGTGATACGCATCCTGCGTCACTGCCACCTACTAGAGGAAACACATGATGACTGACTCTAGCAAGCAACATGACACCGGGAATAGAGAAGAAAAGACGGCCCACAAGTTGAATCAATCCTTGGAAGCTGGATATTTGTGATAGCATCTTAGTATACTCCCAGCTGTTCCAAAGCTTGACAACCCCTTTAACATTTCCTGTACACCTATATATGTGTCTTTAACTTTCAATAGATAAAACAAAGGTCATAAAAAGCAGGAAAAAAAAAAGTTCATAAAAAAAAGTGAGCATGCAATTATAATATAATCGATCAATCAATTTTATTTAATTAAAAAATAAAATTGATTTAAAAAATTAACAAAGAACAAAACATAAAAAGATCTAAGATAACTCAATTAAATAAAAAATAGATAAAAAAAGTCATAAAAAACAAGAAAAAAAAAGTTCAATATGCTATTAAAATAATATTAAAAAATAAAAAAATATATCTTAAAAAATTGATAAGAGAAAAAAACAAAGCAATTCTAGGTTAACCTGACGAAACTATATTAATTTCCAAACCCTATAACTGTGAAATCCTAAACATGAGTTTAACCAAAAAGATCAAATCCAAATCAATTAAATATTAAAAAAAAATTATAAAAAAATACATAATCAAAAGAACGATGATAAAATTTAGACCTTATTTGTTTGCTAAAAAGCAATTTTCATTTAAAAAGTGATTTGTTTTTTGGAAAATAAATTCCTGAAAAGTATATTATTTTCTGATGTTTAATAGTATCATTAAAAATAAATTAAAAAATATTTTCCAATGATTTGCTATATCATGAAAAATCAGCTAGAAAATAAATTATTAATATTTTTTTCAAGTTTATTAAAATAATAAAAAATAAATCTTACAAATTAAAAAGTTGAATGAGAATAAATTAAAAAAATAATTTGATAAATTATCTCAAATAAAATTTATATCAATCAAAATAAAAGAGATCAGATCCAACAGATAAAAAAAGTAAAAAATAAAGAAATTATTTTTTTAATTTTATAAATTATTTCAAATAAAATAAATAACAATAAAAAAAAGAAAGACCAAATCTAATAGATAAAAAATTTTAATTAAAAAATAATAAGAGAAAAGTAAATAACAATCATAAAAATAAGAATTAAAGTTGATATAAAAATTAAATTAAATCAAAATTTAAGAGATAAAATTAAAAAAAATTCAAAACAAAATATATAACAAATAAAAATTTGAAAATCAAATTTAATATAATCAATTTTAAAAATGAAACACAAATATCTCTTCATGGCATATTAACAATTTCTTTCTTCTAAGGATACCGATCTTCTTTTAATGTTTTTTTAAAAAGTGAATATCCGATCAATTTAAAAATACTAAAATAATTTTATTGCAAAAACAATTTTACCCTCAGTTATTAGCTTATACTTTTTTCTCAAGGGTAAGATGGTGAATTTGTTCTTCCCATATATCGTAAAATATGTAACAGTGAATACACCTACAGTTTTTTTTTTTTTTGTAATGATTAAAACAAATGCCGACAACGAGACATCTAAATTAATTAAAACAAAGCCAGAAAACTTGAAACTCATACATTTAGCCACAAGGCAACCAACAATTATGTGGCGAGACCTGCCATCTAACATTAAGAGGTCCCTATTGAATTTAAATATAATAATGGATCATGTTTTCCTACAGCTGCTTGCTGGCTGCATCACTAGCTTTCGTGAATAGGAATCAATGGCAGTTTCCCCCCGTAAATGTCAGGGATCTGGCTCTCATCAATTTCTTCAAGGAGAGTCGATTTCAGCTTCCTGTTATCCACAAATACTATCTGTGAAGAGATGCAGGACTACAATACATTAGCAATCCACAGACAGATAAATTATTCAACTGATTGCATGCATATGATCAAATTTTGGTCAAAGGAATACAAGATGAATGCGCATGCTTTACCTTCTTCCTAGTATTTTTGTCTATAAAAGGATAAACAATCCTCCACACTGCCATAAAAATGTAGGGAGCATGCACAAGGAATACCTTTGCAAGCCTTTCTGGGTAATATTCCTGCACTCGAGAAATTCAGACAGGCTATTCAAATACCTTCATAATCAGCTATAGAAAAATGGAGCGTAGTCGAGCTCAATACCTGCAAAATGGATAAACTTGCAAGGTATCCATGGATATCGCTGTTTGCATATCCCCAACCCTTAAGGTCTCCAATGACAACAAATTTCTCTTGTCCTTGTGGCATCCTGATACGTCAATGTCGAATATATATCAAAATATGTCTCTGCCAAGGTGCTGCGGGCACTGATTTGCAGTTTTCAATATTTTTCGAATACAAAAATGGCTGGTAGGCAAGGAATTACCTTGAACATATCTTGTCAAAACCATAGACTACAAAACCTATACGCACAAGCAATAATAAAACTGTCTCAGCTGAAAGATAATTTAAGACAAAAAAAATCATAGGATCTGTTGCAAGTTGTCAGATGATTAAAGGCTTGGATGGTAACTGTACATACGCTTGAATTCTTCTAGACCTCCTTTGCTTTGAACATGCCTAGCTCCAAGGATAACTGTTATAGGTCGTCCTTTTTTATCTGATCCTTGCAGAAACATCTTGTTCTGTGCAACTTCATTTGGCATCTCCAATGGAGAAACTGAACCATTTGGAACAAATTCCCTTCTCCATTTCAGGTACCTGAGGAGCATGGAAGAAGACTTTCCTATGTCTAAATCACGAGCGCGCAAGAATCTTCTAATCATCAGGTCATCTACTTCCTGCAACTCGATTTTAAATAAGGAATTCCAAGATCATTGTCAATTGAATAAAGAGATCAACTCTGAGAAAAATGAAACATATTGTATATGTACTACGTCACCGCCACCTGTCACAGATTATGACAGTAACAGGGAGTTCTATAATTACAAGGACAAATTAAAGCAACGTTCACAAAACACTGCAGCTTCCAGTACTGTTATCACCACCAAGAATGGTGAATGACCGCAGAGCTCAAAAAAACTGAGACGGTAACATAATTTGAGTATGCTTGGCTTGAAAATATATAGGATGGTCATTGCCTCCTCTTGGGATGTCTAGTAGCTATGTTGCTCCGTACATAGATAAGAAATATCGTCAAAAATCGAAAAATATTAAAAAATAGCAAAAACAGCATACTAGCTAGGAAGAATAACAAGAACATCAACAGCTGCAGATAACAATGACGCGAAATGATGCAAAAGGGAGTAAAAAGATCACCTTAGAAGAGGGATCCTGTCTTTCAACAATTGCTCTCACTTGAGATATTTTAGTTTGCTCCATCAAATTGTTTTTCATGTTATCTTGTTGCTCGCTCCTAGTTTCTTTATCCTCGGTTGTTTCTATGGACTCCATAATCTCTTGGCAGTTGATGGACATGCTGTTCAATCCACTAGCTAGCCTTCTCTCTTCCGCCTTACTCACGATACCCTCATACCCTATCTGATCACTTGGATATGTTACCTCTTATTTTGCTGAATCAATTTATTTTTCCAAGAGCTAGCTATAATATTTCCTTTTATGTTAGTATATTAAAATTAAATTTTTTTTAAAAAAATATAGTCGTATTGTAAAATCAAAAGGCGTGGAAGAACATAGGTGTGACATGTTCATTAAATACTAGGCTCTAGCTATAATAGAAAGAAAAGTAGTCATTGTAATTTTTGTGATCAGAAGACCTGATGTAGTAGATCTCAGCATCAGACACTTCAATTCAAAGATGTTTGATCATCTTTTAATTCTTTTTCCTTGTATTTCTTATTTTTATGTGTAATAAAGAGTTATGATAACGCTTGAATGGTTTATTAGTTTGATAATGATTATTTTTAAAAATATATTTTTTAAAAATTTATTAATGTTTTATTTTAAAAAACTTATTTTTATTATAATAAATCAAAATAATTTAAAAACATAAAAAAATCAAATATTTTTAAAGATATTTTTTTTAATCACAAAAATAAAGAAACTCTAAATATCTACTTCTACGTACTTGTTCGAAAGTTTGATTTTAATAGCCAAGAAGTTGTTGTTTGGGGCCACTTCATTAATCGTTACATGATTTTTTTGTTTTTATGTGTCTGTTTTTTTAAATAAATGGATGGATCATTTTGACATGCTGGGATATATTGAGTGAAAAATTACTAGTATTTTACAAATGATAATTTTAAGAGGTTGATACGATGATTAACTAAGGAAATTTGTTTTATTAAATAAATCTCTATTTTTTAATATTTTTTTCTCAATAAATTATTAATTTTGATCCTTGTCGTAGCATCCATTCTATATATGCAACAATCAGGTAATCCTCCATCCCAGTTCCAAGTTCAAGACCAGTACGGCAATCGATACTAAAGAGAAACTGTTGTCTTAATTATTTAAATGGTAATATTAAGAGGTTATTAATTAGAATGATTAATTAAAGTGATTTACTTCCTAGTTCAAATCTTGAAATTAAAATATATAAAAGTTTATTAATTTTTTTCCTGAAAAAAGGAGACAACTCTAAACATAGATTTGATCTTAATTGATACATAAACCAGTCTAAAGATATTCTTTTTAGCATAATACACAGTTTATTGGGCATCTGTTATAAATACCATATTAAATAGCACGTAGATACAATTATAGCAGAAGCCGTTCTGGATTTTTCGAGGATGAAATCTTCATGTTAATGAATTTATAAAACATTTGAATTAAATATTTTGAAGGTTTGATTTTTCCTAATCAAGGATTCAGTCAAACTTATGTCATCAAATTCCACATAAACCTAAGTCATGGCTACTAACGAAAGCTCCATGCATGTTGTAAATTCTTTCTTGCATTAACTCATGAAACCAGTTTATAATATATTTTATATTTTACCAGAACTAGTGACCATCGTGTACACTACTCTCCTTTTTTCATATATATATATATAGATGAAATAAGAAATTACTACAAGAAATTAGGTCATGTTTGGCTGTTCTAGTTATATATTTTTTTTAAATTATTATTTTTTTAATTTTAAATTATTTTTTTAAAATGTTTTGATCTCATAATATAAAAATAAAATATTAATTTTTGGTGCTGCATTCAAATTATATTAATGACCCCTCAGTTCCTCAACAATGCTTGGAGCATACAGACCTTCCTTTAATGTGGTATTGACAACTTTTTTTTCATTAGTTTCTCTTTACTCATTGATTTTAATGCTTCAACCTTTATATTTTCAAAACAATTATTCCATTTGCTTTTCTTTTAAATTTACTTTTTATTCTTTATTAATATATATTGTATTTGAAATGATTTATAAAATTATTTTTTTTAATTTCATCTTTATTTAATTTTTTTATCTATAAGATCTGGTTCTTGTTCTTTTTATTATTATTTGTTTTGTTTTGAATTATGTTCTTAATTGAATTTATTTTTTATTTTAAATCTCATCATTTAATTTTATATTTTTACATCAAATATTATCCTTATTTTTTATTACTATTTATTTTACTTTGATAAATTTGTTAAATTTAAATATTTTTGATGATTTTACCATTTAACATTAAATTAATTAAAAAATAAGCTTCTTCATTGAACTTGAATTTAAGATTTCACATATTATAAATTTGAAAGACTAACCCAGACATAAGATTTGTTTGAGGTTGCTTAGTTTTTTATTTTTTAATCTCTTTATCTTTATTAGAAATTAAGCTCTGTTATTTTTATTTTCTTACCTTCTTTCTATAAGATTTTTTTCTAGTTTTGAAAATAACTTAGATTATCTCGAGCTTTTTTTTTTATCACAGTTCTTTGCTAAATTTAGCTTTTTAAAATAACTTTATTTTTTAATTAAATTAGATTAATTGATTCAATATAAATACAAAATAGTCACTTCATTGTATTTTGCTTGGTTTGTTTTTTTTATGTCAATGCTATGATGGCATGCACCACATCTTTTGAATTTAGAATTGAGAAAAAAAAACTGAAAAACTGATTAAACCAAGAAAATAAAAAAATTACTAAAAAATTAAACCATGAAAAAAATCAATTAAACTAATTAGAATTTTAAAAAACCTATTGGTTTGGTTTTATAAACCTAAAACAAAAAAATTGAATTGAACCCAAACCAAAACAGTGAGCCAGATTTTAAAACCAATCCTAATAAAAAAAAACCAAGCCAGACAGGAAAAAAACCAAGCTAATTTTTGTTTGAAAATGATCGAACCAAACCAAACTGAATCAATTTGGTTATTTTTTTTTATAAAAACATAACCAAACCAAAAATAATCATTTATACTTTTGATTTCATCGTACAACCTTTTGTTATAGTGTTATAACCATCTTGATTAGTTTTTTTTTTGTTGGTAAAGTGGTGTTCTTTGTAGAGCGACGGTAAATTTTTGATAAATTTTTCTTTCAAATATGATATTATTATTTTATGTTTTATAGTTAATTATTGAAAATTTTTAAATCATATTATTGTATTATTTAATTTTATTAAATTCATTCAAGTTAATGACTGGTTTTCAGATATTTTTATTTTTTAAAAAACTTAATAAAAAAATTTGATAAGTTAATTACAATGTTAAACTATATCGAGCGCATACAAATATACAATTATGAAAAGAAGACTTATGCCATGAAGGATACCTGTAGTGTCTCCATCGAGAACAGACCGCAGGCGTTGAGAAATTGATTATGAATTTGATGCTTGCGTTTAAGGTTAGGTGAGAATTCAAGGTTCGGACACCTCCTACGCGGAGGTGTTCGGTGCCACGTGCTGACCTACAATTTATTTAGTACGATCAACAGAAATGATATAATGGCGTAAGAGGTGGATTGGCAAAAAGAAGTACTCTAATGTCATGCATTAGACATGGAAAAGAAGTTACCTGGGTTGGGCTGTAAAATGATAAAAAGAAGCGGTCGTCGAATTTTTTATGTTATTTAAACTGTATGATAGTGATATATTGTTAGTTGATTTATTTATTTTTTAAATTAAATATTAATGGGAGAGATAATAAAATTTATTTTCTTTAAAAAATAATAAAAATGCCTTCACCAAGTATTTATATAAATATAAATATAAAATGGATTCCGAATGTTACCAGCTAAACTTAAAATTTATTGATATCGGTTAGTTAAGCTATTTTGTAAAATTAAATAATAATTTTTAGACAAACATCAATTGTATTTATTAGATTATTATTAATTTTATACTCTAGTTATTTTTTATTTTAATTTTATTGTTGAATTGTTTTAGTTTCCCAAATTAAGATTTGGGATTTATGTTAGAATACTTGATGAAAACATTAAGGGTAAACAATGGCATCAGTTCTTACAGAGAAAGTATAATCTAGATGAAAATATTGACAAAAAAAACTTAAAAATTTAGGAAAGTCTTTAATTGAGTATTAAAAAAATTAAGAGTAAAAAATTGATATTCAAAATTCTTTATTTCTCTTCTTACCAAAAAAAAAAAACACATATCACCTGACTATTAAAGATAATACAGTCTTATTATTATTATTTTTTCTGCAAAGTAAAAATATTAATTTACTTTTGAAAACAAGAGATATTGAAATAACTTAAAATAAAAAATTATTTAACCAGTACTCATGAGTTTTTTCATCTTTACATTTTGATTATTTATTTATTTATTTGTATTATAAATATTATTATAAAAATATAATTGATGTATATATTGTACATGTCGACACATGGGTTGAAGCCGTGTCATTTAAACAGTACGTACAAGGTGGTGGATGGTCAAATAGTAACTCTCATGAGAGCATTTCAATCGTCTTAACAACCTCTCAGTTCATGGACATTGATCGTAGCATGTGGATATTTAGTGCGATGCTGACAATTTTTTTTTAATTTTTTTAATTTTAATGCTTCTAAAAAAACCATTTAATTTATTTTATTTTTAAATTATTTCCTGTTCATTTATTAATATTTATTTTATTTAAAATAATTTATAAAATTTAATTTTTTTTAACATCCTTCTCCTTTAATTTTTTTATCTATCAGATATGATCTTTTATTATTATTATTTATTTTATTTTGTATTATTTTCATAATTAAATTTATTTTTTATTTTCACTCCTCATTATTTTATTTTATTTTTTATATCAAATATATCTTTATATTTTTTATTACTTTGATAAATTTGTTAAATTTAAATATTTTTTATGATTTTATTTTTTAATATTAAATTAATAGAAAAATAAGCTTGGTTTTTTCCTCAAAATTTTCCTTCAAGCTCTGCTAATTTAAAAACAAAAGTCCTAAATATTAAAGATAATATATTTAAATAATATTTATTATATTAAAATATCAAAACATTAAAAAGAATTTAAAAATACAGTTTAAGTACAATATTAAATTGCATCGAAATAGATTGTTAGGTACAAATATACAATTATGGAATATGCCATGAAAATACACCTGTCTGTAGTGTCTCCGTCGAGAAGAGACCGAAGGCCCGGGGAAGGGGGAACTGATTATGAATTTGCCGCTTGCGTGTATGGTTAGGTGGGAATTAAAGCTCTGGTCGCCTTCTACGCGGACGTATTCGGTGCCAAGTGCTAACCAGCAATTTATTTGAACCATATATATATATATATTACCAACAGAAATGATAAAATCGCCAAAATGAAGTACTCTTTTTGTTTTACCCTTCCAGGGTAAACTACTTGGGTCGGAGGTGGACTGTATAATGATAAAAAGGAGCGGTCGTGGAAAATTTTATGTTATTTAAACTGTACGATGGTGGTATATTGTTAGTTAATTTATTTATAAATAAATAAATATAAATGGGAGAGATAATAAAATGTATTATTTATAAAAAAATAACATTAAATATATTTTTCTTTGTAAAATAGATTTTATTAATTAACTAATTGAATGTTATTAGCTACTACTTGAATACCAAAAAAAAACTCCGATATTAATTAGTCAAGCTAGTTTTCCCAAATCAAATAGTAATTTTTAGACAAACATCAAGTCAAGTACATAGGCAGATTATTAGATTATTATGAATTTTATGCTTAATTTACTTTTTATTAATTTTCCAAATAAGGATTTTTATTTTAGAATACTTAATAGAAAACATTAAAATAAACAATGACATTAGTTTTTACAGAAAAAAAGTATAATTTAAAATATAGACAACAAAAACTTAAAAAATAATGAAAGCCTTTAATTGAGAATTCAAAAATAAAAAAGAATAAAAACTGACATTGAAATTTTTTTATTGAAAACTTTAAGAAAAAACCTAAAACAAATATAGTTGATTTATATCATGAATTGGAACAATAAAATGATAATTTTATTCTTCTCCCCAAAAAACATATGGCTAGCTGACTATTAGAGATATTAGGGTCTTATTATATATTTTTTACAAGGTAAAATTACTAATTTAGTCTTGAGAACAAAAAATATTGAATTAACTTAAATCATGAATTCTTTAACTAATGATCGTGGGCTTTTTCATCTTTACATTGGGTTTTTTTGTTGATATGAGTTGAAAAATATAAATATTATTATAGAAAGATAGTTGATACATATATTACAAACATTAACATGTGAGTTGAAGATGCATCATTTATTTAGCACGAGCAAGATGATGAGATAGTTAAAGAATAGCTTTCAGGGATGGTGTTTGAATCGTTTCACCAGTTCCTCAATTCTTGGGCAACGCTTGTGGTATGCAGACTCTTAATTTGGTGCTGATAACTTTTTTTTTTCTTTTTAATTTTAATACTTCAATCTTTATATTTTCAAAACAATTGTCAAAATTTATTTTTCATTTAGATTTAGTTCTTTTTTTTAATTAATATTTTTTTAAATAATTTATAAAATTAATTTTTTACTTAATTTTATCATTCTTTATTTTTTCTTTCTATTATATTTTATCTGTATTCTTTTTTATTATCATTTATTTTGGTTTTGAATGTTTTTCTTCTTTTTTTTCACCCATCATCATTTATTTTTTTATGTCAAATATGTTTTTTATTGTTATTTGTTTTACTTTGATAAATTTGTTATATTTAAATATTTTTTTATTTCATCTTTCAATATTATATTGATTGAAAAATAAGTTTTTTGTTTGAATTTGGATCTAAGATTTCATGGATTATAAATTTAAAAGATTTAGGTTTAAAAGATTTGTCTAAGATTGCTTAATTTTATCCTTTTTTTTTAATATTTTGATTTTAATTTTATCATTAAATATTTATTTTATTGGAAATTAGTTTGTTATTTTTTTCTAACTTGCTTTATTGGTATACCAATTTATTTTTTATAAAAAATTAGCCAAAATTGTTTTTTATTACTTTATTATCTCTAATAATATTCTAGATATGAACAACTTTTAAGTTTTTTATCCTTATATTCAACTTTTAGGTTTCATCAACAAATTTTCTCAATGCATTCTGATTTTTGAATCAATTGACCTGAATATGTGGTTTCCTGAAGAGCTGTTGAGGTTGCTATCTATCTTGTATATCTAACTATTGATATATATTAGTAAAAAAGTGTTGCATTCTGGCAATTTCTTTTTATTTCCATCAATTCTTAATTTATGTTCCTCCATTCTTTTATCCTTTTTGCAGGAAGAGAAGGCTATCAAAAGAGGAATTCTTCCCTTGCTCCAACATGCCACCTTGGTGCAAACGTTTGGACAAAGAAATCATGTCTGCTTAAAAGATGGCTCAATTACAGTTCCTCCATATGCTCCTCCACAGAAAATGCAAACCCAACTGATTCCTGAAAAAACATCTCGGTCAATTTTTGTTTACTTCAGAGGATTGTTTTATGATGTAGGAAACGACCCAGAAGGTGGCTACCATGCAAGGTAATTCTCACATAGTTCTCACATGTTTAAGAAAGTGATTAGATGTTCAATTACTTCAACTCTTTTCCATAGAATGCGAGGCTTAAGTATATTTTCAAATAAAATATCAACAGAAATGAAACCTGTATGGTATGGGTTATGAAACTAGAATCATGACCCTTTCATATTTTTCAATTAGAACAAAAGAAGTTAAATACAATATTTGAACTTCTTCATTCAATTGTAAAGCTAATTGGAAGACAGCATAGATTTCATGTTTTAGCAATGATCCTATGTGTGATAGAGGCTTAAGTGGAGATCACCGATCAGTTTGTTTCATATGTTTACAGAGGTGCACGAGCAGCAGTCTGGGAGAACTTCAAGGACAATCCACTTTTTGACATTTCCACATAGCACTCAACAACGTATTAGGAAGACACGCAACGAGCTGTTTTCTGTTTGTGTCCCCTTGGCTGGGCCCCATGGAGTCCAAGATTGGTTGAGGAGTGATATTTGGCTGTATCCCTGTTATTATAGCAGACGACATTATTTTACCCTTTGCTGATGCAATCCCAAGGGAAGAAATTGGGGTATTTGTAGACGAGAAAGATGTTCCAAATTTGGACACCATCCTCTCTTCCATTCCACCTGAAGTGATATTGAGGAAGCAGAGACTGCTTGTAAACCCTTCAATGAAGCAGGCAATGCTATTCCCACAACCTGCTCAAGAAGGAGATGCTTTCCATCAAGTTTTGAATGGACTTAATCGAAAATTGCCTCATGATAGAAGTGTTTATCTGAAGTCAGGTGAGAAGATAAGAACTGGACTGCAAGCCCAGTCATCGAGAGGATGACTATCATTGAATAGGTTATCTATCCAAATTTCTGAAATTTTTCTGTGTTTTGAAGATGCAAAATTCCACTAGTGCAAGGCAGAAACTAACTAGTAGTAAATGGTAGTCACATGCTCAAACCTTTGGGAAGTTTAGTGCTCAAACATCATATTGATATTCAGAATTCCTTCTTTGAGTGTCCAGAAAGCGATGTCTATTGTCTATCAAGAAAAGAAAAGGGGGTGAAAGCAATTAATTTAAAGTCTATTCATTCTTGCAGCATCTCTTTATTATTATTTAGCATCTCTTCGTTGCTTTGTACCCATGACAGGTACCAAATTCTTACTTGTACATGTAACTATGGTTTGCAAAAGCTGGTAATGCAAGCTTTAAGTTAAAGAAGATATATCCCATAATTCATTTCCATTTCCATATATTAATTTGTAATGTACCTTTTTCTTTGCATGCTGCAACAACAATAAGCAGCAACTCCTATTTTATGATACCTTACCCAGAATCTACTGCAGAATTCTTTTCTCATAAGAGTCTTTTCGCTATTTTTCCTGGGCGGTCATGTTCAGCGATTGAAACAGAAGATCACATCCCGTTTGGTTTTTTCAGTAGAATGAGAGGAGACTCGTCAGCCACCAGACTAATGAGTGTGTTGATACCGATTAGTGAATTCTTTTGAAATAGATTCCAATTCTTGATACCATTTAACCCTAAACAATAATAGTGTAATATTTAATAAATCCTCTCAAGAAAGTAACCTTCCAATAAAATATCTCACACTCAGACCTAAAATCCCTTAGCGTTCGAAAAATATCTTTTTAAGAAATATCCTTCAAAGAAAATCAAACCTCACAAAATTCCTTTGAAGAAACTAAAGCAAATTATCAAAAAGAATCATGTTCAAAAGAAAAATAAAATTAATTTTGCTGGAAGCTGTATGCATTTACCATAGAATTGATCAGAAGTTGGGAAATGACTATAATATTGGGTCATAGCTCGAAATCGAAATTTTTGAGTCTTTCAATAAAAGCTTTGTTAGTATATTTATTGAATTATTAAAAACAAATTTGATATTATTGTTAAGAATATAGAAGAACCATCTTAACCAAAACTATAGATAAGATTTCCAGAATAATTTTACATGATTTTCAAGCCTTTCGGGAATTCAATGTTCAAGCATCGTGCTGCTAAGTACTACTTACCTCATTGATATTCAGTTTTTCTTCTTTCAAGTGTTCGAAGAAAGAAAGAAAACTCTGCCATTAAGAAAAAGGATAGCCAATTCAATCTTGCAAACTGCATCTTTTGACTATTTAGCATCTCTTCTTTGCTTGGTACCCAAAAAAGAACCTTAAAGTTAAAGCTTCCCAAAAAAGAAGGCAATCTCTGTCCTTCAGGAAATGAAAAGGTAACTAATTTAAAGTTTCTTCATTCTTACCACCTTCTCTTATTTTCCAACTACCATATCTTATGTAATAATGATTTCCAAAGTTGGTCACACATGCTTTAAAATAATAAAAAACCTCCTTAATCACCCAATCAATCTCTTAAAATTAAGATGTTACGAAGACATGAACAATGCTTGACAAACTCTCTTTTAAACACTGTTTATTTAAATTATCCACATCATCATTAATTAATTTACAGTCCAGCAACACTCTCTTCTTCTTCTTCTTGAATTGTGGAAGCCAACTCATAGCGACTAGGCTAAATAAATATCAAAATTGTACGCCATATCTCGATTAAATTTATCTTCTAGAAATTGGATCTCCAAAGGTTAAAACTTCACAATTGAGTTCTTCCATCCACATTTTCTAATAGATTTCATCAAGAACGCACATTCTATGCAATGAAAACGATATCGTTAATGTGGAGGAAACATGATGTTTTTCATTCAAATATTTTCCTAATTTCGGAGATGAAAGGATAAAATTTACAACCTTTTTAAAATCAAGGATCCAATTGAATTTTTTTTTCCTATAGCATTCATATGAAACCCACCATATGATTAGGAGTCTAATTTGAGACCTTTTCCTTTTCTTTTCATTGTAGAAGAATTACCACGCTCAAAGTCATATTGATTGAATATTGTAGTGTTATTAATGAGTGTTTCTAATCCTTTTATTTTCACTAATTTATCTTGTAATTTGATGATTAAATTTATAAATCCATGGCATATTTTATATCTCAATATATTTTTCACTGTGCTTTTTTAAAAACTATACACCATGCACGCATTTTTTTTTATAAAACTGTTACACTCAAATTTTCGTACTTCTTCCAACAAAATTAATCAAATATAGCAGAATTAGTCATGTTACCTCTGCATATTGAGGTGAAAATGAAACTGAAGTTCACGAGCCTCCAATTTTAAATAATTAAATATAGAAATCATTTGCAATAACTAAACAATTTAATATTTTGCATATATGTCAAATAATTGATTAATAGAATGAATTTTAAGGATGCCAAGTATAATTTTTAATACAACAAACTAAAAAGCAAGAGAAGGATATTAAAAACCAGGTACAATATCGAGAGTTTGAGTATAAAGTGTTGGGTGTGCGACCAAAGTCTCACATTGGTTAGAAATGAAGAAGATCATGAGTATATAAGGATGAACAAATATCTCCATTGGTATGAAACCTTTTAGATATAGTTCAAGAGCAAATTCATGAGGGTGTAGGTCCAAAGTGGATAATATTATATCAATGTGAAGATAGATGATGTCCATAGTCCTTACAAGTGGTATCAAAGTCATACCCCAAAGTTAGCCATGATGGATGAATCCTCGGAATACCAAACAAAAGGTAGTCGGCCTAATTAGATCACGATCATGGATTAACTCTATTGGATAGGCGTTGTGCTCCCGATACTTTATGGACGTGTCTTGACCCTAACATGGTAAAAAGAAGTTAACCTAGAAAGAGCAAACTCTCAAGTTAGGTAGTGCTTTTCGGATGCTTCATGGATATGTCCTAATCCTAACATGATGTAATAGAGAATGAAGAGTCCTGGTTGGTAGAGAGTGAACAAACGAATGATCGTTTAAGAAGAGGCTCGATGGTTCTTTGTTTGAGGGGAGGATTATTGGGTATGTGACCGAAGTCCCACATTGGTTAGGAATGGAGAAAATCATGGGTATATAAGGATGAATAAATATTTTTATTGGTATGATGCCTTTTAGATATAACCCAAAAGTAAATCCATAAAGATTTAGATTCAAAATGAACAATATCATATTAATGTGAAGATAAGTTGTTTCTATATTCCTTACATAAAGAAAAAGAGATTGTACAGTTGAGATCCCTTTTAGCTACTTTAACACAACATTAACAGGTTCATAGAGCGTTTCTAGAAGGTTTGTCGGCATAAAATGATGATCAAGGGATAGATTAACCTCTATCAAAATAATAAGAAGATTTGCTACAGTACTTGCTTCAATACTAGATAAACCCATTGTTTTAATCCTCGAGAGGATGACTGTCGTTGAATAGGTTATCTATTCAGAATTCCTTCTTTGTGTGTCTAGAAAGCGATGTCTATTGCCTATCAAGAAAAGAAGGACCGGGGGGTGGGGGGTGTGTGGCGTGCATGTGGCAACTAATTTAAAGTCTATTCAATCTTGCAGCATCTCTTTTTTACTATTTAGCATCTTTCGTTGCTTTGTACCAAATTCTTACATGTACATATAACTTGTTAGGTTGGTTGCCATTAATATACAACAAACATTGACTATTACACCAACCATGTGCACTCATCCAATATGTCAAAGGTTGGCAGCCACCATTGTTGAAGAAGAGCTGAAGTTGGCAGCCACCTTTGTTAAAGAAAAGCCTTCATGAATGCTTATAAATAGAGGCATATGTTAGAGAGCAAAGTGAGAGAAGAGAATTGTGAGAATGTGAAGAGAGTAGAGAGAAAGAAAGAGCTGCAAGTGCAGCAAAGAGAGCTGGAGTAGAGTACAAAGAGGTGATATTTCTCCTCCACGTATTTGTTTTGTATTCTTTCTTTAATCTCTAATAATATACACTCTCTCTCGTGGATGTAGGCAGTTTTGCCGAACCACGTTAAATATTGTGTCAGTGTGTTTGGCCTCCTATAAGTAAATATCAGTATATCACCGGTCGGATTCCCCAACAATTGGTATTAGAGCACATGATTTAATGTGATGTTTTATTTTGCTCATAAATGAAAGTTGTCAAAATTATATTTTGACCATACTACTGTGTAGAGAGGAAGAGACAAAGTCATTGGTGAAAACCGCATCAAAATCAGACATCAGAATCTGCCGCATGCGCCAGATGGGCTGACCCGACCCGAATACCAGAAGACCCAACCCACGTGTGAGACGTCATCATGATGTCATAGTTTTCGTTAGCATGCACAGGTGGCATGATATGTCAGCACCAGTCGGCAGACACGTCAGCAAAATGGGACCCTCTGCCACGTTATTAGCCGCGAGCCGAGGGTGAGCCGAGCCGAGAGCTGAGGGACAGGATTCTGTGTGGCAGTGTCTACATGCTACCGGATCTGAGATTGAATCTGGACCACTGATTAAGTGAAAATTATTTTGATGAAATCTCAGCCGTCTGAAGTGCGATTTGGATGATTTCAGACTTGTTTCCGATAATTTGATCGTTCTGGATGCAATGGTACGGTCTGATCATTGAGATTGAGATTAGAAATGGTGGTGATGAATTATTAAAGAGAGATTGCCTGATTAGGAAGCATCTAATGGTCATCATGGTGGTCGATGGAGATGATGAAGAAGAAATCACACATATTTGCCCAATTACATGTGTTGAACTGTTATGTGGGGAATTTTAATTGCCTTGAGGGAAGGAAAAATTAAGACACTCTGGACACCCGATCATGTGGACAATTTTGAGGTGGAGAGTGAAATTTGATGAAGACCAATCTTGATGAATTTGAGCACTGGTAGTCTTGCCAGATGTTGAGAAATTAGGTATAAAACAAGGATATCCCAGATCACTTGTAAAGAAAAGATGCGACAAAGCTAGCAAATGGTTGTATATATGGAAAGACAGTACGATGAATATATATGGCTTAAGAAGTTCTGTTTAGGAGATTGAGTTTTAAGCGGGACCGGTGTGACCCCTCCAATCTTTCCTGGGAACTTGCTTAGTGGAAGGATTATCCATACGGTACTATTTTCGTATATGTCATAATTTGTTATGAAACTATTGAAGACTAACAGGATGACAACACAAAGGAACAGATGGGTTCCGTATGATCAAGAATCTGATGGAGTGGTGATTTCTCTAAGGAAGTTAGATTCGATGACTGTAATTTCTTGAGGGGAGAATTGGTGAAGACCCTGATAATGATAGAGAAATACATCAAGAAGATGAAGATTGTCATCCTATTTTGACTTGGATAGATGTTATAACAAGATGAGCTGTTGTCAAACATAAGCAAGGAATAAGAAGAAATCTAGAAAACAGAAAATGCACGAGGACACACGGAGATTGTGTAGGAGTACCTGGAGGATTCAACGAGGTACTATAATGAGACAATAAGTGCAAAGAGAAAAAAAAGTTCCCAGATGAAGCTCAGAGCAGAGACTGTGTAAAAAAGTTATACAATAAGAAGTCTCTTGTGCTCTTGATAAAGGCAACAAGCAAGAATCTTTCAATGCATGCAAGGATGTAAAGATGAGTTGTTGTAGATGCACCTAATTGAGGGGGTGCAAACGCCTGTGATAAAAGGTGACTGCCTATAATGAAAGGCGAAGACACCAAAGGGAGTTAGTGTGGGTGGAGTTGTTAAGCAGAAATGCGTAAAAGCTCCAAACATAAAAATTAAGATGAAGGATTGTGAGGTTTATACCACAACTCTCTCTTTCTATGTAATTAGTGGCAATGATCTCTCTCATAGTCCACATAGTGGTAGAGAATTTATGAAGCCACTTTGAAGCATCTCAGCTAAAGGAGGATGCAATTGCCTATGAAAGGCAACGACACTTTAAAGAGAAGGTGTGAGGGCTAGGTAAGAGTGGACAGATGGATAGCCAATGAAATGGCTATGATGACTATGGAGACCAATGCAAGATTGACTTTCATGGATATTGCCCCCATGCTAAAGATCAATGAGCTAGAAGACATTTGCCTTGGACAATAAGTGGATGACTTGTGGAGCATTAAGACGCGGCTGCTATGAAGGAGTAGAGGGCATGCGCAGGTTCCAGGAACAAGTTGACTCTTGTCAAGATGGTGAGCTCGGTAATGACATTATAATACTCAGAGTATGAAAACAAATATGGATAAACCTTTTATGGGCTGCCCCTATAGTTAAAGGTGGAAAGCTACCTGGACTCTTGAGACTAAGAGTGAGAGACTCATGGAGAAGTAAGGCGTGGTTCCTAGGGTGGAATAGAAGGCAGACACAACTCTTGGATGAGTAAACTCTTAGAAGAGTGGTGAGTTTGTGATCATATTGAGATACTCAAATAATGACTGTTGCACTTAAAATATCCATTTGAGGGGGTGTTATAAGCCTTGATGTAAGACTTGATGAATCATTCCAGACCGAGCATGATTGATATGCTCGAAGGGGAATGTTGTTCCAGAGACAAGTGTTAACACTATTCAGATGTGATGTGGCAGACCATCTGGTTATAGTGATCCTTTTGTGTGAGAAAAGGTGTGCTTAGGTTACTCTGATGATTGAAAGGTTTGGCAAGTACCTATAAACTTGGCCACAAACTCTCTTAAAATGAAAAGCTTGGAAGAGCTGCAAGATGCAAGCTTGTGTTGAAGAAGAAAGAGGACAGTTGCTCCACATGAATGGCAAATGGGGTGATTGTTAGGTTGGTTGCCATTAATGTGCAACAACCATTGACTATTGCACCAACCATGTGCACTCATTCAATATGTCAAAGGTTGACAGCCACCATTGTTGAAGAAGAGCTGAAGTTGGCAGCCACCTTTGTTGGAGAAGAGCCTTCATGAATACCTATAAATAGAGGCATATGTTAGAGAGCAAAGTTAGAGAAGAGAATTGTGAGAATGTGAAGAGAGTAGAGAGAAAGAGAGAGCTGCAAGTGCAGCAAAGAGAGTTGGAGTAGAGTAGAAAGAAGTAATATTTCTCCTCCATGTATTTGTTTTGTATTCTTTCTTTAATCTCTAATAATATACGCTCTCTCCCGTGGATGTAAACGGTTTTGCCGAACCACGTTAAATATTGTGTCAATGTGCTTAGCCTTTTATGAGCAAATATCAGTAAATCACCAGTCAGATTTCCCAACATAACTATGGCTTGTGAAAGCTGGTAATGCAAGCTTTAAGTTAAAGGAGATATATCCC
This sequence comes from Populus ilicifolia, assembly GCA_015708895.1. Lineage (NCBI taxonomy): Eukaryota > Viridiplantae > Streptophyta > Magnoliopsida > Malpighiales > Salicaceae > Populus > Populus ilicifolia. The sequence goes on along the minus strand of SRLM01000273.1, from coordinate 1,839,828 downwards.
AGAATTCACTTCCATGTACTAATTTGTAATGGATCCCATCCCTTTTTCTTTGCGTGCTGCAACAACAATATGCAGCAGCTACTATTTTATGATACCTTACCCAAAATCGACTGCAGAATTCTTTTCTCATAAGAGTCTTTTCGCTATTCATTTTAAGAGATTTTTTCAGAGATATCCACTTTCAGTACTTTCCATCTTACAAAACAGTTTCTTCAAGGGTTCATCGAGAGAACTAGTTTCCACTGCTGAGGATAAGATACAATGCTAAAAAATTTGCCTGAAGAAGTCTTAAATTTGTGGAACAAATGGGAGATTCGAGGGATGGTTTTGCTTAGTCTCCTACTACAAACCATCCTTATCATATTTGGTTCTCGACGAAAGACCATTGCAAGTAGCTGGATCAGGATTCTCGTTTGGTCTGCATATCTATCAGCAGACATGGTGGCAACTGTTGCACTAGGTAATCTAGCAAGGAGCCAAGGAGATTCATCATGCGACGGTTCAAAGAAAGCAAACAATTCTATCCAGGGATTTTGGGCACCTTTTCTACTCCTGCACCTTGGTGGCCCAGACACAATCACTGCATACTCGATTGAAGATAACGAGTTGTGGTTAAGGCAATTACTTGGTCTTGTATCTCAAGTTGGAGTGGCTTTTTATGTCTTCTCAAGGTCTTGGGGTAGCCGTATCCTCACATTTATAGCAATCCCAATGTTCATTGTTGGCATTATAAAGTACGCAGAAAGGACTTGGGTGCTCAGGTCTTCAAGCTCCGATGGCTTGAGAAACTCCATTCTCTCAAAATTTCGGCCTTTTTATCCATTAAGGGAATCATCAAAAACTTTTCAACAAGCTCTCAAGGGAAATTATCTTCTTCAAGCTTATACTTTTTTAGATATATCTATGTTTATGTTGCAGGATCTTGTTCCTGGCATTCCGGCACTAATGAACAGCCAGTTGCTGATTTCCAAAAATTTAGCAGACGATGCATTCAAGGTGGTAGAGGTTGAGCTTGGATTAATATATGATATGCTTTATACTAAAGCACCCCTGGTTTACTCCCTTGTCGGAATCATTCTTCGCTCTATCAGCTTCCTGCTCTCTTCTACTGCGTTTGTTAGCTTCCATGTCACGGTTGACAGACATGCATACTCAACGATCGACATTGCAATTACGTATTTATTGTTCGTGGCCGCTGTTTTTCTCGAGTTTTATGCCTTTTTATGTCTTGTTCTCTCTGACTGGACAATGATTTGGTTGATTGATGATGGAGGGAATGCCATAAGTAGTACTATTTATTCTTTGATAAGGAAGTTAACGAGAAGCGAGAGGTGGTCGAGATCCATAGCAAAGCATAACCTGATAAGCACTTGCTTTGAAAAGAAGCCACACAAATGTTTGGAATTGCTGGGAATCGATGAAATGATGAGGCAGATGTATGTGAATCGAGAAGATATGAATGTTGGGCTCCGACGTTGTATTTTTGGACACCTTCAAAAGAAATGTGAGAAGATTAAGGAAAGTTTTAATTTGATTGATAAAAATTTCAGAAGTAAAGTAATTAGTCAGAGAGGAGATGGTGTTCTAGAAAGAGAGAGACTATTACTACAGTTCAAGTGGTGCACGACAGAAGTGGATTTCAGTCGGAGCATTCTTGTTTGGCATCTCGCAACAGATATTTGTTATCGTGTTGAAAAAAGTGCAAATAATACCTTCTCAGAATATGAAACAAGCAGATATTTATCTGAATATATGCTGTATCTTTTGGTGATGAGACCAAATATGCTATCTAAAGGAACCAGTGATGAGGGATATCTAGATACTTTGGAAGACTTGCGAGGTCTTAAATCTCGTGTTATAAGACGCAACAAGGCAATGAGTAAGAAGGATTTTGCTGATCAAATTTTGCTTGATAATAAATTCGATGGTATCGATGATATGCAGTTTCAAAGACAATGGAAAATAGCTAAGTCAGTGTTAAATGGTGGGGTTTGTCTCACCAAGCAATTGCGGTCATTGGAATTTGAGAAGCGATGGAAGATGATAAGTGAAGTTTGGATAGAAATGCTTGCTTATGCAGCAGCACATTGTCCATGGAAAGAACACGCCCAAGAACTGAGAAGAGGTGGAGAGCTACTCACTCATGTCTGCTTTCTTATGCTACATCTTGGATTGAGCGAACAGTATGAATTCTCGCAATTTGATTACTACCAAGTTCATCAAGCGGATCTTCAGATATTGCCACTGGTAAGAATATCAAAAATCTTTCTCAAGTACATTGCTAGATAGATACCACATGTTTTGGTCTCAAGATAAAATAATAAACCAGATTATTTTTATTTGTACATGTTTGCTTAATTCATTATTTTGGCAATTCCACTTGAATGTTCTCATTTCATTTTCTTCATTTATATTCATATCAATTATTCTCTATTTCTGAAACGAAAAGATTCTCTTAACTTTGATATTCAACATCGTTGTATAGTTCCTCCACTTTCGGTGAGACTCTACTTTTTTATATGCTGCCAAATCAAGTTTCTAACTTTAAATCATATCATATCATATCAATCCCAATTAATTCGAGCTTCAATGCTTGAGGAAAAAAAGAAAATAATAGATCATTTTAATAACTTGCTAAATGTCATTATGTGATTAGACAAAGAATCTCGTTTTTTTAGTGGATAGGCACTGTACCAAAGTTTTGTTTGATGTTCAAAAATCTCAAAATTTATTAGATTATACAAGTGGATATTTTTATTTAGTTTATAATCAGGCAAATATATAAAGGTCTAGCTATCATTACAAAAAGATAAACATGCAAAAGATATTAAAAAAAAACTATTTTAGCATGCAAATTAAACAAATATTGAAATTATATTTAAATAAAAGTAGTTTAGAGTACTATTTATTTGTTGAATTCCTTAGAAAATATCTAAACTAAAATTTTAGTTGCTTTCAATTATTAATCATATCTTTAAAGTTTTATTTCTTTTTACTTGTTGCGAAAAAACTACAACAATTCTCTTAAAATCCCAACAACTTTTTCCCTTAAGATTCCAACAATTTCTTGTTTAGATGTATTCCTAAACGAGTCTCAATTAACTCAAATAAATTATAATCAATATCCTTGTACAAAGATTGAATATAAATTATAGAAAAAATGAATAGACTAACAAGTTAGAAAAACAAACAACAAAGAGAGAAGAACTCAAAAAATTTCTTAACACATTTAATACACTTGTTTATAGGAATTGGAACCAAAACATTAGATATGAATCTTTATTAATTATGATAAATAATTATAATTCATGAATCATTATGAGTGTTTATTAATTCTGATAAATTTTTATAATTTTAAAATGTTGATAGTTCATAATTCATAAATAAATTCAACATCATATAATTAATATATTAGTTCATGTCTTAAGATATTTTTTAAAATAAAAAAATCATTAATTAAACAAAGATTTGATAACAAAGTATTTTTTACTAACCAAACCTAAGCTGAAACTCATTAATCCATGAGTTTACTATCAAATCTACAAAGTTACATGAGCTTGGAATTTTCATTATAAATATGTTTTTCAAAATATTTTTTTTAATTAAATTTTAAGAATATATTAATAATTATATTAAATAACAAAATCTAACATAATTTTCATTCCACATATAAAATCCCACCACCTGTTCGTCAAAAACTAATCCCAACATTTTTTATGCTATAGCCCAATCCATTATCACACATGTTCCAGGTACTGTTAATCAGTCCAGTCAATATTGATGCCTTTGTGTCTAAAAATGATGGAATAAATTATTAAAATCAGATATATGCTTTTGTTAACCGATGACTATTTGGATTTCCGACAACAAATTGAATGATGTTTCATGCAATTTTTTTTTCACGCAATTTTCAACACCAAAAAAGGAGGAGAGAGAAGAATATCTCCAGGCCAAAGACAAATATTTCAGAGGTAATGCAGATATGTCAGTTTCAAGTTCCGACAAGGTATGATACTGATTTCCTTTCTTGCTATCTGTTCCTCCAAACCAATTCTTATATGATCACTGTCTTCTACAAAAATGCATGAATGATTTGCCAAGTCCTTAAATGATGAGGCCACGATTATAGAAAATTTTTCTAAAATTAATTAGAAAATGTTTTTTTATTAGTTGTAAGAGACCGTGAATAATAAATTAGTACCAGGAAATTATTCAAACATCCTTTATATATTGAAATGAAAAATTAAACTGAAATTCACGAGACTCCTAATTTCTATTTTTTAAATAATAGTAATAATTTGTATAAATTAATTACTCATATTGAATTCCAACATTGCTATTTTGAAGGAGATGAACGAACTTAAAACGATTGTAGTGGATAAAGATCGAGAGGTGAAAGAACTTAGAAAGATCTTAGCAGAAAAGGATCAAGAACTTGAGCTGTTGAGATCTCGTTCAACTGCATCAACTCCACAACAGGGAATTGGGGCACTTCTAGGATGTTCGCCAGCACAAAGTGATAATCAAGGGACTGGTCAAACTTCATCAAATAATGAGATCAGTTTAAGCATGGAATAAAAGGACGTTACGTCCTTAATTGTTTAAGTGAATTAACTCAACTAAATATTAAAGGCATGCAAGTCGCTAAATTCCTCATAAAAAACCATGAGCAAAATATGTGTGCTCGTTGTTTACAGGCGTGTTCATCAGTTGAAGAATAAAAGCGCTAATTTTTAATGTCATAATAGATTTTGAAAATGATTTTTTTTTTTTGCCAATTTTGCGTAGAATCTGATCCGGAAGGAACATGGAGAGCCAAGCACCCCGTTATGTTGTTTCTTTGAATGTGAATTTAATAACAACTTTCCCGCATGATATTATGATTACCTTTAATTTTTTTAAATGTAAATATTTAACATTTTATTTTCAGATGGAAAAAAAGTTTAGTGTAAGAAATTAAAATCTAATATTATGATTATTAAAAATTTTAAGAAGTTTTATAATATAAGATTAATAATATGAAAGAAAAGATACTATCATCTGTTAAGAGTTGTACTTGAAATAAATTGCACTACTAGTTTGGTTTTAAATTATTAAAAATTTACTATAATATGTTATTGATGGTCTGCTTGTAATATTATTGACTCTAATATTAATAAATATTTAACTACAAATATTTTTAATTCTAGAATTAGTAAATATTACACGATGAAAATATATGATATTTCTAACTTTGACATCAATGAAAATTGAGGTTTAAAATAATTTCCAATTCTAGTGTTTAATATTTATAATTTTAACCTTAATAAATAATACAAGTATTTATAATTTTAACATTAGTAAATCTTAGTAAGTATGAATATTCTTGATTTTGAAAATTTAGTTAAAATTTTAATTGTAATGCTAATGCTCCTAACTTTATTGTTAGTATATTCTTAATTTTGACATGGATGGATATAAATATTTTGAACTCTAGTTTTGTGATTCATGAGTACAAATTGAGGGAAATAAAACTTCTGATAAAAAATATTTTTTTGTTGAAAATCTAGAAAGTGTTTTTTTGTTTAAGGTAGCAGTTTAATATGAGTTCATTGACCTCAAATAAGAGTAAAAAAATATTTTTTTATTTACAAAGATAGTTTTGAGGGTTTTATTATTTTAAAAATTTTAATATATCAGCATGACGGGTTTATTAATTTTAGTTAAGTTCTAATGTATAAAACACCACTAAAAAGAGAGATAGAGAAAAAAAAATTGGCTAATACTAAAAGAAAAATATGAGAGAACCTGCTCAAGGATAACCAAAAAAGACCACTAGGATAAAAACACCTGACACTTAAATAACCCACCACAAGGGGTATAAATACATAAAAAGTAAAAAGAAATTACTTTTCCTCTCCCCCTGAACCAGTAACAACCCTAGATATAGTAGCCCTTCTCTTGCAAAAAAACTCTTATTCAAACCACCCTTCTATGTAACCCCTTTTGAATATTTGAGCGAGAAGAGAGTTGAAGAGTGGAAAGAGAACCAAAAACATGAAGAAAGGAATAAGGTAGAAGGCCAGCTAGAACAACAGTAGAAAAAGAGAAAAATCAAGAGGGAGAGGAGGGAAACTACCAAAACCTTCCCCAACTCTTGTCTAAAAATCATGTGCAAGAGTAACCTTCACTCTCCTACTTATTATTTTGAGATGTTGAAGTAAGATAACAAGGAAACCTCAAATGGAATAACCTAAGCTTCTTGCACTTTCAATTTGGAAAAGATTAAATGAAAAGACTAGAAAAATAGAGATAAAAGGAAGTAATTTTAGAATCTATAACAAAAAAAAATTGATGCATGTTGAAGAACAAACCATAACAAATGGCTAACCTATAGAAAGAATGAAAAAAGGATGAAATGGAAAGATGAAATGTGTCAATTGTGATCTTGTTGTTGTCTTGAAAAAAATATTTGAGCCGAAACAAAAAATTTATGTATGCCAATAACTTGTTTTACATCATAAATTAAAGAACTTGCTTGATTGTGGACTTAGAAGATTGATGTGTGAATTGATGCATGGTAACATAGACATGTTTATTGTGAAAATTATGAATTACATGAGTAAACTAGAAGGGAAAGGATACTATATTGGGTCAAGAGGAAAAAACAATGAAGGAAAACATTTGTATGATGAACATCTTTACATAAATAAAATAAATGATAGAAATTAAACTCATATGGAATGTAAAATTTAATATTAGCTTGTGTTTTATGATTTGGAATGATATAATTAAGAATGATAAAATAAACATTTGATGTCAATGCCTCATGTTTCCGCCATCGAAGTGGGATACAAGAACTCTAGAAAATGTGTATGTTTGAACTTAATTATATGCTACTTAACAATATTAAGATGAACTTGATGAGATTAAAGAAATGAAAATGATTCTTCAACATATTTGATAGTATTTTGTAAGTTTAAATGCCCCAAACACCTTATGTCTTGTTATAATGAATGAGACTTGATGATATCATATGAAGAACTCAAAGCGTGCTTACTAGGGAAGTGATACGGGTTTGGGTCCCCTTAGAATAAAATAAGAAAGAGAGAGCCCCACGAAGATAATGATAATCAATAGGTTCTTTTTTATTCATCATTTCATTTCATTTATTTATTATACTTAAAAATTATTTTTTTCATTCTCAATTAAAAAGAAATTCACAATGCCTTAAAACATATGCATCACATAGCACTTTCTTATCTTACATTAAAAATTAATTATATTTAGAGCATTATTCCGTTAAATACCGTTTAAACATTTTTGACCAATATTATTCCAAATTTGACTCAGTTCACCCATTTTCCTCATCATTAATTATTGATTAGCCACCTTAGCAATTTATTAATGCCAATTGAATTAATAGGACTGCTGGCACCAGCAAAGCTTCAACTGCAAAATCCTTAAATTATTTAAATCTAAAAAACTTTTAAACACTAAAACTAATTAAAAGAAAGGAAAAACAAATAAATAAATAAAAAAAGAGGAGGTTGAATCGCTGACCAGCATGGCGATGGCCTGGTGATGAGATGGACTTTCCATCAAACCACACAGCACACACAACTTAATAAAAAAAACATTGAAAAAAAAAAACCTTAAAAAAATTCTCTGTGCTCGTGAAGCCAATTTGCTTGGCCTTCTCTATCAAAATCTCCGGTTCTGTCTGTACTTATTGTGATTCTTTTATATAAAACTCTCTCTTAACTACTTGTGACATTTCAACTTTAATAATATTTCTGAAGAATAAAAATCTCTCCTTTCTCCTCATAAGCTAAAAAAAGCCTTCTTCTTTGTGGGCATATCCTCCAGAAATCCCACCTTTCTTGCTCTCTGATTCTTTGAAGTTCCTTCTTTGTGTGATTTCATTGGATTATAAGCAAGAGAATGGAAATTTGGAAGTGGGTTTTTTTGGGGTTATTTGGTGTGCTGGTCTTGTTTTGAGTATCGGTGCTGTGGAGCTGGGCAGGAGTCAAGGCACTGAGAGGATTTCAGGTTGGTTTTTCTTTAAATTATTCCGTGTTAAAGTTTATAATTTTTTGTTGGGTTTATCTTGTTTTATGTTATTTGGGATCTAATACAGTTTTCAGTTGATTAGTAGATAGATTTGTGGTAATTTTTGGTCTCTTAACTGTAATGTAGGTCTAAATTATTTGAAGTGATTTTTTTTGCTAGTTATATTACATAGTTAGGTTTGTGGATTTTTGGGATTTACTTAAATTTAAGTAATAGTTAGGTTGGTGGATGTTTGGGATTACTTAAATTTAAGTAAAAAATTATGATTTGCTGACTCAGTTTGATTGCTGAATGTCTACCTGTTTAGTTCATGTCTACCAGTATAACAGTGATATCATCTCTTTGTTGACGGATTGAAGAATTGAGGCTTAACACTTATTATTGAAACTAACTGGAATGTATTGTAGGAATCTTTCTTATTGATGTAGCAATCACGAGAAGAGTTAAGGAAGAGATAAGTGCTATTGAAGCAGGATAGATGGAAAGGGATAATATCCGGATTGGTAGCTATTCTAGTAAAATTCAACTTCTCTAGGGCTTATTTTGAGCTTCACGTAGGTGAACGTATGCTAATAAAGACTTGGGTCAAGGAAAAACATGATTGAATTTTTTTAGGTTTCTAATGTCTCGAGTTTCCATGCTGGGGAAACAACTTGGCGTGAAGATGGGCGCTAATGTGTCCAACACCTGGTACATTTCTATTAATGATGACATAGGTGGCCATAACATATGATGAAAGAGCTTTCTTAACTCTTTGTTTCTGTTTTTTCTATGTCCTTATATTATTACATTGACTATGAAGAGGAACTGCCCAAGTCTGGAAAGCTAGATCACATTGGAGGGTCAATTTGTCTCAAGTTAGAGATTGAAACGTTAAAAATAATAATGCTTAAGCCATTGTAACTATCCAAGTATTTAATTTTAGACACACATGACATCTTGGAATAGGGACTTGTGGAAAACAATGTGAAAGATAATAAAAACAATTGGCAATATCGGATGTGATTTGGTGAATGTGGGGGCAAGGAAAGGGTAAAATGAAGGTTTTGTTCTTGCTGATTTAAATGAAACATTAAGTTTTCTTTTACGAATAGTGGATTTGATGAATCAGAATTTGATAATGTATAGACTTCAGAAACTATAGAAGTTGTTCAGAGTTCAATGAATGAGAGATCTTTAAGTATGACCGGGCTATGCAACATGCAGGTAGTGCTATAGATGTTTTGGAAGATGATCCTGTTGGAAGGCTGAAGTTTTTATCTATGAACTTCCAAGCAAATACAATAAGAAGATTCTGCAAAAGGACCCAAGATGCCTTACCCACATGTTCGCAGTTGAGATCTATATGCATCGGTTCTTATTAACTAGCCCTGTACGAACACTCAATCCCAAGGAAGCTTATTGGTTTTATACCCCTGTATATACAACCTGTGATTTGACTCCAAATGGCCTTCCTTTGCCTTTCAACTCACCATGAATGATGAGAAGTGCTATACAGCTTATTTCTTCAAACTGGCCTTATTAGAATCGGACTGAAGGTGCAGACCACTTTTTTTGTTGTGCCACACGACTTTGGTGCATGCTTCCACTATCATATGAGTAAACCTTTTCCTTTTTATTTACCTTCTCCTGCTTCCTGTAGATTCTGCTGACAAATTTTCTCAATGCATTCTGATTTTTTAATCAATTGACCTGAATACATGGTTTCCTGAAGAGCTGTTGAGGTTGCTATCTTTCTGGTATATCTAATTATTGATATAAATTAGTAATAAAGTGTTGCATTCTGGCAGTTTCTTTTTATTTCCATCAACTCTTAATTTATGTTCTTCCATTCTTTATCCTTTTGCAGGAAGATAAGGCTATCGAAAGAGGAATTCTTCCCTTTCTCCAACGTGACACCTTGCTGCAAACGTTTGGACAAAGAAATCACGTTTGCTAAAAGATGGCTCAATTATAGTTCCTCCATATGCTCCTCCACAGAAAATGCAAACCCACTTGATTCCTGAAAAAACACCTCGGTCAATTTTTGTTTACTTCAGGGGATTGTTTTATGATGTAGGAAATGACCCAGAAGGTGGCTACTATGCAAGGTAATTCTCACATAGTTCCTCACATGTTTAAGAAAGTGATTAGATGTTCAATTACTTCGAATCTTTTCCATAGGATGTGAGGCTTAAGTATATTTTCAAACAAAAATATCAACAGAAATGAAACCTGAATTGTATGGGTTATGAAACTAGAATCATGACCCTTACATATTTTCAATTAGAAGAAAGAAGTCAAATATAATATTTGAACTTCTTCATTCAATTGTCAAGCTAATTGGAAGAGAGCATAGATTTCATGTTTTAGCAATGATCCTATATGTGATAGAGGCTTAAGTGGAGATCACCGATCAATTTGTTTCATATGTTTATAGAGGTGCACGAGTAGCAGTCTGGGAGAGCTTCAAGGACAATCCACCTTTTGACATTTCCACATAGCACCCAACAACGTATTATGAAGGCATGCAACAACATGCAACAAGTTGTTTTCTGTTTGTGCCCCCTTGGCTGGGCCCCATGGAGTCCAAGATTGGTTGAGGAGTGATATTTGGCTGTATCCCTGTTATTATAGCAGACGACATTATTTTACCCTTTGCTGATGCAATCCCAAGGGAAGAAATTGGGGTATTTGTAGACGAGAAAGATGTTCCAAATTTGGACACCATCCTCTCTTCCATTCCACCTGAAGTGATATTGAGGAAGCAGAGACTGCTTGTAAACCCTTCAATGAAGCAGGCAATGCTATTCCCATAATCTGCTCAGGCAGGGGATGCTTTCCATCAAGTTTTGAATGGACTTGCTCGAAAAGTGCCTCATGATAGAAGTGTTCACCTGAAGTCTGGCGAGAAGATCTTAAATTAGACTGCAGGCCCAGTCGGTGACCTGAAACCTTGGTAGCAGCCTTAACTCGATGCTTCTTGATTAAAACGTTTTTATATTTTATATTAATATTTTTTGATATTTTTAAATTATGTTAATATACTATATAAAAAATAAATTTTAAAAAATAAAAAAATATTACTTTAATATATTTTTAAATAAAATATACTTTAAAAATTAACTATTATTGTAATCCTAGACATGCTATAAATTGTTTTCCATCTAAATTGTTTTCCGATTATTTTTATTGGCAGTATTTTTTGTTAAGTTATCAACAAATATAAATTACTGCAAAATGTATCATATCAAGTGAAAGAAAAGAAAAGAAAAGGCTATGCATTAAATTAGTACCTTCCTTTCTTTCTTATTTTTTCTTTTAATATAAAACGAAAAACAGATTAAATTTAACAAAAGAAGGTAGCTAGCAATGTATGATTAAATGTGTTTCATAAAAATATTTTTTTTATTTTTAAAAATATATTAAAATAATTTTTAGATATTTTTTTTATATTTAATATTAACATATCAAAATAATTAGAAAGCACTAAAACATCATTAATTTAATATATTTTTTTAAGCCAAATACATTCAAATACAATTCCAAAAACAAACAGTAACTAAGAAGATGCTGGCTAGAGAATAAGCAAAACAAAGAGCAGTAAAAAAGGGAAATTAGATGGATTCATGTGGTTTGATATTTTTTCACTTTATTTCCATTATTTTGTATTTTAGGTTAGTTTGTTAGTCTATTTAAAGTCATTGTAAACCTCTGAAAATTTTATGATATCCAAACTATAACTAATAGTCTTTTATTAGTCACTCTATAAGAGAAGGAATTGGAACCAAAACATTAGATACTTATAATTTATGAATCTTTATTAATTATGATAAATAATTATAATTCATGAATCATTAATAATTTATGAGTGTTTATTAATTCTGATAAATTTTTATAATTTTAAAATGTTGATAGTTCATAATTCATAAATAAATTCAACATCATATAATTTTATGATATCAAGCTCTCGAGGGAAGTTATCTTCTTCAAGCTTATACTTTTTTGGATATATCCATGTTTATGATGCAGGATCTTGTCCCTGGCATTCCTGCACTAATAAAAAGTGAGGTGCTGATTTCCAAAAATTCAGCAGAAGGCGCCTTCAAGGTGGTAGAGATTGAGCTTGGATTAATGTACGATATGCTTTACACTAAAGCGCCCTTGATTTACTCTCGTGCCGGAATAACTCTTCGCTCTATCAGCTTTCTGCTCACTTTGACTGCGTTTATTACATTCCAAGTCCTGATTGACAAGCATGCCTACTCAACTATCGACATTACAATCACGTATTTATTGTTTGCGGCCGCTGTTTTTCTCGAGTTTTATGCTTTTTTATGCCTTGTTTTCTCTGACTGGACAATGATTTGGTTGGAAGATGAAGGTTGGAATGCCCAGAATAGTGCTATTTATTCTCTGATAAGGAAGTTAACTAGAAGCGAGAGGTGGTCGAGATCCATAGCACAGCATGACCTGATAAGCTGTTGCATTGAAAACAGGCCACATGGATGTTTGAAATCGCTGGGAATCAATGAAAAGATGAGGCAGATGTTTGTGCAACGGGTAGATATGAATGGTGATCTACAAAGTTTTATTTTCGAACATCTTCGAAAGAAAGCCAAGGAGATGAAGGAAGATTTTAATGTCATTGATAAAAAATTCAGAAGTAAAATAATAGGTCAGAGGGGAGATGGTGTGCTAGAAAAGGAGGGACAGTTACAGAGATTCAAGTGGTGCACGACTGAAGTAGAATTCAGTCGGAGCATTCTTGTTTGGCATCTAGCAACAGAGATTTGTTATTGTGATGATAAAGATAGAAGTTATGTCTCCACAGATTATAAAACAAGCAGATGCCTATCTAAATACATGATGTATCTTTTGGTGATGAGACCAAATATGCTCTCTAAAGGAATCAATGATGAGGGATATATAGATACTTTGCAAGACCTGCAGCGTCTAAATCCTAGCAATACAAGAGGCAATGAGGCGACGAGGAAGAAGGGTGTTGTAGATGGAATTTTGCGTTCCGAATTATCTCTTGATGAGATAACGTTTCAAAGTCTCTGGAAAATAGCAAAGTCAGTGGTAATCGGTGGGGAAAAGCTTGCCAAGCAATTGCAGCCATTGGAATCTAAGAAGCGATGGGAGATGATAAAGGAAGTTTGGATAGAAATGCTTGCTTATGCAGCAGCTCATTGTCCATGGAAAGAGCATACTCAACAACTGAGAAGAGGTGGAGAGTTAATCACTCATGTCTCCCTTCCCATGCTACATCTTGGTTTGAGCGAACAGTATGAATTCACGCGATTTGACGGAGACGAAGTTAGTGTATTGGAGTTCTTTTCATCGGTAAGGAGACCAAAAATCTCTCGCAAGTACATTGCCGGATGTGGACTGCATTTCTTGTTCTTCATTTGATCAATGAAGTGCTTTTAAAAAACCTCGAGTTGTTCTGAGAAACAAAATTCATATCAATTCTCTATTTCTGACATGCATAGTCTGTTTAATTGGGAAAAAAGAAAAAGCACAGATCATAGCTCGTTGAATGTCATGTATTATTAAGTAGCACTTTATTGATACGGTGAAGTTATTTAAAAAAAAAATTATTTGAAAATATATAAAAATTATTTTTTTTATTTTTAAAATTTATTTTTGACATCAACAAGCTAAAACAATTTAAAAATATTATTTTTTAAAAAATATTTTCAAAATAAAAAATAAATAAGCAAAAAGAATCTCAATTTTTTTTTATTGAATAGGCACCATATCAAAGTTTTATCTTATAATATCATAGCTCAATCCATTACTCTATATTATTCTCAAATCATTAATAAGTGTGGTTAATATTGATGTCTTTGTGTCTAAGAAAACTATGATTAATATCAGACATTTGTTTTTATTAATTGATGACTTCTTGAATTTTGCAATTCTTTCTTAAAAAGGATGGGAGTCGAAAATATCAGTTGGCCGTAGAAAAGTACGCAAAAGGTATTGTAGACATGTCAATGTCAAGACCCGTCGAGGTAAGACAGTGATTTCCTCTTCTATTGTTCTTTTCACAGGTAGATTGTATGATAAAACTGTGTCTTTACTTTTGCCCAGCACAAGTCTCTGGTTTACAAAAATGCATGAATGATTTGTCAAGTGTGGCGATCCTGGAAAAAAAAAAAGTTTGGGTATATTGATAAAATTATAGTAAATTATCCATAAAAAAATTAAAATACTTACAAGCATCTCACAAAATTAATATTAGAAAATAAAAGGCTATACAAAATATGTTTCATATATATTGATAAAATTATAAATATATACATTAAATTATTTATATATGTAAATAGACTTTTTATTTTTTATATTTTAGTGGATAGGCACTCCACCAAAGTTTCCTTACAATGTATGATTCTCATGATATTAACGAGTCTGGTCAATACTGATGTCTTAATGTACAAAAAAAAAAAACTATGAAATGAATTATTAATATTAGATATTTATTTTTGTTATGTTAAACGATAATTACTTGAATTTTTGAAAACAAATTGAATGATATCTCACCAGAATTTCAAAATTGTCAGGTCTTAGACAGATATTTGGCTAAAACTACGGACACATCACTGTCAGGTGCTGAGGTACGTTACTTATTTCCTAGTTCTCACTCTTTTCTCCTCACGTAGATTACATAATGTAATGATACAAAATTTAGGATATGATAAATTTATTATTTATAATGTATTGATATTAAACATAAACTTTAGAAAATAAAAATAATTATTTTAATATATTTTTAAATAAAAATTATTTTAAAAATCAATCACTGTACAATAATAATAAAGCTATTAATGGATAGACACTACACTATAATATCATAGCTAAATCCATTATCATATATGATTCTTGGGTAGGTTACTAAAGGTATGTATATTTTTTTGTTTTAAAAGTGTTTTTAAAAGAATTTTATTTTTTTATTTTAAATTAATATTTTATTATGCTTTTAATTTATTTTGATCTACTGATGTCAAAAATAATTTTTTATAACATATATTTAATATATTTTTAAATAAAAAATACTTTAAAAATAATCAATACCACAATTCTAAATACTCCTAAAAAACCTATGAAATAAAGAATTAATTAGATATTTGCTTTTGTTCGATGACTAGTTGAACCTCTGATAACAAATTGAATTATGCTTCACTGCGATTTTTATTTTTATTTTTTTGAAGGAGGAAGATGAAGAACATCTCCTGGCGTTAATTCAGAGATAATGCAGACATGTTAGTGTCCAGTGCCTGTGAGGCATGACTGGTTTTAAGATCCAACAATTTAACTGGTTTAAGAATACTGTATTTTTTTTTAAGTTTAGAAAAAAAAAATCCCAACCATCGCTGAGCACAAGTGAATGTGATAGTTAGAAGCAATTATTGATGCCATAATCATACCGGGTTGTTTTATTTCCAGAAAATCCATATGTACATCTTCTTCATCTAGTGTTGCCGAGTTCTTACACTACATATATGTCCTTTAATGTAAACAATGTTGCACTTAATTTACATACATCGAACAGCATGCAAATAAAACAAGATTAGAGTACGTGATTTACTAGCAAACTTTAATCAGTTAATATCAGGAAATTAGTCTCTCTATATATTTATATTTTGGAGTGAGGAATGAAATTGAAATCCAAGAGACTCCTAATTTCGATTTTTAAATCAGAATAAATTGCGTTTATTAATGAAATATCAACTAATTAGTAATTACCCCTAATTAGTTCCAACATGTATATTTTTAAGGTGGAGGTGGAAGAACTTAAAAAGGTCGTGGCAGCTAAAGAACATAAGCTTAAGCACAGAGGATTGACGCTCTTCCAGGGGGCTCGCTAACACGAAGTAATTATGATCAATGGAATAAGAGTACTTGCCTTTGTTAAGCTGCGTCCATAATTATTTAAGTAAGTTAACTAAAACAAATTAGGACGGGCGAATCGCTAAATTTATAATTTTTCAATCATTTTTATTCATTATTTACACGTGTTCATCTGTTGAAGACCTAGATTAATAATGTATTAATTTCATAGTTGGTCCTAAAAATGAACAATTTCTTTTCTTTTCTTTCTTGCCAATTTTGCATAGAATCTCTCAAAAGGAATATGGAGAACTAATTACCCCTTTTTATTGTTTCTTTGAATGCAGGTTTAATGACCCCCAAAGCATTAAGTTATTAATGGATGCTATGATATTAGTTTTTTAATATAAAAAAAAATTAAATCATGTTGAGTTAACATGGCCCGATTGATTTAATTTTTTTTAAAAAAAAATACTGGATTTGATTTTAAAATAAAATTGAGTTAGTATTTCTTTAGAAAAAATATTAAGATGAAGAAATATTAAATTAACTTGAATTTCATAGTTTAACCCGTTTAACACGTAATTCTAATCATGGAATTTATTATATTTAATAATATTTTACAAGAAAAAAATAACTTAATTATATAGTAACAAAAATAAATTTTTATAAAATTAAATGTTCATCAAATAACAAGATACTTATTTCAGACTTCTATAATTTTAAAGAAAATGAATGAAAATAAATTATAAAAACTAATTAAAACTAATAAAATATTAAATAATAAAATTAATAAAAATATTAAAAACTAATAAATTTTTAATATTAAAAAATAAAATAAAAAAATAAGAAAATAAAGCCTGGGTGACCTTTCTTTTTTATAATTTATTTTATCATTCTTTTCCTAAATGAAATTGATTGAAGTTAAAAAATGCAACAATTCATATGTCGCTCAATTCTTGAAAGGGGTGGTTATTATTACTGGCTGGAACAATTTTGATTAAAAGTGTAATCCCTGTCATTTCTCTTTATTACATGTCCATCTTCTGCATTCCAAAGAAAGTGGCACGAAGATCACAGCCATGCAGTCTTGGTTTTTATGGGATGAGAGTGTTGATAACAGGAAAATTCATTGACTTACTTGGGATATAGTGACAAAAGCAAAAGACCAAGGTGGTTTAGGTGTTGGGAATATATTAGCAAAAAACAAAACTCTCTTCTTCAGCTGAATTTGGAAATTGGGAAGCAATGATAAAGCTAGTTAGGCAAATTTCATTAAAACAAAATACAGATCTCAGTTCATAAATGGGATGCTTATGTTCAAGAAAAAACTTTCAGGAATTTAGTAAGAAATCAGCTCTACTATTATCAGCTTGGATCTTGATAACTGTATTATTCGAGATAGTTGTAAATTTAAAATGGGTAATGATAATCATGTTAAATTTTTATTAGATACTTGGTTGACTGGCTTCTGTTTAAGTAACTGTTATCTGGCCCTCTTGCACCTATTCTCCTCTAAGTCAGGGTTTGTTAGTCAAATGGAATACTGGTTAAAGGATACTTGGTATTGGAATTTGAAATGGAGAAAGCCCCTCAAAGCTAGTGAGACCCTGATGGTTCAAAGATTAATGTCTAATCTTAATCTTGCAGTTATTCATCGATTGAAAAAAGATAAGTTGATTTAGGAATGAGGAAAAGACGGAGACTATACCATAAACTCTTGTATGCTTGCCCTTGAAAGGATCAGGTATACTAATTCTATAACTTATGTCACAAATGTATGGAAATCCATTTGCCCTCCAAAAACAGAAATGACTTTATAACTGGCCTTAAATGAAGGCCTTTGCACACGAGCTTCCCTGGTGAAGAGGCACGTTATAAGCTCTCGAGAGGACAAGTATCCTTTTTGTGAGCAGCATTCAGAAATTATATCCCAGATCCTCTTGCATTGTTTAGTGGTTTGGAAACTATGGAACAAAATTATAGCTTGGAGAGGTCTGATCTGGGTAATGCCATATGGCCTTGACAACCTTCAATGTCAATTGTTGGGTTTTTTGCTAGGTAATTACAATAAATTTAAAAAATCTGTTTAAAGGGGCTTTACATTTAGTATTTCCTGGATTATATGGACTGCTAGGAACAACTTGATATTCAAGGAACAAAAGCCAATATGGAAAGATATTCTATAGCATTTGTTTTACTTTGCTGTAGGATGGATCAGAAATCTCAGCTCTTTCTTTTAATATACCATGCTGTTCTGTATAGGAATCATGAATATATTTCAGCTTAGTTTGCTTAATTTCTAATTTAGTGTGGGTTTGTTTTGCTCAGCTTAATAGTAGGGTTATAGGTTTTCTTGTATTTCTTTTTTGTAATTAGACTGATGCTTAGGCTACTAATTAAAGCTCTATTCACACTGCTCATATTTTCTTTTTTTATTATATATCAATTCTCAATTTCAACAGAAAAAAAGAAGAAGTTTATATCTCATTCTTGATCCTTAATCAATTAAAATATTTTAATATGATTTATAAATGTTCATTAAATACTTTTATTTAAAGTGAAAATAATTCCAAAGTTGCTTTAAAAAAACAATTTTAGTCTCAAATCATAACAAATTTTCTTTAGTTTCATTTCAAACAGGCTCGTCAAGCAAGAAGAGAGAATTTTTTTCATGATTGGACATTAAATTTGTTTTTTTTATAACATATTTAGATTTAATTTTGATTTATAAATGAAAAGGGCTTAGGAGGTTGGTCAAGCAAGAAGAGAATTTTTTATTTTATTTTATGATTCGACATTTAATTTGTTTTTTATAACATATTTAGATTTAATTTTGAATTATAAATGAAAAGGGCTTAGGAAGCATGTGAAAATCAGATGCAAGCTGACTAAATGTTCTTAGAGATTAAATTAAAGAAAATTAAAAAAATAAAGAAAAAAATAGCTAACATATAAAGAAAAAATAATCAAACAAACATTGATTTTTTTTCATTAATTTTTTTTTTAAAAAAAAACTAGAATCAATGACCTCTGGTGTCATTAAATCTATGCATATGTTAATCAGTGATATTTTTAATTCATGTTTTCTAGAATTAAGATGTTATTGGAGATTTCCGTTCGGGTATTTTACCATTATTCCAAGAAGAAGAAGACGACGGAGAAGAAGAAGACAGGAAATTGTCCAATAGTGAATTTGGGCAAAACTGTAATCTTCGTCTGAATTCTGAACTTAAAAACAAAATAAAAAACTATAGGCACCAAATTGTCCCACGACATTGTGGGACAAAGATAAGGAAAAGCCCAAAAGAAGAGGGTAGAAGAAGCTTGTGTGGGGAGCATGAAAGCCACGCTTCCATTTGCTCTCCAAACTTCCTACACTATTTACCTTTACCTCTACACACCACTCACTTATCACCATATCTCTTCTCTTTACTGTTAAACGAAGACAGACTGAGAGGAAGAGAAGAGGAAAAAGTCCTGCAAAAATGGCCTTGCATGCACCAATAAGGCTTCAAGCCACAAAAACATCACCGCCACCTTCTCTTTTAGCTCCTAATGGCAACAGTGTTGGTCTTAAAGCACCATCTGATCGTTTTGCTCTAAAATCATCCTTCTTTTCTCCTTCACTTCACCTCTTGATTGCTTCTTACAATCAGAAGCAGTCTCTTGCATCTGCTGCACCAAGATTCTCCATGCGTGCTGCAACCAAGCAGGCCTACATTTGTAGAGATTGCGGGTACTATTTATTTTCCTTTTTTCTTTTATTTCTTGCACGGTATTGGTTTTAGCATTTGGAATCGAAATTAACAGGATTTGGTTTGATAAATTAATTATTGTGATGCAGATATATTTACAATGACAGGAAACCCTTCGACAAACAGCCTGATAATTACTTCTGCCCTGGTAATTACTTTCATCTCTGGGATTTATTTGAATGTTCATTTTCCACTGAAAAAAATTATCTCATGGCCATCCCTCACACAGTCAACTGATCATGTCTAGTTATTGTTATTAGTGGTGATAATTTGCATCTATAATGGCCTTGCATCAAAGTGTAAGCTGTGGTGTTACCCTAGAATCTAGATAGCCTTATCCACAGAGTGCTGATTTCGTTGGTTTATTTAAGTATTGCTATCTAATCCTGAGCGAAACGCTTGAAAAGTCGTTGACACCTGACAGGATAAAGAAATTCGGGAGGTATATTTTAAAATATTTTTTAGGCCTGTTTAGATTACAAAATTACAAGGGTTATACTAATGTCGAGTTAACTGTGCTTTGCAGTTTGTGGTGCTCCTAAAAGGAGATTTAGGGAATACATGCCTGCAGTGACAAAAAATGTTAATGACAAAGATGTTCGCAAGGCACGTAAAGCACAGATCCAGAAAGATGAAGCAATCGGGTATGCGTAATTCTTCACAACTGGTGAAACGATGCAATTTACATTTTGTTGTTGCCTCATAGCTTGATCATGCTATAATTCACGCCTTTTATTTTGAATTTGAACTCGTCAGGCGAGCTTTGCCAATTGCAGTGGTGGTTGGAATTGTAGCTCTTGCTGGCATATACTTCTACATCAACAATTCCTTCCCAGGTTGAATGGCAGCAACTCCTTGTAAACCCCAGTGTGACACGAATGTCATCATGTGAATGCTGGAGTTCATAGAACTTTTCTTGTATTTTTTATTCCATTCAGGACAACATATGTTCAGTAGCACTTTCTGCTGCCACTGTTCTAATAGTTGAAAAACAGTTGTCTTCTTATCATTCCAAGTAACAATGAAAAAGAACAGAGTTTAAAGATCCTCATCTTGGTAAGCTGGGGATGAGATAAACTTCTCCCATATCTTCAAGGAGCATCTAGGAAATAAGCTTGGGGGGGGGGAGCATTGCAGCATTGACAAGGTTTGGAATTGCGAAAACATCTCCTTTGTGAAGTAGTATCTGTATCACCTATTAAAAAAACTCATTCCATTCCCTGATGAAGAGGGATGATACTGACCTAATTTAGATTACTTGATGCTCCAACTTATGCAGTCCCACCATGCCACATCCTCCCAGCTGTTCCCACCGCCGTCTATACCTATCAAATCCCATGATGGTTAGCTAATTATGATGGGTTAATGCCTCAACTATCATCCAGATGGCGAGTTCACTGATGCTAAATTTAATAGCAAATGTTACTTGTAAGCTATAAAACCAAGCAAAATTGTTTACTCTTTTCTCCATGGACAGAGAGTGGAGCAGGCTTGAACTCGCAAGGTCCTTCTTTCACTTCCCAAACCTATGACCAAAACTCACGTTAATAACAAATGGAAGAAAGAAAAGAAAAGGGATAAGCTCCAACTTCATTCCCAAATAAAATGATACTCAAACCATGAAAGCAACCTGATTTCCATCGTCATCAGATCCCCTATCCCTGGTATGTATTTCATTAGTCATTATTCTTCATTCCCAGGAATTATTATTTTTTTATTCTTTACAAGAAAAAAAATTATAGTAATATTTATTGTTTATTTTAAAGCACCTCTAACATAAGAATGTGATCATTTATCAAGCATAATATTGCACTGATTGACATTTTATAAATAAACATTAATGTTCTATCTACTTAAATGTTTAAGTTATTTAGCTCATAAATTTTAAATATATATTTGGATCATTTTTTAAAAATAAAAATTTAATCCCAAAATATGTTCAGATTTTATCTTCCTCGAATCTTATCCTCGCAAATTCAACATTGATTTATTTTTTAATCCCCATTTTGATGTATATGTGCTTCCAAGTAAATAATATAATCCTATTATTTCCAAATCACAAATAAATTGGACTAGAACATAGCGATCAATTAGCATGCAGGATTAGCGTCGTATTTAACCATTTATACATTTGTTAATCTTTTTTTTTTTTTGATGAATTCTTCAATTATAATGTAATTACCAGTCGCATGCCCGCACATTCTTTCAAGGTTTGGTTGCTAAGTGGAAAGCATGGTTTCACGTTCATGCTACGAGGGTGTTTGTATGACGTGGTTGTGTATTTTTAAAAAAAATTAAATCAATATTTTTTAATTATTTTAATATACTAATAATAAAATAAAATAAAATAAAAATATTTTAATATATATTAAAAAAATACTTTAAAAAATAACCTTACCACACAATCTCAAACAAGCTTTGAATAATTAAAGATAGTACAAATTAGACATATTATCAGATATTTGTAGCTTTCTTTTTCTTTCATTTTATGTCTTTCTTCAATTAGTACTGCTATTTATGTTTTATTGTACTTCCGGCAAAAAAGAATTTACAGAAGAAATTTTTTTAGCCCTTCCTGGAACTTTGGAAGTTGAGAAACATTTAAAAAAACTGGGAACTTACAACATCTGGCACATGATGTGATGCTGATTTTGAGTATTAAAATGGATGGTTTGGTGTAAAGGTGAAAGTTTCAGAAACAGAAATCTATTGTGTTGGTTGTCAATTACTGCAAGGGAAAATCTTGAATTTGATAATTTTGGATGTCCAAGAACATGGGATGATTCATGGACAAGGCTATTCTTATGTAGTATACAACAAAATCCAATGGCTATGACTACAATGCTGAAGCCTTTAGCCTTTAGGAATTTGGGAGCATGATAAAATTATAGTAATGGAGCAAACTAAGCTCCAGCCAGTTGAAAGGAGAACTGGCTTGTGTTTCTTTCACCCCTCAATCCAACAATCTAAAAAGCTTCTGGTAGAGAGAGCTCATAGGTTTAACGAAGCTCATGATTATGGGGAGAGCCTGGTTTTAGTCTACTTGGCCAAACATCAAGACACAGACTGTACAAATCAGACAGATTAATAGGTATTTTTAGCTTTCTTTTCCTTACTCTTGTACCTTTCTTTACTAGTAGGTGGCGATGTATTCTTTATATTTCAGGCAAAAAACTTTAAAGATGAAAACTTTAATGACACCACTTGCCAGTTTTGTTTTCCATAAATTTTGGTAGTTCAGAAACTTACAAGAACATTGCAATGGAAAATTTTGGCAGCTAATTCTTCTGACAGGCATATACCAGAACGTAATTGAAGATGCAATTGAGAATCAATTGTAATATAGTCAGGAAGTGTATTAAGATGCAAAGGAGATGAAGCTCATAAGAGACAATCAGTACAGCATAGAAACATTAAACGATCCTGTCATTAACCCTTCACGAGATAATCCATGACTAACCACAGATTTAAAGACAGTGTTCTCCTTCTTCTCAGACTCCTCAAAACAGTAAACAGGAGCCTGCCACTTCGGATCTTCTAGCACCGCCCCCACTTCAAATGTCATCACATGAGCAGTCATTCCTGCAAATCCATGGGATTTTCATCATCAAAAAGCCCTAATAATCACACTTTTAGCAAATAACTAGAATCTAATTATACCAGTCAATCTATAACTTATGAACTTGATAAACAACAAACAGATAATAATGAAAAGAAATGGGCAATGGTTAAAATTTAAGTTAAAAGGAGATGGTATCAAAAGAAGTACCTGTGTAAAAGACCCAGTAAACAGGTCTCTTCGTTATGACATCTTCATAGTACCAAATAAAGTCCACCTTCTGCCACACATTGCAGAGGAAGCCATCAACTTCTTGTTGGCCAAGATAGGTAGCACCTTCAAGCCAATTGGGGCGGAGAACACCGACTGGGAAATGCAAGACTCTGCATTCTTTATTGGAGTCTAACGTGTAGATATAGGAGGTGCCATTATCCCATTCAAGGTCATAAAGAAGCTTTCCAAGTTGGTTCTGGATTATGTTGAAGTTGCGGCCATTAATCCAGTCATACCAGAGGTCCACTACCTGAAGTGAGCCATTGTTATTCATGAAGATTATTGAGTGGAACTGGTGTGGCCATGGAGCTGGAGTTGGGTCTGCTGGTTTTGATGATAGTGAAGAGAAACAAAGAGAGAAGGCTAATAGGAGAATGAAGAGAGGGAGAGATTTGACTTTAGAGCCCATCGCTCTTGTTCTTTTACAATTCAATGTGTGGAATGAAGAATCAAGTGACAACAGAGGATTGCACGAGCAACAGGGTGAATAAATAAGGTCCACAAAAGATACAGAGGATGTGGCTTTATCCTTGGACACCAAAATCGGAAATTCCACTGTCAGCCCCACAAAACTATGGATTCATAAAAAAATTGCCTCGTGGCTGCACTTAATTTTGACGTGTGCTTCAATAATGTCCTGGGATTGCAGTCGCTGATTAAAATTTTGTTCTATTTAAAATTATATGATATTTTTTTTAAAGTTATTTCTGATAGAATATTAAAATGATTTAAAAATATTAAAAAATATTAATTTTAAAAAGAAATCATTTAAAAAAAATACAAGTTGAATCAAGTTCCAAACGAGCTTGAATAAAAAAGAAAAACAAACAGCATACTGAAAGATATTTTTCTAAACTAAATAGAATAATAATTAAAAAAAAACAAATATTTTTTTGTCTAAAAATCTCCTGAATCAAATAACCTTATTATAAGGTTCAACAGTATGAAATGCAAGGCCTCCAAATACAGCTCCACTTCTGTTAACAGCCAACGGTCCTTTTTCATTTTGCTAGTCATGAGAAGAAATAACAACAACAATTACGGTATTCATAAGTGCACACGTTAATACATTATGACTCGTC
The DNA here is from genome assembly GCA_015708895.1 of Populus ilicifolia. Lineage (NCBI taxonomy): Eukaryota > Viridiplantae > Streptophyta > Magnoliopsida > Malpighiales > Salicaceae > Populus > Populus ilicifolia. The sequence continues at coordinate 1,815,286 of SRLM01000273.1, read as the reverse complement.
AAAACGCTCAAATGAACAGTCTATATAGCTTCCTGGTAGTAGTAGGGCTACTGGTTTCCAGCCACTGGGCTGCCAGCACTTTTCTTGATATCATCCCATCCTCTTACCCATGGCTGTCCAGGTATTGCCCGTGTCTCGGGGGCAGCATGGCTGCTGAGATTGTTCATGATCTTGTCACGCACAGCAGAGAAAACCTAAAACAATAAAGAAACCACATAAGCATGCAATTTATAGGGAAAGGAAGAATCCGGAGGAAAACCAATTTTAGGGCCATCTAAATGTCTCACAGCATTTATGCTCACTGCTTCAGGGGGTTGCTCCTGTCCAGTTAACCATTTCCAAAGATCTGGATTTTCCTGCAGAAGCAAAACAATGTATTCAGTCGCAAATATTAAACACCAGGCAAAAGACTTTTCTATTTCAGAGTTCAGACCAAGCAATTATGCCTAGCCTTAGTCAAGTAACATGTCAAAGCAGATCCACAAGCATACTCTCTTTTGGCATTACCTTAATTTGTACCTAAGCATCAAATATGCAAGGCAAGAAAACTTTTATGAAATAATTTTATTGTGGACTCTGTTCCAAGTGACTAGACAGACATTCTTGCCATCCCTCAATATAGCATAAAGATGCCCGTAAGTGTTTTGATTACGAGGAAGAGAACCAAGTGTTTTGAATACTGTGGAAGAGAACCAATACAGCTTTTCTTGATTGATCTGATCAGTTGTTGGAATCTGCGTTAGCTTACTGAATGCTCTACTTACATTAGATAACTAGAAACAACTTCGAGATACTAGGGGCAAGCTGTTGGGATTTTACCACTCATGATTTGTTATAGAACTTGTCACCAGAAGCTAAAATCTTAAATCAAGTACTGAAGATACTCTTCCATAAAACTATAGATAACAAAATACTCAAAAGAGCAAATGTGCCAAGTTGTGTATATAGTCACTCCTCGGAGTTAAACCTGCTGAAGGGTTTTAAGATCAGCACTGGCCTTAGATAAGACAATTAAATATTAGAATCGTCTTTGTGCATCTGCTGAGGTCTGAAAGAAGAGTTGTTATTCAAAGTAATGTTCAATTTTTTATTGTTATGAATGTTGTAATTTCAAAAGCTTATCAAGACCCCCAAAATTAGAAACATAAATCATATTCAACTCCATTCGTAGCCGATAAAAAACAACACAGAAGTAGAGCCAAATTGCAATGGAAGCTGCAATACACCAATTCCAGTTGACAATGTTCCAGTAGACAAAGTTTACCAAAGAATTCTCATAGCCTACCATTGAGGTGATAAAACTACGTTGAAGTTTCACTATCTGAGACATCAAAACTACCTAAAACTTTCACATGCTAGTTCTGAGTTCACTTCACACACAAAAACCACTAGAACCAATTACTACTAAAAATGCTCTCAGATAATCACGTAACAGAAATAACGTTAAGGCCAACATGCATTTCGTATACAAGGAATAGATGGATTTAAAACCTGCCGAAGGTCTTCAGGTTCAGCACAAGCCTACATCAGACATTTTAATAACAGAATAAATCTTGGCTTCTGGGCTTGGGTTGGGTATAGGATAATGGTACGGCTTACATCCAAGGTTCAAACTTTGGTGTTTATAAATATATTTTCATTCAAAAAGGCTTAAACAGAATATAATTCAATCAAATACCATTGCGTAATGGACAGCACAAAAATCAGAACCAAAGAGCTGTGGCAAATGTAATACTTTGGTTCCAATTGACAATATCTACGGCAGAATTCAAAAATTACCTCCGAGCCCTTAAAACTCCCTTAAAGTTGTAATTTTTTAATCATTCAAACCACCTTATACCCAGTTAGTTCACACAAGACCAAAGTTCACATTGAGAACCAGCTTCAACTGAGAAAATTTATATAAGCTAACATTTGATAGTATCACCAATCGAAGAGATTAGAACAAACTAATCCTGTGGTTAGAGCTAAGACCAGAAAATAAGCTAAAAGAAAAAAAATTAAAATTAAAACCATAATTAATCATAAAAACTCATGCTGACCAACAAAAGAAATGATGGAGAATTATTATTTACCAAATCAAGAACATCAATTAGTGCTTTAACACCATTTTCATCCATAGAATAAATATGCTCTTCTACCCATTTCCCCAACACCAAATCCAGCTCCAAAAACCCTCTTTGTCTGCTCCTATACAACAGCCTTAAACACAAAAACAAAATAATCAGTCCATGTAATAAACACAAAAAGAACAACAAAAATCTTAAAAAGATGAAAACTTTATTTAAAAAATCAGACAAGAATACCTGTTACATAATCTCCTTTTGCTTTCTTCATTAGATAGGTCAAAATCCAATGATGGATTTTTATTATCATTTTTGTTTAACGTTGAATAACGTGAAAACAGCCCATATTTAGACCTGAAAAAGCCAAAAAGTTTAAATCTTTAGAGTTCAATAACATTAAAAGAATCGAGATTTAAAGGTGAAAATCTATAGGTACCTTAAAGGGGATGTAACTGAGATGTGATTGGTTGTGGTCGTGGAGTTAAGGATACGGTGGACGGTAACCAGGGCTCTTCTCAAGCTAGCCATTTTGTTGATCATCTTCTTCTGTGGCGACAAGCAATAAATAGAGGGCGCAAAAAAGGCAAGAGATTCTTTGACGACATGTCATTTAAGGATAATTTTGAAACACATGTCGTCGTCTTGGATGGAGTTAGGTTCAGTTAACGGTTGAGATGCAATGCTACGTTGATGGTAGGCGCACCGCATACATATGTTCTTCACCTTTTCTTTTTTCGATTTTTCTTTCTTCTTCTTCTTTTTTAAAAAAATATGTTGGTTTGCTTAGGGGTCAGAAGCGAACGATTGTTAATAATTTTACTTTTCTTTAAATATGTAACAAAAGAAAAGACGCTGTTATATCACACAACTTTAAAATAAATAAATAAATAAATAAAATGATGAAAGTGGTAATTTCAAACAATTTTTTGGTCCATTATTAATTATCTTTATTTATTACTTTTTCGTTATCTTTTATTCCTTACATAAATCAATTTTTCAAAATACAAGTTATTAAGAAGTAATTTTGACTATATGATTAGCATTGATGGATTTTGAGCATGTTCATGAAACTATTTATTGTGATATAACATAGTTTTATTGGATAAAAAACATGTGTGGTTCTCCAATTAATTATATATAACAATTTATATATATATATATATTTCTTTTTGAAATGTAAAATAAAAGAAAATTACTTTACCCGCATACCCAAAAGAAAAAAAGTTCCCCAAACTCAAAAATTAATCTGCTACATAAAAATAAAAGAAATACATAAAATAAAAATTATTCCTAGGAGGAATTTTTTTTAATATTTAATTTATCTATGAATTTGTATTCAATATATTAATTTATAGTTTTCAATATATCTTTATTAACCCCCATTATTAACTTGTCGTGAATTTCACCCTCTATTTTCGCTTAATTTACAGATTTGTTAGAGGCACGACGCGTGACCTGAGAGTTCAAGGTTTAGTACATCCGGTTTCGTAGTGGAGAAACATCTCTGATAAATAAATAAAGAAGAAGCAAAACTAGAAGGATAATCTTAGAAGGGCCTCTTCCATGCAGTCTCTGTCTGGAAACCCTTCTGCTTAGCATACAAACCCAGAAATTGGAGATATCAGTCGCTGCATAGTAAACCTTATATCGTTGTTAGCCTGTTAATTATATCTCTAATTGGGTGGATTTTATCTGAGAATCAAATGATTACTCAATCACATTTTCTAACCACCTCCTTCTATTCATGCATGAATAAAAACCATAATTGTTGATTTGATTTCAGAGATGTGGATTGAATGATTATGATAGATCATGGCTCTCAAGAACATGAGAAGAGCCAAATCCGTAATTGATTCCTCTCACGAACTAGTTATGGTTATCCTTCAACAGTCTTACGGTAACCAGCAACCAGTTATGACTGATCACAAGAAAAATTCATGGGCAAACCACTGGAGAAATATCCCCTAGTTGTATCATAAATTAACCTTGAACATTCCTTATCTTTCAATGACAAGAAAATGGTTTTGCAGTTGGAAATTTATAAAAAGAACATCTCGAAAGACCAGAACAGTTCAGAATTTGCAAACAAATTCGACACAGCTTAAACAAAAACGTCAAGGTAACAACTAAAGGAGAAAATTCAACTTTATCCACCTGAGAATCACAGCAACAGGACGACTTGGTTATATTTTGAGGCCAATCACTCCCTTAAGTAATGTCAACAAATATATATTTCTTTCAAGGGAAATTGGTTATTGAATGGTGCTTGACATACCCTTCTAGGTATTAAGTAGATTGACAATCTAAGTACACGAATCCCCGTTCCATTGGCTTGGTAGTTGCTCTCGTTCCCCAGTAGAATCCACAGGGCAACACCTTTGTTAGAAAATGCAGGCTGATGTTATTACCATCTCTAGTCCTTACTGGATTTAACGTTGTTTTTACCTTTGGATGTTATGCATCAGCAGTTGATCAAAAGAATGTAAACAGTTCTGGAACCTGATGGCATATTTCAGCCTAATTGCCTCAGAAGTTTACCTCACGTCTCTCTGCAAAAAATTTTCCTGTGATTGCTTGGTCCGGAAGCAGGGCCAGCCATACTCCTGTGTCAGCTCCATCCCCAGCTGATACATTACCAGCCCAGCCTGTCATAGCTGTCTTCACCCACCCTGGGCAGTAGCAGTTTATATAGATCTTCTGACCATTAGGCCGATCAGACAGTTTCTTTGCCATTAGCCTAGTATAAGCGTTAACTGCAAGTTTTGACACCGAGTAATCAGTGTTCACCTGAGGCCATCCACCTGATGTATATGTGCCGTCTTCTACTTGTTGTAGGAAAGTAGACACCGTCCTATCAATGAGTTCCTCTGAAAGTGTTTCCAGGTTAGCCAGTTGCTCTCTCAAATCTTTGTCTTCAAGTCTCTGTTAAAGTCACCCAAATTACGATTAATTCAGCAAAGTTAAAAGAGCACGCACCCCATAACATTAAAAAAAAAAAAGCTTCTGGCACCACTCTTTATCCTCTTTATGAGATAGTTGAATCTCAGAAATGGACACATTGAACAAGTTATGGATACAATATACTGACAATGGAGTTTCTTAAATTCCTTTCTTCTTTATTTACAACTCTCTTTCCTTTTCCTTTGGTTCTTGGCAGGAAATGGATATGTACTTCATAGTAGAGTACCTGGCATTCCCTTTTCTGTTTACAATCCGATCCTATTCTATGAAAATGACTACGGCAGCAGAAGAAGGACCCTTGATTTTATAAAAATGCAGTCAACAAATCATGGCCAAAGCTAGTTCAGGAATTCGATAGCATTTACACATTCCAAGGTGACAGGCTAGCAAGAAGACTAGCATGAATTGCATTTTAAATTAATATGCCTCAGATCTTTCCCAGTTAAAAGAATCCATCTTCATGCACATGCGTAGCGTTGGTCTGACATGAATTGAAAAAGAAAATAAAAAAAATCAACCCTACATAGCTCAAGCGAAACAACATCCTATGGCTCGGAGAAAGGGCTATAGGAAGATGAAAGGATTACTTACGTTTCGTTTGCCATTTAGTCTTCCAAGCCGTGAACTTACATTAACAATACGAGCACCAACAGCAGAAGGTCTCATCAAAGGAATCAGAGCTTCAGTGACATTTTTGATACCATAATAGTTTGTATCAACAACATTCTTGGCATTTTCAACAGAATTGTCAGACCCCATATTGTAATTAACACCTGCATTATTCACCTGCAAATGGGATAATATGCATAAGACAGAGCAAAGAAATTCAGGACAATATCTATGTAATAACATGCATAAAACATGGAATTATAGTATAACAAGCACTAGATTTGAAAACGAAAGTGCAGTCAACTTACCAAAACATCTAATCCGCCGTAAGTTTGCTGTATCCACTCAGCAAACGTCTTGATGGATAAAGAATCTAAGACATCAAGTTGATGGAAGTCCACACTCAAACCCAACTCTCGCAAGACATTGGCAGCTTCAAGGCCTGCGCTACTTTCTCGTGATGTCAGGATAGCAGACAATCCATGGTCTGCAAGTTGCCTTGCAATCTCAAATCCTATTCCTCTATTTCCACCGGTCACCACAGCAACAGTTTCTGATGACCACCACCTACAAGCATTCAACCAAATTGAAGTTACACCCCCCTTTGGGGAGCATTCATTTAATATTCTATAATTGAGAAGCATCGTCATTAGGCATTCACAAGCATCCTGAAGCAGAATGCCCTAACAAGCTACATAAAAATAACACAACACCAACACCATGATCATGATCTTTTTAGGCAAAAACTAGATAGAAAGATCTAAGACAAGAATATTAATAAAAAGGTACCTTTGATGATCAGAGTAAGGAATGGTACGGAGAAGAGAAATTTCTTGGAGTCTTTTTTCTCTTTTTTCCTTTGCTGGCTCTTTACTTCCCATTTCTTCTTCTTCTTCTTCTTCTGATCTTCTTTCTTTCAGTGGAGGACACAGAGAGAAGAGAGAGTCCTTGGATGCAAAATTTGATAAAATTGCAGCGAATTCGGTGGGTTCAGCCCATGCTGTTCGTTCCTCCCGCTCGCTGTTTTTTTGGGTCAAATTTCCCTTTTTTTGGGCTCCTATTTCCTACCTTAGCCATTAATAACTAACTTACCCAAAATAGGAAATGGAGAGCACTCCACTAGAGAACCGCTGAGGGTTAAATGCCTTTACTTCTTAGTTCTTCAACTTGTTATGGTTCATCAATTTAGTCCTCCACTCCTCAAATCTTCTATTAAGTCCTTGAACTCGAATTATTTTCATGCACATGTAATAATCTGAGCATGCATGTTCTGCTTAAGACTCAATCAGAAAAATATTTAACTTTCTTGTACGAAAACTAATCCAAACATGTCCTTATGTTGATGTCCAAAAAGTAATAGCGATACCAAATCAAAGTATATTGTTTTAATACAAAAATATTATAGTCACAAAATTTCTTGATACATTTCAATTTAGCCTATAGTCTTAATTCAGTATATTTTAAACATTCTTATGAGACATATTTTATGAAATCTTACTTTTTTTTTCTCAAAGGTACATATCTGACTACTCCAACTAAAACTGATTGGGTTATCAAATCATCAGACTTTTAATATTGTTGGTTTACACTGAATCGTCATTTGTTGTAATAAAAAATGCTAAAATTGAGAATGAATGGGCCTCAGATGGGCCCACATACAATCCAGTGGAAACAAATACAAATGACTTGCTAGAGTTCAGTGCGACGATGTAATTGCAATTTTTATATATATATATAAAATTAGATATTATATTTTAATTAATTTTATAAATTTTAAAATATATAAATTTTTAATAATCATGTGAATTATAAAATTTAAATTAATAATTTTAAAAAAATAAATTTAAAATCTAATAATTATTTAAAATTTAGTTGTACTGGCATTCTTGTCTAATGAGATGCGACTCTTCTGATCAGGAGTCAAGGTGCGCAATCTTATTGCTGTTTTGGTGTTTTGGCATTTATGAATGCTCACGGTCTGGTTCAAATCACTAGATTACAGGCATGCCATAATGACTTATTAAAAAAAAACTAAAACTGCTCAGTTTTTTATTATAGCAATTCACAGTGAAAAACTGAGCGTTTTTTATTATTATTTTTTAAAAACAATTTTTCTTTATTTTTTTATGCCTTTAGCTTTTTTCTTTCTTTGTTTGTTTTTTCTCTTCTAGTAATTTTTTTTAATTTAGTTTAAGCTATATTTTTTTATGCCTTTAGCTTTTTCTTTCTTTCTCTATTTTTTTCTTTTAATAAATTTTGTTTTGTTTAATTTAATTTATTAATGTTAATATTTTTTTTATTTAGTTATTAGACTTTTATAACATTGATCTCGTGTTTAACAAGTTAACTTGGTTTCACGAGTTAACCTGGATTTTTTTTCTTTTTAATTAATTTTTTTTGTTTACTTTATTTTGTTAATGTTAACTTTTTTTCTATTTAGTTATCAGACTTTCATGATACATATCTCAGGTTTCATGCGTTAACCCAGTTAATTTTAGATTAACCCGTATATTTTTTTTGTTTTTTGTTTTTGTTAATGTTAAATATTTTTTTATTTAGTTATTACATTTTCATGATAAAGATTTCGGGTTTAACAGGTTAATATGATTTGACGAGTTAACTCGAAGTTGTTAAACTTGGCGTGTATCAATCCAGGACCTCATCCCTTCAGCTTATAGAGTATTATTTTCAGCCTAATTCGTATTCATACAAAAAATGTGTCAATGAGAGAGAGAGGACAAGAGAAACTAATAACTCTTTCTTTCTTTTTTTTTTCTTTTCTTTCAAAATTGCATTTTTAGATATTTTATAATTCTAAGCCATCTTCTTACTTTTCCATAAAAATGTTAATTAATTTGAAATATAGATTTTGAGAAGTAAGAAATAATTTAAAAAGAAAATAAAATAAAAGGTGAAGAAGAGAGAGGAACATGTGTATTTTTTATAACACGGATCATAGGTTTGACAAGTTAGCCCAATTAATTTTAGAGTAACTTGTTATTTTTTTTTCTTTCTATTTAGTTATCAAATTTTCACGATACAAATCTAATGTTTAACAGGTTAACCTGGTTTGAAGAGTTAACCCAGTTAATTTAGATTTTTTTTTCTTTTTCTTCATTAGTTATTTTCTTCATATTGGTTTTTTTCTATGTTTTTTTCTTTTTACTTAATCTATTTAATTATCACACTTTTATTATACAACCTTGCAATCAGACCTACATCCAAGATTATTAAATTTGATATTGCAATCAAACCCACTTAAACTTGTATCATACAAGTTTAATATTATTATTAATATTATAAATATTACTCTTAAGTTAGATGTTGCAGCTAAACTCAAGACTCTTGAGTATAGTTTTACAAACAAATCTAATATTTTTAAATCTTAACTTTTTTATATATTTTTTATGTAAGAAAAATTGACCTGCGGCATCGCGCGGGTCATCTAACTAGTCTAAACTAGAGTAAGCCATTCGTTGTCTGCAGTGTTNTATTTTAACTAATTTCATAAATTTTAAAATTAATAATAATATAAATTTTTAATAACTCTAAAATTTATAGAATTCAAACAAATAATATTTAAAAAATAAATATAAAACTTAACCAATTATACTACATATGTATATAATTTTATAATTATTTTTTTATTTGAAAAAACCTTATTTTCTAAAAGGTGTATTTTATAAGCCTAGATAAATAAGTAAAACCCTAACTGTTTTAAATTTTTATAGAAAATATACGTCCTGACTCGAACGTGAAATCTGCTATATAAATCTCAAGTTTTTTATCATCATATTACATCCCTTTATACACATAATCTTATAACATCTATATGTTTTCATGCACTATATATATACATATATATATATATAATTTTTATTATTTTCTCACACGTGCAGAATATTAACTCAAACATTAAAATGTTTCATGTTGAAAGAAACCAGTTTTACGAATCACTCATCAACTCAATTTGCCAATCAAGAAAAAAAAATCTATGTTTCTTCACAACTTCATCATGTATCCTATTATAGCATCGAGCATCACACGAAAACTGTCTAGCTTGTTAGCAAGTTAAATAAAAAACATGTAAGATAATAAAAGTTTTCATCACCTCTTAAAAGGCTAGGTATGATGATTCCACTAGCTAATCAATACGGCAACATAGAGCATTACTGTCTCCTTTTGCCATAAAATTCAAGCAAACCCATACATTATTTCTGTGGTCTGTTTACGTTTATTGTCGTGTAGTTCTTGTCCAGTAATAATTTACCGATCGACAAAATTAAGTATTCCATGGTCCCCTGCCTTACTATGTGAATGCTCCCTCCTTAATGCAACCTGAAGTGTTGCAAACGAACTTTTGTATCTTTAGGGACTTCCCTATCGTCCCTTTTCTATGACTTTATATCTTGGAAACGAAATAAAATACTATCAAATTAGTCAATTTATCCCTGTAAAAATCACTGATAATAATGTCATATCAACCTATAATTTAGATTTTACTGTAGATTAAAAAACTTAAATCAACAACTTTTTATTATTAAAACTACGTTGTATTTTGAAGCTTTTTATCGTTGAAATTAACTAGTAAAAATAAAAATAATGGATGTTACTCAGCATGAAAGAGTGCATTGATTTGATACACTGGCTAGCACTATGCTTTGAATGCTTAATTAGTATGTGGAATTTATAGTTGAAAATCAAGAGATCTAAGAAATGGGATTTAGCATGATAGATCTTAAGGTCTCAAAAGCCGTCTCCTCCGACAACCAACAAAGAGAAGAGGCGTGCTAAAAAAGGAATGAAATTGTGAGCGTCATGGCTTAGGCCATCTTCTCCTTCTGTCAACATCACCCATTGAGTCCGCTTCCAAAATACCATTCTCTGTGTTTCCTCCATTGACATTTCCGATTCAAAATCATAGAAACCTCCAGCTATATACTCGTGACTCATGCTCACACACCAACACCTCCCTCTTATATATCCTTAAGAGCGCAGAGAGTCTTCTACACAAACCCGACCATGTTACTACAATCCTCTCCCTCTCTAATTTTTTCGTGGAAGACATAATCTTTGCCACTATCGGAGCAAAAGAGAGAGGATACAAGCCTGTGATCTTGTGAACGTAAAAGCTTGACAAGGAAGGAAGGAAGGGAGCCTAGTTAGCACTTTTGGCACTATAGACGACTTTTCATATTTCCGTATGTATGTTCATTAATTTCTTCCTATCTTGCTTTGCATATTTTTCACTGGATTAATTCTATAAGGTTGATTTAATCATCATGAAGATAGACTCTATTTTTCTTTCTTTTTTTATTTGAGTTTTAGAACCGATATGGAGAAGGATTTATTTTCTTAAATGCATGTAACGGATATATATATATATATATATGAGGGTTTTTTTTCTTAATATCATCCAGGAAAAAATTGATTTTTTTTTTCAAATTAAACAAATGTTTCGACAACGAACTCGTGCTTTTATTAATAGTTATGGATTTATCATTGCACATATTCCGTGCCATTCAGGCAGGGAATTGCTAATAAAAGTGTTCGCTTAAATTGTGAATCTGACAGGCAAAATATGGCACTTTGTTCTCAAGGAGGCTTGCCTTCGTTTGCAATGCTAATACTGGCACTTGATGTATCCGGCACCCTAGCTTCGCCGGAAATTGGAAATCAGATCAAATCTGCCACTTTTCTTTCACCTGAGTTTGTGCTGGGACCAGGATCAGTGGAGGATAGATACTATAGCAATATTGACTTCCCCAGAGGTCATGTTGGTATCAAGAGTTTCAAAGCTGAAGTGATTGATGATATCGGGAACCCTATACCCCTTCACGAAACTTATCTTCACCATTGGGTTGTCGCGAAATACTATCAACGTCAGGGTATGGCTGAGAACAATGATAAGCATAAATTTCAGCTGTCAGATTATTTATTAGCAGGAAACAGTGGAATATGCCAAGGGAATGTTCTGGGACAGTATTTTGGACTTGGATCCGAAACACGAAAAACAGATACTCATGTTCCCAATCCTTACGCAATAGAAATTGGCAACCCAGATGAAGTTCCTGAAGGGTATGAGGAGAAATGGTTGCTTAATGTTCATGCAATTGATACACGAGGCGCCGTAGATAGGTTGGGATGCACTGAATGCAGGTGTGATCTGTATAACATCACAGTGGATAAACATGGTCAACCTTTGAGGCCAGGCTACATAGGGGGTCTGAGATGTTGCTATGACCAAACTCAGTGTAAGGTACAACAAGGTTATGGGGGTGCCAGAAGGAGTCTATACTTGCGATATACGGTGGAATGGGTGGATTGGGATTGCAGCATTATTCCTGTTAAAATCTTTATATTTGATATCACCGATACTGGGAAAAGGCTTAATGGCTCAACAGGAGTAGGTCCAGAGAATGGTTGCCAGGTATAAACTTTCGCTTGTCTTATGATATTGAACGTTTCCAATAGTGTGCTTTGCGTCAGTATTCACCAAGTGAACTGCACTAACATCATGGATGCTAGTAGTTAAGAAGTTGTTATTAATATCGAAAACACATCTCCAACAGTGCCATAAACTTTTGTTACATTCTGAATCACTCTTCTGCAGGTTGAGTATAATGTTGAGTCTTGCAGCAGCGCCAATGCAGCTTCTGATGGATGCATTGATGCCAAAAGGACAAGCCTGACAATGCCAATCAGTGGTAATGTCATCTACGGTGTAGCTCATCAGCATACTGGGGGAACTGGTTCAACTCTGTATGGGGAGGTAATCTTCAATCTCAGTTTTAGATGCATTAATAAGTCCAGAATCATAAAAATATGACAGCCCAAAATTGTTGTCCATATTTTTTTCCACTCAGGCTTAATTGAACTGCTTTCAGTCTACCACCACATATCTCCTTTCGTCATTAATTATGCCGCAGAATGTTCATTCAATCAAGTGTAAGAGGGAGTGGATAATATGACATCTGATTCTAATCTTAAGCAGCTTTGTTCACTTCAGGATGGACGTGTTATATGCACTTCAGAACCAATTTATGGAACTGGAAAGGATGTAGGAGACGAGGCAGGTTACATAGTAGGAATGTCCACCTGTTATCCTGAACCAGGCTCTATCCAGATAACAGCTGGGGAGAATCTACTTCTTGAATCTAACTACAACAGTACTCAAAAGCACACAGGAGTTATGGGGCTTTTCTACATTCTGGTAGAAGACAAAACACCAAATCCCACAAATTTCTTGCTTTCTCCAATTCATGTAAGTTGTCATTCAATTTTTAATAGTTTCTGCTAATCTTATACAAAATATAGATGAATGCATCTTCTACATTTATATGCGAATTGGTTAGACTGTAAATGTTTCTTGGTTCTTGCAGATACATAAAAACATCAAAGTATCCACACCTGCTGTAGCAATAGTAGCTCTGTTTGGACTGGCAATGGCCATTGCTGTCGGCCTACTTTCTCGGATGAAGAAGGGAAGGGAAGAAGGCTACCAACCAATTATGGCATAGAGTTGTAATCCTTTTTCCATGATCTATGTAATGGCATTGGCATCTCGATATATGCATGATACATGTTTTAGCTTGCTTTATACACGGATGAAAACATTTCAACTGTATGAAGCATTATTTTGAGCTTGTAATTTCTTTAGGGGATCCTTATAGATTCAACCATAAATAATTTGCCTGAGTTGTTGGAAATTAGTCATATTGCCGTGACGCAATTCCAAGCACCATTGTTAGACATTCAGATAGTAGGGATGCTTTCTGTGATACCACTGCATATGTAAATGAACTAAAGTTGGATTGAGCTGTTGGGGCAAGCACTGCGAAGAATAAGAATTTCTACAAGTTCCGTTTAGTAATTACACTAGGCTAAAAATGTGAAATTACTTACTAACCTCTAAACCCATAGTTGCCCACCAAGAACAAAATCAACCTTTCACTATCGCATCGCCGGGGCCCAGGGACATGCTATGTCACCGATGCAACACCCCACAAAATTGTCACTGGCTTATACCCCACTCTTTAATTTGTAATGCAACTAAAATCTATCAATCTATCTATATATATTAGTAAATTAATTATTATTTCTTTTTCTCGTCCATAAATTTTGTTTATTCTATTCAATAATATTAGCCTTATCTAGTTTTTCTATTTAAATGAAATAATTTTTCTATTCGGGATTAATAGATTTTTCTAGTTTTTATTATATAAAATGAATTATAATAATCTTTTGATAAATAAACATTAAATAGTATTAAACATTTTAAATGTTTTTCTATAAATATATTCTTGGTATTTGGAAGTTTTGAATTACTATATGGATGAAACTCCATTGTAGAGTTTTTAACATGAAAATAACATGTATTTTTTTAATATATTTTCTTGCATGTTATACATGATTTTTTTTATAAAATGAATTATAAGAAAATTAAACTTTAATTTACCTAAAGCATATTGTTTAAAAAAAATTAAACGGATAAAACTAATAAAAAGCCATCAAAATTATTTTTTATTAACTTTTTAAAATCAATAATTATAAGACAGAGGAGTAGATAAGAAAGATCTATGTAGAATTTATCATTTATTTTATTTTGTGTCAAAATTACTTCATTTTATAAAGTTATCGAGGCAATTTCAAAATAATTTTGGAGTAAAACCAAAAACAAATAGGGAATGCCATGGTGGACGTCATGGCTGAGGCCATCCTTACGAACATGGCTCAGGAATGTCCAGAAACTGGTCAATAAATATCGATTATTCAAAGTCTGAAGGAGATCCACACACGTGGCACATTTCCGTACACCAAAATCTTGATTACAGTTATTTTTAAATTATTTTTTATTTATAAATATTATTTTTATTTTTTAAAAATTATTTTTAACATCACCCATTAAAATAATTTAAAAACTATTCATTAAAAAAATAAAAAAAATTATATTTTATTAAAAATACTCTCAAAACTAAAATCGAACTCAGCTAAATCAGCCAAGTTCAGATTCTTACACGTTGTACTTGAACAAACGATTGTCTGTCAGGCTGACGTTCTTTGTATTACTGACTCTCTTTCCCGGGAAGAATACGTATAAGATCTTCGCCACTTACCCAACAGAAAAGAGCCGATAAGAATATTGTCTTACTGGTGTATAAATTCAAAAGGCAGGAGACTGATTAAAATTCATGCTTTTGGCCAGGTGACTTTTGGTATCTGGTATATGCTCTCTTCTTTCCTTTTTTTCTGCTTCATGACGTATAAATATATCCCTTTGTTAGTATTTGTTCCATTTTAGTCAAGATTTTTTTTCCTTTCTAAATTTAGCAGAAAACATGTTAGGATATTTTGATTTCTTTTTGCACAAGGCATTTGATTGATGAGTATGATTTGGATTTCAAGAGTTTAAAGTGAGATAGCTGGATATTGACAATAGCTTCGTTTTTTTTACTCATTTGTCTCATACTGTTTTCCGAGTAAATTTTAACCTTCATATGGAAACCATGTGTGATTATGATGCTGTGCTCATTTTAGATCTTTTTTCTTTTCTGAAATTTGTTGTTCAAAGATATCCTGTTAAAATTTTAACCTCAATTTTGGGTATTTGGGCTTGAAAGAAACAAACATGTATAATTATAGTGGAGCCGATTAATAGTGATCTTCACGTAAGGCTGTTTCCTATACCCACTAACATTACAATACAGAATCACAAATTAAGGCTTTTCTAAAAAAAAAAAAATGTGGGCAAATCAAATTAAAGCATAATAATCATAGCATAAATTGAATGTTCTTTTATCGTGTAATCTCTGCCTTAACTGTTATCGTGCTGGTTCTTGAGGGTTTCTCTCCACAGTTCTATCTGTGCATATTTCTTACTGTGCATGTGATTGGTGATTTGATTAAAGATTTTGAACAAACGTCGTTGTTGTGAATTGATAAGGAAGGTTTCAATCATGGTGTCAGTCTTCTTGGTTTGCGGATGATTGGAACACTTTTATAATCAATCCTTTGTTTATGTGCATGGAGGATTAAAATTGTTCTTGTCCAAAATAATTGGATTTTTAGCACAACATTTCCCCGGTGCCAATTTTTTTCCCAGTCAAATGAACTTGTATAAAGCACTAATTTTCCATCTCCATCTTGAATTCGGCACGAGATGGATAAAAAATTGTATGATCAGTTCTAGCTGCATAGTTGTGATTCCAATCGTGTAGCAAATAAGCATTTGAGAAGATAAAGGTTAAAAAAACTTGAAACTTTCCTCATCATGTGTTGCAGTTTGCTAGTAATTTCAATTTTAACGTCTCAATGTTCTTGTGCTTGCTGTCTTAGTTTGCTGGTTTCAACTCAATTATACTGTGCTTGGTTTTGTGAAAGATTTATAGCTTAACCTGAGATATTGAAACTGACAGGCAATATGGTACATTCTTTTCGAGCCTGCTTGCTTTTGTTTGCAATACTAATACTGGCATCTAATCCATCTTATACAAGAGCTTCTATGAAAGGTGGTAGTAAGATCAAATCTACCACTTTCCTATCACCAAAATTTGTGTTGGGACCTGGATCTGTGGAGAATAGATTCTATCGCAATGTTGACTTCCCTAAAGGTCATATTGGAATCAAGAGTTTCAAAGCTGAAGTGATTGATGATTCTGGGAATCCTGTTCCTCTTCACGAAACTTATCTTCACCACTGGCTTGTTTCGAGATACTATCAACAGCTAGATGTGGTTGAGACTAACCATGAGCAGAAGTTTAAGGAATCAGATCGCATTTCTGCACGTAATAGTGGAATATGCCAGAAAGGTATTCTTAATCAGTATTTTGGCCTGGGATCTGAAACACGAAAAACAGCTACGCACATTCCTGATCCCTATGCAATAGAAATCGGCAATCCAGCTGACATTCCTATTGGGTATGAGGAGAGATGGTTGCTTAATGTCCATGCAATCGATACACGGGGTGCTGAAGATAGGTTGGGATGCACTGAATGCAGGTGTGATCTATACAACATCACAGTTAGTGAATGGGGACGCCCTTTGAGGCCAGGCTATAAAGGAGGTTTACTTTGTTGCTATGATCATACACAATGCAAGGTCAAACAAGGTTTCCAGGGTACCAGGAGGAGTCTTTACCTGCGATACACTGTGGAATGGGTTGAATGGGATAGTGACATTATTCCTGTTAAAATCTTTATATTTGATGTCACTGATACTGGGAAAAGGCTAAATGGTTCAACAGGATTTGGTCCAGAGAATGGTTGCCAGGTAAGGACTTCTGTACTTGGTGTTTTGACATTACATGAAAATTGAATCAGGCATTTACGTTTTGTTCTGCTATTCTTGCTTCCTATTATTTAAGAATACCGGTACTATGCTATAAGGAGACACCTTGGCAACCGTGACAATGGTTAGACACAAGGTTCTATATCAATCATCCTTTCTTCTTCTTTGAGAAAAGTATTACAGTGGGAAATGCACTTGATAATGAGCTGAATTCTTTAAACGCACAGCAGAGAATGGTGAACTGACAGAATATCTGCTACTATTGGAAATCCTCCAGTAGGGTACAGTATAGTTGCAATAGTGCTGTGTCACATCTGAATTCACTGAATTAATTTCACTGGAGTGAAGTTCCTGATACATGTAAGTAGATGCATATTTATTGATATTTAAAAACTCAATGTACACTCTGAAAGCGAAACCCCAGTCATAAGCACATATACCAGCATGCAAAACTGGCCTCCCCTTTTGAGAGTATATAGTTTTGCATACTCGGAGCAGCCTTAATGTTAGGTATGGGGATCTTGGATTCTGTGTCACACTCCATCATTATATACACACATTTTTGTGATGATGCTGCTGCGTTTGTTATGCCTTTTAATAAAAAGTTGTATTTGCTGAATCTATGGTTAGATTACTTTGACCAAATTCGTACTGAACACATGAAATGAACATTCCTGAGCACGCGTTT
The DNA here is from genome assembly GCA_015708895.1 of Populus ilicifolia. Lineage (NCBI taxonomy): Eukaryota > Viridiplantae > Streptophyta > Magnoliopsida > Malpighiales > Salicaceae > Populus > Populus ilicifolia. Next base: position 1,797,675 of record SRLM01000273.1, on the reverse strand, counting down.
CGGAAGTTTCAGAAAATAAAAGGGAGGTTTCAACGGGAACTTTTTTTTTTTTTTCCCAGTAGAACTGCTCCCTTCTGTTTAATTGAGAATCACTAATAATGTTTTTGCTACAGGTTGAATATGAAATCAAGTCTTGCAGCTCCACTGATACTGCTGTTAATGGGTGTGTTGATGTCAAAAGGACAAACCTTACCATGCCAACTACTGGCTATCTCATCTATGGTGTTGCCCACCAGCATACTGGAGGAATTGGTTCGACTCTGTATGGGAAGGTGACTTCCACCCTTAAACTTCAATTTTGTAGTGATGTCCTCTCATCTCATCTTGATATAGCCGGATCTTCTTTTTTTTCACTTGCTATTGTCAGAATCCTTTTTAATTATTTTTCACTTTACATAAATTTTTGAATACTTTTAGTTGCGTGAATCAGTCTAGAACCGTTGTGACCCTCTCTTCTCTAACTTCCAGTAGTACATAAAGTGAGGTCGTTTGAAGACTGACCAGGCCGACCACTTATATTGCTGAGTAGACAGTGCAGCAGTGACTCTGAGATCCTCTGGCTCTGTCTTTCCCAATTCATAGGTTGTAGACTTATTTGAATGACTGTTGATCAGTTCTATGATGATCCATAAAACTCTAAAGGGGTACAGTTACTTGCATTTCACTTTGTTTGCCGATTGAGCCTTTTAAAGAGCTTGGAACTTAATGTCTTTCCCAAGAAGGTTCCTTTATGCCGCTGTGTACTAAAAAGGATCACTTCCAAGGTCTGAGATAATAGCTTGTCAACCCAACTTATATCTTGGTCCTGGCCTACCATCAGCTTCACCTTCCAGTATCCATTTAAGTTTTGTTGCTGTCCAAAATTGTTGTTTAGAGTTTCATTTTCTTGGACTGCTTTCTGTATTGCCCCCTCACGCACCTCTCTCAATGTCATTGATTATGTAATACTGTGCTCAAGCGTTAAATGTTTAAGATGAAGGTTAGTTAAAATTTTATTCTGATCAGGATGGACGTGTTATGTGTACTTCACTACCAACATATGGAGAAGGAAAAGAAGCGGGAAATGAGGCAGGTTACATTGTAGGAATGTCCACATGTTATCCTGAACCAGGCTCTATCCAGATAACGGCTGGGGAGAAGCTAGTTCTGGAATCCAACTACAGCAGAGATCAAAACCACACAGGAGTTATGGGGCTTTTCTACATGTTGGTTGCAGATCGAACACCAAACCCCACGAGTTTGCTACAAGCTCCCATTCATGTAAGACTTTTCGAAAAATTTCAATGGTGACCATTTAAACTTACATGAATGCAAACGATGTTGTGTGTGTCTTGCATGTATGTGCATAGAGTCACATGCATTGTTGTTCAATCTCCCTTGGAGGAATCCTTACAAGCAATGTTTTAGATATTAAGAAGAAAATTATGCTGGAATTAGATAGTGCTTTTCTAGCCAAGTAGAATCAGGTAGGAACATTTTTATAGCAGAAATTTTATAGCGAAAGAGAATTCTGGTACTTAGGATATGAACATGGAGAAGAATTCACAAAACGATGTTGATAACATTTTGGATTGTTGACAACTGAAAACCATTGATTTTCTTTGGTTCTTACAGATGCATGTAAACATGAAAGGATCCACATATGCGGTTGCAATTATAGCTTTGTTCGGAATGGCAATAGCTGTTGCTGTCACTGTACATTCTCGGCTAAAGAAGGGGAGAGAGGAAGGCTACCAGCCAATGCTGGCATAGAGTTGAATTCGTGTTTGCATGATCCATGTACTGTATCTTCTTGTCTGATCTTGCTTATAAATCAAACCGTGAACTAAGTATAGCACTGTTTAAATCTTTTCGTAAGTTATATTTGCACGATCATTTATAAAAATCAAAATTATGTATTCTTGAAAATCAAGATTAACTTTTAAAATAAAATAAATGAAAATATATCAAATAAAAATAATAGTTCAAGTAAAATATTTGTATTTACATCTATTAGTTACTTTTTTCTTTTACTAGAAAGATCAGAAGTAAACAACTTATTTTTTCTTAATTAAGAAAAAATGCATGATTCATAACTCCCGACAGTTTTTTCTTGAAGAAATGAACTTCAAATCCTCCATATGGCATAGACTATTGCTATGACTAGCTGAATATTGTATCCCACATCACCAATCATCGATGGTGTGATTCAATGATATGACAGGACTTCTGACACGCTACCCGGCCCCTACCTTCTCTTCGCCATTTGCATATCAGAAGAGAAAAAAGTTGTTCAAAATCATTAAGGTTCTACTTTTGCCTGCAGTGGCAGAAACTTCTGAATTCGTGTATGTTGACTGAAGTCTTACATTTATCGATTGAAACAAGACAAGTAAAACACTTACCAAAAAAAAAAAAAACAAGACAAGTAAAAACGTGTTTTTCCACCCTGTTTATGCTGGCAAGCTCGGTGACAAGAAAAATCATATTCTTTCCCCTTCCTCTGTTAGTAATTTTTATTACTGGTTTTTGGCATATGATATATACAAGCTTTTCTAGAAAATGTAAATAAGATGAATAACGAACTCAGACTCTTTGAAAGGGGTATCAGATGATTTATTGAGAAGTTCACTTGTGTATTATTTAAAGAGTGTTGGGATGGAATTTCTGTCCGTGTGAATAGGAATCTTGATAAAAAATGATTTGTTAATTAGAATCAGATTAAAATAGTTAAAGGTTGTAATCTCTTGGGAGGTTAAATATTTGTGCACTTGGTGCTTTCAACCTTTGATGTGTAAGAATAGTTAATCAGAATCTTGTTTAACTAATTAGTTTGAGTTCTTGTAAGATTATAATAATCTCTTTATAAAAACTATAATGGTCAGAGTCTTTAAAATTTTCAAATTTTAAAAAGTATTGAACCAAAAAATTAAATATTTATATACTTGGTGTTTTCAACCATTGATATCAGAGAAAATAGAGTTTGCAAAAGAAAAAATCATACTAGTTCAAAGTCTTTTGACAAGGAATAGCCTACCAAAGAAACATGAAGTAGTAACTTGTAGTGTTCGTATTTTTAATTGAAGTCTCACATTTTTCATCCAAGATAAGACACTAAAAGAACCTTGGAGTGGATGAAGACTGACAGCAAAACATCTAAGAATTTTTAGGTGCATTATCCATGCTCATATCTCGGATCAAAAGAAGCCAAAGTTTGATAAAAAGAGAGAAAAATATATTTTTCTTACTATGAGTGATTATTCAAAAGTTTATATTTTTATAAAGCTGAATTTTAAACATGGAGTAATAATGATATTAAAAAATATATATATATTAGTGAATTTAAATGATGAAAATAATAAAATAATAGAAAAGCTAATGCAGAAAACATCACAACTAGTAGATGATCAAAACACATCTAATAATTAAAAATCATGTGTTCGAAAAAGATCTATATAGATGAGTAATTATGAAATAATTGGAATTAATTAATCTAATAATCTACTTACTTATTTTTCTATATTATCCTATGATTTTTTAAAATATCATTAAAAAAACAAAAACACTTGGTTGTTAAATGTTTCAAGTTAGAGTACAATGTCAATGTCAAGAAGTTTTTTCTATGGTTGCAAGACATGGTATAATTAAATTAATTATTGCTTTGGTAGTTTAAAATTCATAGAGTATCTTGGATGCAAAATCAGTATTTTTACATGAAAACATGGGTTAAAGTAGGAATTATTTGATATTAATTAAAGCATTATTATTTTTTATTAAAAAAATAATTTGTATTAGACTAGTTACTTAGAATTTTTATTAAATACTAGAATGTCCTAGGAAACAATATATTTAAAATTTTAAAAAAGTATTGATAAAAAATTAAAAAATAAAATATTTGCATTCCATTCAAACAATACAACCAACACTAAGAAGCCTTGCCCACTCTATCAAAATTATTTCTTTATAAATTTAAAAAAATTTATTAATTTCAAAGAGATGTAATTTAACTGGTTAGATTTTAAAATTTTTTTAGAGGTTATTAGTTCTAATCTCATAAATCTTAGAACCACTAAAAACATATAAAAATTTATATAATTATTAATTTTAAATTTTATAAAATTAATTAAAATACATACGAAGCTAACCCAACACTCACATTATAAAAAAAAACACGTAGTAATAGATGTAATGGCTTTAGGCAGGAGCCTGTGTCCAATTGGGTCAACTCTTTGCCTCTGGTTTACTGAATATTGAACTCTTCATTACGAATGGATAGCCTAATTCAATAAGATAACAGCACTTTTCCAACCTTTCCCACTCCTGATTTCTGAACAGAAGAGAAACCGAGTTGTTCCAAATGATACGTTTCCTTGAGAAGTGGCAGAAACTGCTGAATTCATCGGGTATGTTCCTGTTTTTCATGTTCTAATTGAGGTAATCGAGGTGATCTATGGAAGTCTTACTTTTACTGTTTATGTGTGTTTTGCCTCTCTACTTGTACTTGAAATTAATTGAGTAAGGGAAACCTCTTTTGACCGCTGGTTCCATATCCATTTTTGGAGACCCGAAGACATTAACAGACTTATGTCAATCTTATTATAACCAGTCTTTTGTTAAACTGGAGTTACTTAGATTTGTTAGATTTAGCTGCAATATTTATCTTGATGTGGATTTATAAGGAAATTATTTTTTGGCTTATCTTTTTTAGACTTTAAAAAAATCTGGAATAAGATGGGTTTGTTGATATACCAAACCTAAAAATTTAGATTTAATATTTAACCAAATCTAATATAAATTAGGTTCGATAATTTAGATTTAATATACAAGGAGAACTAAACTCAAAATAATATGATTTCAAACTAGTTTAATAATTAGTCAAATTCAATATAATTTGGATTTAGTGATATGTGAAACCTAATAAATTTCAGTTCAGTTGTCAATTAAATACAAAAAAACATTGACATGTAAAATATTAAATTTAATATATTTAAGTTTAGTTATCAGTAAAATCTAAAAAATATATTAGATCCATTTAAATTAAAAGTGTTACGAGTTGGATAAAACATCATACTTTCTTATTTAGATTTAATTATAAGTCTTAAGTATTCATCACATCCGCATCCAGGTACGGGATTGAGAACAGTAATCATCTAATAATACTAATAATACATGAACAAATATTTTTGTTTTTAAAATTTAAAGTTTTTTTAAATTATTTATTGTTTTTTTGATAAAATTACTAAGTGTTTTATCGGATGATCTTTAAATCTCCTGGTTTGAAACTATTTTTTCAAATAATTAAGTTTTTACCATTAATTTAGAGCTTCCCGGGCTAAAAAAAGAAAATTATTTACTTGAAATTAATCATTATTCTCGGAGTAAATAAGATACGTTACTTAAGATTCTGGGATTTAGGACATCTCTGTTATCATGGCCCTAAAATTTGTGAAATCAGAGACTTTTTGTTGTTTAATTTTGTTATCCATGGCTGCTGTTGGCTAGAATAAAAATCTTGAACAAACATCTTCAGGATGACAAAGGAGGGGTTATGATTTATTATTTTATGCTAATTGATCATAATCCAAAACCCTTCTTGATTAAATTACTCTTCCTTTTCAATCACAAATATGGTGGTCAGTAAAAACTGATGAAAAAGAAAGTATATACAACAACATGGATTTATTCCTTTGGGCAAGATTATGTGGTTTTAAACTGAGACATTGAAATTGATTGACATGCAACATGGTACTTCTAATGCTGGCTTTTGACGTATCTTATAAACAAGCCTTCCCGGAAAATGGAAACAAGATCAAATCTAGAACTTTCCTGTCACCCGAGTTTATGTTGGGGCCAGGATCAGTTGAGGGCAAAACATACAATGATAATGACTTCCCAAGAGGTCATATTGCTCTCAAGAGTTCTATTGCGGAGGTGGTTGATCAGGCTGGCAATCCTGTACCTCTTTATGTAACTTACGTTCGCCACTGGCTTGTGGGAAAGTACTATGAGCATCGCCCATCAGGCCGTAATTTTTCACGAAACAGTGGATCATGCCAGGGTCAAATTCTGTTCTTGGACAGAATTTTGGCCTTGGATCTGAAACACGAAAAACAGCTACACATATTCCAGATCCTTTTGGAATAGAAATTGGCAATCCTGCCGAAATTCCTGAAGAGTATCAAGAGAAGTGGTATCTTGGTGTCCATGCAACTGAAACACGGGGTGCGGATGGGGTGCATTGAATGCTGGTGCGATCTATATAATGTGACAAACGATGAATTTGGAGACCCCATTAGGCCATACTATAAGTGAGGTTTATTTTGTTGCTATGGTCAGACACAGTGCAAAGTCAGACAGGGTTTTCAGGGGGGCAAGAGGAGCCTCTACCTGCGATACACGGTGAAACGGATTGATTGGGATAGTTCCACCATTCCTATTGAAATTTTTGTGCTAGATCCTACTGATACCGGAAAAAGGCTCCTTGGATCAACAGGAATCAGTCCGGAGAATATCGGTTGCCAGGTAAATGCATTCTTTCTTGTCTCTTATTATTAAGCACCAATATGTTTGCACTATAAGGGGGGAAATGTCGTAGTTGGCACTTTTCTCTTCTTTCAAAATGTAGGGGAAAACAAAATAGACTTGTTGATGAGTCCAAATCTCTCCTAAAATACTTGCTGCGCTGATAGAATTTTCTACCGATCACACAACTCAATAGGTAGGTTCTGTTGAACTCGTTTCCACCGAAAAAACTGCGTTGTAGAAAATTCATAAGAAATGCCTTGGCAGTTGATGCTTGATGATAAATCGTTGTGGTAGACACATCCATTATTAGACTGCAGCAACAGCTTAAATAGTGAAGTGGACCTGCAGGAGTCACAAGTTTTGGAATCAAGTTAATGAGGAAACAATTCAGGCTTCTCTTTCGCAAGGATGTCATTTGTATTTCACGGCACTGCGAATCACTACTATATTTTTGGTGCAGGTTGACTATGAAGTTGAGTCTTGCACTTCTACTGGTGCAGCTGGTAATGGGTGCATTGACATAAAAAAAATAGCGTCACCATGCCAACAGGTGGTTATGTCATCTATGCTGTTGCCCACCAGCAAGCTGGTGGGATAGGTTCAACTCTGTATGGACAGGTGATTTTCAACCTATTTATGATAACATGTTCTCGTTTTTTCTGCATCTTTTTTACCCTTTTTCATATCTGGTAGGCCATTGAAAGTTCTTTAGAAATTAATGCTATTGAAGTAAACTATCATCTTATTATCTTTTAACGACGTTCTCTGCCGAATGTTTGTCGCCGCAACTTTCTTAAGCACAATCCTCCTTTCCCATGGCAGCATAAGGGCACCTTCTTCAATTTGTCTTTTCTGTCTGATGTCATTGTTCCAGAGGCTAGCTTGGAATGTTTTCTGATTATTACTGCAATTGATTATTACTGCAATACCTACTACCCGCTTCATGTCATCGTTGATCAAGTTGAATAACATCCGGCTCAAATGATCTTTTTATATGATGAATTCAGGATGGGAACGTAATATGCGCTTCAATACCAATTTATGGAAATGGAAATGGAAATGGAAATGAAGCAGGAAACGAGGATGGTTACATTGTACGAATGTCCACCTGTTATCCTGAACCAGGTTCTGTCAAGATAACAAATGGGGAGAATCTAACTCTGCAAACTAACATGACAGCACTAATAAGCACGCACGAGTCATGAGGCTCTTCTACATTTACATAGCAGAACAAGCACCAAATATGACTTTCTTACATGCTCCTGTTCAGGTAAGTTATTGCTCAATCTTCAGCTAGTGGTTTCTTTTTTCAGTATAAAGGAGTCAGGTAATTAAGACAGGATTAGTTGTATTGACCACTTCGGGGCAGGATTTCTCGTGAAAAAAAAAAAGCTTTTAATTGATAAAAACATGCAACCTCTATTTTTTTTCTCGAGTCCTTGAGATGCATGAAAGCATTAAAGTAAAAACTTGTGCTTGGTCAATAGTGGTTTTCATTGGACTGGCTGTGACTGCTGCTGTTGCCGTACATTCCTGGCTGAAGAAAAGGAGAGAGTGGCTACAAACCAGTTCGTAAATAAAGTTGTAAATTGTGGTCTGTTTCCATGAGTTGTGTTCTGCATCTGTAGATCCTGCGCTGTTATCATATGTGGACATTGAGATCCAAAAATCCTATCTTGATAAACAAATTGTTGTAACTAAGAGCAATGGTACTTGAAATGGCCTCTTCTCCTTTGACAAATTGTGCTGAAGGTGGGTTGTTATTAGCTATCAGCATAGTAATGAGACTCTGTCGGATCGCCGGTCTCAAAGCTTGGATAGCAGGTTAGGGAACTCGGATCAACCTCACTTTTGATTTAATTTTCCAAGGAAAACCAAGTTTTTCCACTAACAGTGCAAAAGCTAAGTTCAAATTCGATTAGTTACATAGTTGACCTTCTTACTGAATCTCGTGATTATGATCATTATAATTATAGCTATCAATGAAATCTCTATTTTCATAAATAAGTTAAATGTCATATTTTAAAATGTTGCACATGATCCCGTATCATTACATGTAATGGTAAGACTACTATATTAATTAAAAAGAGAAGCAGTTGGCTACCTCTCTGATATAAATATGTTTGCTACTTTAAAAGGTAGCATTTTTTAACAGAAGAGAGAAGATAAAATCGAGAGAAAGAAAGGAAATTAAGGTAGCTACATTGTCTATCTTCATTCTTTTTTTTTTAGCTCGGATCTTACTGAAATTTAAATAACAATTTCTAAACATATTACACTTTATTCTAAACGGTTGGATCGAAAATTGATCGTATGAAAATTGACTATTTTGATAAAAAACGACGTTATCAATGCTGTGAGTTTTTCTCAAACACTTCTCTATTTAATTTTGTTGTATTTTAAGAATAAATTTTTCTTGATGATATGTATGTTGTAACCCTTAGTTGAATCTAAACAAGAACAGTTATGAACTTATTATTTGTTGATTGTGTAAGTTTTTAGGTGGACTATGATTTCATAGTTTTTTCCCATATCAAGTTTTTCACATAAAAATCTTGATGTTGATTTTTGTGATTGTTTGCATTATCTTGTTTATTATTTGATCCTGATTTTAATTGTACAAAGAGAAAAAAGAATTTGAACTTGTAAATTGTAAAATATATTCCATTAAATTGATATCCGGTTATTTCTAGTTTTCTAACACAGATGATCTTACCTTGGATTCTTCAATACCTTAGTAACAGGATATAAATTCTGAAATACCTTAACCTGATATCATATACAATCTTGCCTAGTCTTAGATCAATTAAACTATCCAAACACTACCTTATTAGTTTAGTCCTCCAGAGTAAGACTCTATTCCTTGAGATAAATATCAGGAAAAATCTTCTCTTTGAAAAGGCATTAGATAATTCATTAACACGTTCACTTGTGTATTATTTAAACACAAATGTTTTTCTCTATCAAAGGAGAGATTTTACTCATAAATTTTCAAAATAAAAGAGACATGAAATCCGAAGTCAACTACTCTATCAAAGTCATTTCTCTGTAAACTCAAGAAATCTTTATCGAGATGACTCAGTCAAAAGAGCAAACAAATTAAAATAGTCTAAAGAAAGAAAGCATGTGGCACTAGACGTCATGGCTTAGGCAGTATGATATGCACAAGAACGTGGCCAGGAGATCATCCCACGGATGATATGCACAAGAACGTGGGATCATGCCACAGACCAAGCTGCAGGAACTTGGAGTGGCTGCACTGCTGCAGGGTGGGCAGCAACGTGAATTAGTTGGTTAGTTAATGGTTAGAAGCGGAGAACACTTTCCTATTTGTTTGTTAATTCTATTATGAAAAGTACGGCTATAAATGCCAAAGTTATTTTTATTTGAAGTTTGCTTAGAATTAACTCCAATCACAGACTTCTTCTCTGTTACATTTCTTCTTCCTTAAATTAGTTCTATCACAGCATCCTGAATCCAAATGGTCCACCTCTGAACAGTATTTCATTGCCATGGTTTACTGGATGTTGACTTCCTCGTCACTATTGGATGGCCTAAGTCAATGACATCACAGCACTTTTCCATACCCTTCCCTCTCTTTACTCTGTTCAAATGAACTCATCTGAATTCTGAACAGAAGAGAGACCAAGTTGTTCAGAATCATCAAAATGATACTTATGCTTGAGAAGTCGCAGAGACCATTGAATTCATCGGGTATATGTTCTGTTTTTCAAGTTCTAATTATTGATGGAAGTCTTACTGAAGATTATAAAAATCCTGTGTTAACATGTAAAATTATCAACATATATGTAATATATAAAATTAAATTAAAAACTTAAAAAGTAATAAAATCAGTCAAATTTAATAAAATTAATTTATTTGGACCAATTTACCGAGTCTAAATAAAATATAAAATTACTTCATTTGCGCCTATACAGCATGCCTTAATTCCACTGTTCTGTAATTTTATAGTCTTGAAATCCGGCCCGGTCCGACAGGTTGATCCGAGATCTAGCCAATCCAAGACTGGAACTAGACCGAGTTAAAAAAAAAAAAAACTTAGTATGACTCAACTGACCAACAGGTTGATCCTGCAAGACCCGATTAAAAATCAATTACAATCCTGTTGATTTTTGTTTTTTATTAAAATAATATCATTTTAATTTTTTTAAAAAATAAAATTTAACTCTATCGATCAATAACTCGATGAAAACATGATGACCCCGACCTTGAATCAGGTCGATCACGGTGTTAGGTTGGTTGTCATTAATGTGCAACAACCATTTGGTATTGCACCAAACATGTGCATTCATACAAGATGTCAAAGGTTGGCAGCCACCATTGTTGAAGAAGAGTTGGAGTTGGCAGCCACCTTTGTTGAAGAAAAGCCTCCATGAATGCCTATAAATAGAGGCATATGTTAGAGAGCAAAATGAGAGAAGAGAATTGTGAGAATGTGAAGAGAGTAGAGAGGAAGAGAGAGCTGCAATGGCAGCAGCCTTGCTGCCATTGCAGCAGCTGCAAGTGCAGCAAAGAGAGGTGAGAGTTGAGTATGAGAGGGTGTAATCCTCCTCCTCCATGTATTTGTTTTGTATTCTTTCTCTATCTCTAAATATATTGACTTCTCCCGTGGATGTAGGCGGTTTTGCCGAACCACGTTAAATATTGTGTCAGTGTGCTTGGCCTCCTATGAGCAAATATCATAACATCACCGGTCGGGATTCCCCAACAATTGGTATCAGAGCACATGGTTTTAACGTGATGTTTGATTTTGCTCAAAAATGAAAGTTGTCAAAATTGTGTTTTGACCATACCATTGTGTAGAGGAGGAAGAGACGAAGCCACTGGTGAAAACCGCGTCGAAATCGGACGTCGGAAACCGCCGCACGCGCCGGCGGGGTGACTGTCCACGTCATCAGCCACGTCAGCAGTTCTGCACAGTCACCAGACACGTCACCTGACACATCAGCACTCTGACCAGTCAAACTGCCACGTCCTCTGCCATGTCAGTAGTTCTGCACAGTCAGCAGACACGTCACCTGACACAGCAGCACTCTGACCAGTCAAACTGCCACGTCAGCTTTTGTTGACCTATATGTCCTACGTGGATGACACGTCATTACAGCCACATCAGCTCCCTGGATTTTGATCCTGTGTGGCAGAGTCTACGTGCAACCGGTTCTGAGATTGAATCTGGGTCGTTAAACAGGCCAAAATTGTTTTGATCAAATCTTAGCCGTCTGAAGTGCGATTTGGACGATTTCAGACTTGTTTCCAGCTAATTTGATCGTTCCGGATGCAATGGTACGGTCCGATCGTTGAGATTGAGATCAGAAATGGCAGTGATGAATTATTAAAGAGAGATTGCCCGATCAGGAGGCATATGATGGTCATCATGGTGGTCGATGGAGCTGAAGAAGAAGAAATCACACATGTTTGCCCAATTACATGCGATGAACTATTACGTGGGGAATTTTAATTGCCTTAAGGGAAGGTAAAATTGGGACACTCTAAACACCCGATCATGTGGACAATTTGAGGTGGAGAGTGAAATTTGATGAAGACCAATCTTGACGAATCTGAGCACTGGTAGTCTCACCAGATGTTGAGAAATCAGGTATAAAACAAGGATACCCCAGATCACTTGTAAAGAAATGCCGCGACAAGGCTAGCAAATGGTTGTATATACGGAAAGACAGTACGATGGATAGATATGGCCTAAGAAGTTCTGTCTAGGAGATTGGGTTTTAAGCGGGACCGTTGTGACCCCTCCAATCTTTCCTGGGAACTTGCTTAGTGGAAGGATTATCCATACGGTACTATTTTCGTATATGTGACAGTTTGTTATGAAACTGTTGAAGACTAGCAGGATGACGGCACAAAGGAACAGTTGGGTTCCGTATGATCAAGGATCTGATGAAGTGATGATTTCTCCAAGAAAGTTAGATTCGGTGACTGTAATTTCTCGAGGGGAGAATTGATGAAGACCCTGATAATGGAAGAGAAATACAGCAAAAGGATAAAGATTGACACCCTATTTTGACTTGGATAGATGTTGTGACAGGATGAGCTGCTGTCAAACATAAGCAAGGAATAGGGAGAAATCTGGAGAACCAAAATTGCACGAGAGCACATGAAGATTGTGTAGGAGTACCCGGAGGATCCAACGAGGTACTGTAATGAGACAACAAGTGCAAGGAAAAGAATAGTTCCCAGATGAAGCTCAAAGCAGAGACTGTATGAAAAGGTTGTACAACAAGAAGTCTCTTGTGCTCTTGATAAAGGCAACAAACAAGGACCTTTCAATGCATGTAAAGATGGAAGGGTGAGCTGTTGTAGATGCACCTAATTGAGGGGGTGCAAACGCCTGTGATAAAAGGCGACCGCCTATGATGAAAGGCGAAGACACCAAAGAGAGTTGGTGTGGGTGGAGCTGTTAAGCAGAAAAGGCGTAGAAGCTCCAAACATAGAAATTGAGGTGGAGGATTGCGAGGAGTATACCGCAACTTTCTCTTTCTATGTAATTAGTGGCAGTGATCTCTCCCATAGTCCACATGGTGGTAGAGAATTTATGGAGCCACTTTGAAGCATCTCAGTTGAAGAAGGATGTGATCGCCTATGAAAGGCGAAGACACCTTAAAGAGAAGGTGTGAGGGCTATGAGAAAAGCCTATAATTAGACCGCCGCATGACAACGAGCGGAGACACCTCAGGAGAAGGTGTGAGGGCCGTGAAAGGAGCCCAGTTCAGAACGCCCCAGAGCCAATGTGATGGCTAGGTATGAGTGGACAGATGGATAGCCAATGAAAGGGCTATGATGAGTATGGAGATAAATGCAGGATTGACTTTCATGGATATTGCCCCCATGCTAAAGATCAATGAGCTAGAAGACATTTGCCTTGGACAATAAGTGGATGACTTGTGGAGCATTAAGACGCGGCTGCTATGAAGGAGCAGAAGGGCATGCGCAGGTTCCGGGAACAAGTTGACTCTTGTCAAGGTGGTGGGCTCGGTAATGGCATTGTAATACTCAGAGTATGAAGACAGATATGGATCAACCTTTTATGGGCTGCCCCCATGGTTAAAGGTGGAAAGCTACCTGGACTCTTGAGACTAAGAGTAGGAGACTCATGGAGAAGTAAGGCGTGGTTTCTAGGGTGAAACAGAGGGCAGGCGCAACTCCTGGATGAGTAAACTCTTGGAAGAGTGGTGAGCTTGTGATCATATTGAGATACTCAAATAATGACTGTCGCACTTGAAATATCCGTTTGAGGGGGTGTTGTAAGCCTTGATGAGAGGCTTGATGAATCATTCCGGACCGAGCACGCTCGAAGGGGAATGTTGTTCCAGAGACAAGCGTTAACACTATTCAGATGTGATGTGGCAGACCATCTGGTTATAGTGATCCTTTTGTGTGAGAAAAGGTGTGCTTAGGTTACTCTGATGATTGAAAGGTTTGGTGAGTACCTATAAACTTGGCCAAAGATGCTCTCAAAATGGAAAGCTTGGAAGAGCTGCAAGATGCAAGCTTGTGTTGAAGAAGAAAGAGGACAGTTGCCCTACATGAATGGCAAAGGGGGTGATTGTTAGGTTGGTTGCCATTAATGTGCAACAACCATTTGGTATTGCACCAAACATGTGCATTCATACAAGATGTCAAAGGTTGGCAGCCACCATTGTTGAAGAAGAGTTGGAGTTGGCAGCCACCTTTGTTGAAGAAAAGCCTCCATGAATGCCTATAAATAGAGGCATGTGTTAGAGAGCAAAATGTGAGAAGAGAATTGTGAGAATGTGAAGAGAGTAGAAAGGAAGAGAGAGCTGCAATGGCAGCAGCCTTGCTGCCATTGCAGCAGCTGCAAGTGCAGCAAAGAGAGGTGAGAGTTGAGTATGAGAGGGTGTAATCCTCCTCCTCCATGTATTTGTTTTGTATTTTTTCTCTATCTCTAAATATATTGACTTCTCCCGTGGATGTAGGCGGTTTTGCCGAACCACGTTAAATATTGTGTCAGTGTGCTTGGCCCTCCTATGAGCAAATATCAGAACATCACCGGTCGGGATTCCCCAACACACGGAACAGAACTTAAAACTATGCTTTAACCACCTTCTTTTTTTTTCTTTTTTTTCTTTACTTCATTTGCGCCTCCGCGGTCTCTCATCAATCATCTCTGTTTTGGCATCAATGAGGTTAGTTTTTAACAAACTATTGTGATTTCCACTAATCGTCCCTCCTCCTTTTCCGAATACTCTCCCCCACTAAGTCAACTCTATCTTCAGTTTTTAAATTATTCTATGTTCAGTCTTTGCTACCTCTGTTAGGTGATTTGCACCGCCATATCGGGACGCGCAAAGTTTACCCACAATCATTTACGCTTATTTCTCTAGTTTAAATAAACCTGTGAGCCCACATTCAATGCTGACAAAACCCCTCCCTCCCCATTTTAACAACTTCGGCCTGTCCATCCCTTTCTTCCTAAGAGAATTCAAGTCTATAGACATCATTTTATTGTATAATATTTTTAAATTATTTAAATCATGTATAATTTTTTATTTGAACTGTGTATTTTAAAGTATTTAAACTTATTTTTTATTTGTTTTACTTTAATTTTAATTATATTATATTGTTAATTACTACTTAACTAGAATTGTCAATATATAATTATTTAAAATATTTTCTTTATAATTTTATGATTTAAATATACGATTCATGTATATATTATTTATTTCATGCCTTGTTAAAAATGAATCTTGATGATATGTAATTTTTTTCAAGAAAAAAAAGGATTAACAAAAAAATATGGGCCCAAGGGCATGGCCATGTGCATAGGTTTTTTCTAATAGGTGTATGGTCATATGGGTTTTTTTTTGTTTTTTTTATCTTTTAAGTTTTTTTATTATTAAATATGAAATTTTTATTTTGTCAAGATTTTTTTGGCTCTTTTTATTTATTTTTTTATTTTTTTATTTTTTAATATAGGATTTTTATTTAATTATATCCTTTAGTATTGGGTTGATAATAAATTATTTTTTTATTTTTCATCATATAATAAAAAAATTGCCCTTTTAAAAAAAAAATCATCCTTGTTTTATTCCTTTATTTTTTTATTTTTTTATTTCATTTTTTAACATAAAATTTTTATTGAATTTCATTATTATTTTGTTGATTTTTTTTTAATTTACCAGGTAAATAAGATCATGTCAAGATTAAATTTAAAACCTAGAATATAAGATTCTGAAGTACCTTAAGCTGATATCATATACAATCTTGTCTAGTCTAATTCAATTAAACAATTCAACTCTATCCCCTAAGATAAATATAAGGTAAATCTCGTCTTTAAAAAGATATTGGAAAATTCATTGACAAGTTCACTTGTGTATTATTTAAACACAAATGTTTTACTCTATCACAGGAGAGACTGTACTCATAAATTTTCAAAATAAAAGAGACGTGAAACCCTAAGTCAACTACTCTATCAAAGTCATTTCTCTATGAACTCAAGAAATCTTTATCGAGATGACTCAGTCAAAAGAGCAAACAAATAAAAATGGTCTAAAGAAAGAAAGCATGTGGCACTAGACGTCATGGCTTAGGCAGTAGCCTGAATCCAATTGGTCAAACTCTGAACAGTATTTTCATTGCCATGGTTTACTGTGTGTTGAATTCCTCAATACTAAATGGATGGCCTCAGTCAATGACATCACAGCACTCTTCCAAACCTTTCCCTCTCTTGACTCTGTTCAAATGAACTCTATCTGAATTCTAAACAGAAGAGAGCCCAAGTTGTTCAATATCATCAGAATGATACATCTGCTTGAGAAGTGGCAGAGACCATTGAATTCACCGGGTATGTTCCTGTTTTTCAAGTTCTAATGATTGATGGAAGTCTTACTTAAGGTGGTTGTGTTCGTGTGTCTTGCTTGTCTGTTTGTGCTTGAAGTAAGCCTCTCCTGACTGCTGGTTCCGTATCCATTTTACAAACTAGAGCTGCTTAGATTTGTTATATTTTACTGCAATATTCGTACAGGTTTGGATCGCGTTGCTTGGCCCTAAAATTAGTGAAACTGGAGACTTTTTGCTGTTTAGTTTTGTTATCCATGGCTGCTGCTGACTGGAATAAAAATCTTGAACAAGCATCTCCAGGATGACAAAGGAGGGGTTATGATTGATTATTTTTTTCCTAATGGATTATAATCCAAGACCCTTCTTCGTTAAATTACTCAATCTCCAATCACATGTTTGGTGATTAGCAAAAACTGATGAAAAAGAAACTATTTACAACATGGATTTATTATTACTAGAACAATTAAAAGGTGTGGAGTTTCTTTGACTGTTCATATATTTTTTTTATTTGTTTGGTTAACAATTTGTGTTATATCTTAAAAGGTTAACGCGTGTGAGTCACGTCGAGGTCGTGGGTTTATTCTCCATGGAAGCAAAATTCTCCGTGTTCCATAAACAACAAATTACTTGTTGTCTACAGATTTAAAAAGAAGAAGAAGAAGGGGTGGGTGACCATATAAATAGTAAATCAGATTAATATTTTTTCTGTTTGGTTAAAAACTTTATGTTGGAGCTCCATAGTTCCTGCGTCGGAGTCATGTTGAGGTTAAGGATTTGATTCCGTGGAAGCAAAATTGCTTGCAGATTATGATAGGTAATTTTTTCAGAAAAAAAAAAAGGGGGGGGGGGGTGTTGGCAAAAAAATATGGGCCCAAGAGCATGGGCCACGTGCGTAGGTTTCTTCTTATAGGTCCATGACTGGTAATTTGGGTTTTTTTTTGTTTTTTCATCTTTTAAGTTTTTTATTTATTTTTTAATATAAAGTTTTTATTTTCTTAGGATTTTCTTAGCTTTTTTTTTCAATTTCATTCTTTAATATGGAATTTTTATTTAATTATATCCTTTAGTGTTTGCTTGATGATAAATTATTTTTTATTTTTCATCATATAGAATAAAAAAAATTCTTTTTTTTGTTTTTTATTAGATTCCATTATTTAATATCAGTTTTTTAATTCCTTTGCATTTTTTAACACTTTTTTTGTGATTTTTTATTTTCAGTTTCATCTTTTAATATAAAATTTTTATTAAATTTTAACATTTAGTATTGTGTTGATTTTTTTTCTATGAATCTATCCAATAAATAAATTCACGTCAAGATTAAATTTAAAACTCATACTAAATAATTAATTAGTCGGATGAGGATTTTTAAAAGTTTGAATAGAGATATGGTGTTTCATAGAAGGCTAAAAAGTTTTCTACAGTTTAAATATTATTTTTATACATTCAATCGCGGTTAATAAACTAGTAGACTCTATTCCTTGTGCAAGATTATGTGGTTTTAAACTGAGACATTGAAATTGACTTACAGGCAACATGGTACTTCTGTTAGTACTTTCAATACTGGCTTTTGGCGTATCTTGTACACAAGCTTCTCTGGAAAATGGAAACAAGATCAAATCTAGAACTTTCCTGTCACCTGAGTTCATGTTGGGGCCAGGATCAGTTGAGAGCAAAACATACGATGATATTGACTTCCCTAGAGGTCATATCGCTCTCAAGAGTTTTAATGCCGAGGTAGTTGATCAGGCTGGGAATCCTGTACCTCTTTATGAAACTTACATTCACCACTGGCTTGTGGGAAAGTACTATGAGCATCGCCCATCAGGCCGTAATTTTTCAAGAAATAGTGGGTTGTGCCAGGGTCAAATTCTTGGACAGTATTTAGGCCTTGGATCTGAAACTCGAAAAACAGCTTCACATATTCCAGATCCTTTTGGAATAGAAATTGGCAATCCTGCCGAAATTCCTGAAGGGTATCAGGAGAAGTGGTATCTTGGTATCCATGCAATTGAAACAAGGGGTGTGGAAGATAGGCTGGGGTGCATTGAATGCTGGTGCGATCTATATAACGTCACAAACGATGAAGATGGAGACCCCATTAGGCCAGACTATAAGGGAGGTTTATTTTGTTGCTATGATCAGACACAGTGCAAAGTCAGACAGGGTTTTCAGGGGGGCAAGAGGAGCCTCTACCTGCGATATACGGTGAAATGGATTGATTGGGATAGTTCCACCATTCCTGTTGAAATCTTTGTGTTAGATGTTACTGATACTGGAAAAAGGCTCCTTGGATCAACAGGAATCAGTCCAGAGAATGGTTGCCAGGTAAATGCATTCTTTCTTGCCTCTTATTATCAAGTACCAAGATGTTTGCACTGTAAGGGGGGGGATGTTGTATTTGCCACCTCTTCTTTCAAAATGTAGGAGAAAACAAAATAGACTTGTTCTATTGAATTTTCTACAGATCACACAACTGACTAGGTAGGTTCTATTGAATTCGTTTCCACCGAACAAATTGCATTGTAGAAAACTCATAAGAAATGCAGTGGCAGCTGATGCTTGATGATAAATCACAGCGGTAGATACATCTAAGGTTAGATTAATTTAATGCCTGCAGTAACAGCTTAAACAGTGAAGTAGACCTGCAGGAATCACAAGTTCTGGAATCAATTTAAATAAGGAAACAAATGGGGCTTCTCTTTTTCAAGAATGTCACTGTACTGCAAATAACTAGAAGATCTTTGGTGCAGGTTGAGTATGCAGTTGAGTCTTGCACTGCTACGGATGCAGCTGTTAATGGGTGCATTGACATCGAAAGAAATAGCCTCACCATGCCTACTGGTGGTTATGTCATCTATGCTGTTGCTCACCAGCATGCTGGTGGGATAGGTTCAACTCTGTATGGACAGGTTATTTTCAGCCTATTTATGATTACATGTTCTCGTTTTTTCTGCATCTTTTTTACCCTCTTTCATATCTGGTTGGCCATTGAAAGTTCCTTAGAAATGCTATTGAAGTAAACTCTCATCTTATTATCTTTGTAATGACGTTCGGAAAATTACAGTTTTCTGCCAATGTTTGTCGCTGTAACTTCCAGAAGCATAATCCTTTCCCATAGCAGCATAAGGGAACCTTCTTCAATTTGTCTGTTATGCCTGATTTCACTGTTCCAGAGGCTAGTTTGGAATGTTATCTGTTTATTACTGCAACATCTATTACTAACTTCATGTCATCGTTGATCAAGTTGAATAACATCCGGCTCAGATGATCTTTTTATATGATGAATTCAGGATGGGAACGTAATATGCACTTCGATACCAATTTATGGAAATGGAAATGAAGCAGGAAACGAGGATGGTTACATTGTAGGAATGTCCTCCTGTTATCCCAAACCAGGTTCTGTCAAGTTAACAGCTGGGGAGAATCTAACTCTGGAATCTAACTACAACAGCACTAATAAGCACACAGGAGTCATGGGGCTCTTCTACATTTACGTAGCAGAACAAGCACCAAATGTGACTTTCTCACAAGCTCGTGTTCAGGTAAGTTTTTGTTCAATCTTCAGCTAGTGATTTCTTTTTCAGTATAAAAGCAGTCGGGTAACTAAGACAGGATTATCCAATTTGGGGCAGGAATTCTCGAGAAAAAAAGAATGCTTTTAATGTTAAGAACATGTAACCTCTAATTGTTTTCTTGAATCCTGCAGATGCATGAAAGCATTGAAGTAAAAAATTACGCTTGGTCAATCGTGGTTTTCATTGGACTGGCTGTGACTATTGCTGTTGCTGCTGCTGTTGCTGTGCATTCCTGGCTGAAGAAGAGGAGAGAAGGTAGCTACAAACCAGTTCCTAAATAAGGCTGTAACTTGTGTTGTGTTTCCATGAGCTGTGTGCTGCATCTCTACAGCCAGCGCTGTTATCATCATACCATATTATACGAATGTATGCTTACTTTAAGCATAAGCATTCCAGTCTTTCCCTCGCTAAAACTTTTATGGCCTGTAAATGTCATTTTAGAATGAGTTGATGCCGCAATGCGATAGCCTTCATCCAGATTGGCTTGATTTATACATTCCCTACTTTGCAACGGTGCAAGTTCAACTCTTGAACAGTAACCGCCATGGAATTTGGTGGGGCTTTACTTAGGTTCAGAGACCAGCATATTGACTTTTGACTTTTTTTTTTTTTGACCGAGTCTGAAAGGCTACAATCCATGCCCTAACATTCACCATTACAATATACCTGAAAGAAAAAAGTTTTGAAGGAAAATAAATTTTCTTGAGAGTCGTATTGATCTACACAGCGTTGAGATAAATGGTTATTACGAATAATTAAATATAAATTTATCATAACTAGATGAGTATTTTTCACATATAAATTATACGGATAGACTAATATATCTATTTAAAAACTAGTAAGATAAAATTTAGTTCAAAAAAATTTAAAAAATAATCTTAAAAAATCATAATTTTTTATTTAACTGATTGATGATATTTAAATTTTTATAGAAATTTTTAGATTATGTTTTCCGATAATAGCACCTACATCACCACACTGACTATCAATTCTTTAAATATCAAAAACTTTTTTCTGGCTCTAGTTTCGGCTGTTTTTGTTTTTGATTTTTTTAATCATTTTGGTTTCGGACATTGATTTGGATTTTATGATTATTTTTTTATTTTTTATTTTTTTCTAATTAAAATAAGGTCCATGGCCTAATTAAAATCTTGTAAACTTTCTAAGCGGTCAGACTGGATGAGCATTTTTTTCAAGAGAGAATAAAGTTACAAATTTGAGGTCCATGTGTACTGTGTTTGTTTGATGCCTCCAGCTGCCTCCCCGTATTAGCCCACCACTGTAAGGGATTTGTTTTCTTTTATCTGTACTCGGTTTGAATTTTATTATTTATGTCTGTGGATTTATACCATATTTAATATTTAATGAGCTGTGAAATTAGTTATAATGTACGTGAATTAACTCGGATATTCATATAAATAAATAAAAATTTATTCCATCATTACTTACTTAGCTTAAGACTATATTTTCCTGAAAAAAACAATCATACTTTAAAGTAATCTGACCTCATATTTTGATAGATTTTCCAATACCATTTACGGTATTGGTAGGCTGTAATAGGAATAGCAGGGCATAAGATTCTCAAATTCCAAGGTTTTAAATGAGAAAAGACGTAAATTATGATAAGTCAAGCCTGAAAAGTCCTGTATTAATTACCTTGATACATGAACCAAATGAATAATGTCTTAGGGCGGTCCATACGGTCAACGGCCGTCAAATGGCCGCAGAGCCCAAAACAGAAGAGGATCTGAAGTGGAAAGAAACAGGACAGGGAAAACATTGAGATGTTCAGGCTCCTAAGAAAATATCTCGCGAGTTAGGATCTCTTCGGTCTAGTTGTGACCTTTGTGATTGTAAAAAAGTGTCTGATAATTCATGTTTTTAGAATATTTTTAGATTATAAAATATTTAAATTCCGAATACTTCATTTTTTAGTTTTTTTAAAAAAAAATCATGAAAATCTTTTTGAAAATGTTATCTAATACTTGTTTTTCTCATTTGGTTCAAATAAGGTTATTAATTCTATTTTATTCTATCTAGAATATCCGAAACATTTTATATTAATTTAAAAAACAAAATAATTTTCTTTTCATTTCATTTCAAATCTAGATTCATTTTAAATTTTTTGTCTAAATTTTAGCTGTAATGTTCCAATTTTATTTCACATATTTTATTTTGATTTTGAAAAGTATAAAAAGTTTTTTCATTACTATTTTCAATAACAATAATATTAATAATAATATTAAAAATTATTATTATATTTTCATTAATAATTATATTAATTTTTAAAAATTAGATTTATATATAATATATATATGGTTTATATTCATGTTATTTTTTTCAAGTTTATACTTGTAGGAATTCGAGCAAAACAATAAATACTTTAAATCTCATTAGCCTTGATAACATTGACCTACTTTTATATTTAAAATATTTTAATATTTTTATTTAAATTAAATTACTTTAAGTTAAAGATCTATTTAATCTTAACTATTTAGAAATATTTTAAATTTTAAAATTATATTTGTTTGACATTATATTTGTATTGTATAATTTATAATTAATTTATCTTAAATTTGAATTATATTTGTTCAATATATATATATATATACAGTATAATTCCAAAATAGTATGCTAAAACACTCCAAAACTAAAATATTTTATTTTAATTTAAAAAAATATCTATCAAAATAAAATTTACAATCTTTTCATGAAATGTTCATTAAGTTTCAACCAAATTAGTGGGTTTTTTTTATTGTTGTTCTTTCAATGAATTACTATTGCCATGCAAATCAAGAAAAAACTTGGTGTGTTTTATTGTTTTTTAAATTAAAATATTAATTTTAATTATAATTTTAACCAATTTTTTTTAAATTGTTAAATAATATTTTTAACCATAACTTTAACTAAATATATATTTTAATTAAATTGAAAAAACTAAAATTAATTTTTCTAAAAGCATTTTTTTCAAATCTCGAAAATACAACCATGTAAATCTATTAAGTTAAACAAGGTTTAACAACTATGCTCATAAATATAATTAACAAGGCAAAATTTAAATACAAAAAGGGCTATACCGCAAGACTCATCGAATCTCAAAATAATTAAAACTAAATTAAAAATAAATAAATAAATAAATAAAAAAGGAGAGACAAGCACCACAAGATCCTAGAAGAAAATACATTCTTCCTCCACTCTTTGACCCACTTTCCACAAAGCACATCTCCTTAAAATTGCGTAAAATAACCCAACGCCACCTCCCTTCTTTCTCCCTCTCCCCGAACACATGGAGGATGTTGACTCATACAAAGAAAAAGAAAATAAAAATAAAAATAAAAAAGCGCCCACGATTGTGGTCGAATTGATATTCCCACACCTTGCATTGCTGTCCTCACAACAAGCGACAAGAATGCTTCTGTAGCTTGGTGGGCTTTTGGAGGTCAGATTCGATACCATCAACGCCACCAAACACACCACTACAATTCTCTTAATATATAAGGGTAAAATAGATACCACATAGAGGTTAAATTAGTCACTTTGATAGAAGGGTGCGAATAACAATCCCCCACTCATCACCTTTCCTATCCTTCATGTCCATACTCTTGTCGCCTTCCCGTAACTATCCCTGCCCCGCTATCTCCACGTGCCCATTTCAACCTCACAGAAATAATTTCTGGAAACCTCTATCAGTCCCTCAAATATATACATCCATTCAGTTCAGTCCTCCAACTACATGTCATTTCATACTCGTTAACAAAGAGAAACACTAGAATATGTTTTTTCTCTCTCTTCTCACTTTCTCAGGTTCCATGCTAGGTTTTTTTGTTTAATTCCTTTTACTCTTTAATTTTGTTAGCCATGCATGATTGAACTCAGCCTCAAATCCAATTTCAGGAGTCGTATATAGATGGAGAGCACTGATTGGTAAAAATACATGGAATAGGGACTCAATTGAGGAACTATATTTACTTGGAGGACTAATACGAGATCTTCTCATATTTATTTATAACCATTTCTTTTTTCCCTCCCAGCCAAATTCTCTTGCAAAATTCCCCCTATTCATTGCACAAAATCAGAATCCCCCTCTCTCCTCTCCCCCTCTCTCCCTGATTTTTTGCAATTTGACCCTTCATTTAACCAAAAAAAAAATCAGTTCCATTTAATTTTATTACATTATTCCAGCATAGATCAAAAAAACTCAAACCTTAGAAAAAAAAATAAAAACCAAGAAAAACAGAAACCTTTTTTGTGATCCAATATCCAGCACATGCAAAACCATGGCCGGGGCAGGTAACGCGGTAGAGCACCACCGTCGCCACCACGTTAACTTGCCAAAAATGGAAACAGACACAAACCCCAACCCGAATCAAACCGGTTGTTGCAACCCGGTTAAAAAACCAGGCCCGGTATCACTAGATCATGTATTACTGGCATTGAGAGAAACGAAAGAAGAGAGAGATGTTAGAATTAGAAGTTTATTCAGTTTTTTTGATGCAGCAAATTTGGGGTATTTAGATTATGCCCAGATTGAAGCCGGGTTATCGGGGCTCCAAATCCCTGCTGAGTATAAGTATGCGAAAGATTTGTTGAAAGTTTGTGATGCAAATCGTGATGGAAGGGTTGATTATCAAGAGTTTAGGAGGTATATGGATGATAAAGAAATGGAGCTGTATAGGATTTTTCAAGCTATTGATGTTGAACATAATGGCTGCATTTTGCCTGAGGAGTTATGGGATGCTCTTGTCAAGGCTGGTATTTATTTTGATTTTTGGCTCTTTTTTTACCTGGATTTTCCGAGTTCTTTCCGAATTGGGTTTTTTATTTTGGTGATGTTTTTGTTGTGTTAGATTATGAAATTTCTTGGAAATTTTTGTTGCTTTTTGAGAAACTAGATAGTGATGATATTTTTTTGTGTTAGTTGTGGAATTTATTGGGGATTTTGGTGCTTTTTGAGAAATTAGATAGTGATGATAATGATTGATTTATGCATTGTTTTAAGTATTCTTAGTTTGTAAACTAAGTAGAGGTAACTAATGGGTTTCCTTCTGAGAACTGGCAATGTATATTAATATAAAAAGAAGATTTTTGCACGTAGTGGTCTATTGACTCTTTTGTTAATTTGTTGCCATCATGGTTAACACTTGGTTGAATTTATTCTAGAGGATAATGGTGTGGGGGGCTGAGGATTCGGCTGTTTACTAGAGATCCAGATGCATGGTGTCTTCTGAATTTATTTTGTCTAATTTTTATCTGGTTTATTTTGTTTAGGGTTTGGATGGCACTGGATGGGTGATCTCTTTTGTGATTGTGCCTAGTTCTAAGGCTGCAACTTTTAGATTCTTATTTGTGTGTTGTTTGAGCTCCTGGAGGATGGGCCAGACCTCTATGATAAGTTGGAGTCATGTTGCAATCATTTGTTAGTCCAAATTAAACCATTCTCTAAACACTTTGGTGGCTTCTAGATGTCTTTTATTTTCATTTGAGGAAAATATATGGAAGCAATCGAGCAGCTTTATAGTTGCTATAGGATATGTTTATAGGTTATGAAGTGCTTAAGAAATCGCATATAAGTTAAGAAATTCTGTATACATACACTTGAAATTTGTAGAGGCACAGCCCCTGTAATTATTGGTTATGCAAACAAGAAAAAACATGGAGAACTCAGGCTTAATTTAATGTTCAAATTCTTTGGAGTAGAAAAGAAGTCTTTGGTGGATACTTTACCCATTGCCTGTATGAGCATGAGTTTTGTTTGGAATTTGCTGGAGGTGCAAAAAATTATCTGGCCTTTTTAGTTAAAACTGTGATATTGTTTGTGGATAAATCAAATATTTGGTGAACCTTCCATAATCAAGCAGAAGTTACTATGGCTCTTTTATATATTGGAGTTTTCCTTCATTTCAAGTGCTCTTGCTATCCTAATAATTGCAAATTTTTTATCTTGGAATGACATGGAACTTGGTATGCCATATGTCTATCCTATGCTGTGGAAGCACCACTGCTGCTATTTTACTGTGCTATTTGTAATTGTTTCTTGATTCTTGAGATCAGATAATTGTGATGAAAATTAAATTCTATGTGTTGTGTGATTTTTCATTCTTGTTTCTTTTCCTAAGATTTTCACTGCAAGTGAAGCGTTCACTAGCCCATTTACCTTGAATTTTACCCCCATTTTTTTTTCATCTTATAAGCCCAAGCAGTTTCTTTTTTATAGGGATTGAAATTGATGACGAGGAGCTTGCCCATTTTGTAGAGCATGTTGATAAGGATAATAATGGAATTATAACTTTTGAAGAATGGAGAGATTTTCTTTTACTCTATCCACATGAAGCTACTATTGAAAACATCTACCATCACTGGGAAAGGGTATGCCATGTAGATATTGGAGAACAAGCTGTCATTCCAGAAGGAATCAGCAAGCAAGTTCACAGGAGTAAATATTTTATTGCAGGGGGTATAGCGGGAGCCGCGTCTCGTACTGCAACTGCTCCTCTTGATCGACTAAAGGTCTTTTTACAAATTCAGACCTCACGTGCTCGTCTGGCGCCTATTATTAACAAGATATGGAAAGAAGAAGGTTTCTTGGGTTTTTTCCGTGGTAACGGGTTGAATGTTGTGAAGGTGGCACCTGAAAGTGCCATCAAGTTTTATGCATATGAAATGTTAAAGGATGTCATTGGAGATGTCAAGGGGGGAGACAAGGTTGATATAGGTCCTGGTGGGAGACTTCTAGCTGGTGGTATGGCAGGTGCAGTTGCACAGACTGTAATCTATCCTATGGATCTTGTGAAAACTCGCTTACAAACTGGTGTTTGTGAAGGTGGAAAGGCTCCAAAATTGGGAGTACTGATGAAGGATATATGGGTTCTGGAGGGACCTCGAGCTTTTTATAGAGGTCTTGTGCCATCTCTTCTCGGGATTATCCCATATGCTGGCATTGACCTTGCTGCATATGAGACTCTGAAAGATATGTCAGAGACATATATACTGCAAGACAGCGGTAAATTTTTCTCATGCCTATTTCTGTGGTTTAACAATTTCCTTTTTCTTTTCTTGCTTGATATTTTCGGGGTTGTGTTCTGAAAACTATGCATTTTCTACAGCACCTGGTCCCCTTGTTCAATTGTGTTGTGGAACAATCTCAGGAGCCCTTGGAGCAACATGTGTTTACCCCTTGCAGGTTATTAGAACTAGGTATTATGTTGTCTTAAGTCCCTGTGCTACCCTCTCTTTCTCACTCTGGAGTTTCCCATCTTTTGCGTTCCATCTCAATGAGTTTTCTTGCAGTATTAATAGTGCTTCCTGTTTCTTCTTTTCAGGATGCAAGCTCAACCTCCTAATGATGCTAGACCTTACAAAGGAATGTCTGATGTATTTTGGAGGACATTTCAGAATGAAGGTTGTAGAGGTTTTTACAAAGGGATTTTTCCAAATCTTCTGAAGGTTGTGCCAGCAGCAAGCATAACATATATGGTTTATGAGGCTATGAAAAAGAGTTTAGAACTTGATTAGGGGCTGAAATAGCCATACCCTGTGGCAACTAAACTGATGTGAGATCCGGGTATAGCAATGCTGTTGATGACGAAAATTAAGAATAAGATTACTAGTCAAGTAGGCAATACAATTTGTTGAATTATACAATAGACAGTAATCCCCATCAGGGCTCGGGGCGCATAGTTTTGTTAGCGAGTTTGTCCAGAGAACTATTTGAGGCAAGTGGACGAACAAGTTTTATATGAATCATTTTATTTGACTGCAAGGTAATATCAGAATGGAGGGGCTCTTATTCCTTTAGCCTTGCCCCCACCTTCCGGAACTTTAGCGCTTGTTATTGTTATTCATTCCAAGGAAAAAAAAAAAAACTCTGTAGATCATAATCCATTGCAGAAACAACGTCTTTTACATAATTTATTGAACTTGAGGAGTGAATGGTGTGTGAATTATATGATACGACTGCACGGCCAACAGTAGATGGGTTTGGAGGATATATTGAGTTGGAGCATGATATATGTCATAGCATGCAAGAGCTGCATGGCAGGTTAATGCCATTGTTTTCCACAGATTCATTTACAAGTTATGTCCTGTGTTCTAGATTGCCAATTAACGTTGTTTGCGCTAGTGCTGCTCTCTGGCTTGTCGTAATCATCAGCTACCGGGACAAGTGAAATCTATGAACATAAATCATCAAATTGTGCTGTTGGCCAAATATTACGCAACCTTAAGCTGTGCTGTGATATTCTAGCCATTTGTATGAGAGAATTAATTCTACATGGCTTGACCATGTTAGAGCAGGTATTCTGGTAATGTTGATGACCTTGTGTTCTTGTGTTTGTAGGGTGATTGTTGATGTCTGAAAGCTGAACTGTTTTGTAATATGCCCTTTTATTCTATGCCCATTGTGTGCACGCGAGAACAAGTAAGTTTGAATGACAGGAAATCAAAAGAGGGGGAGTATTCTCACGTCTTGATAAACACGTACGGATTTGAGTTTGTAGCCATATTCGCTATTGTCGAAACTAGAGGTTGTAATTGTGCATTGAATAATGAGTTCTGTGGCTAAATCTTCAAGACATGGGGATTTTGTGCGTCTGATAAAGAGCGGAAAGAAAATAAAGATAGCATCACGTAGAAAATCCACACTAGCATTATGGAAGCAGCCACATTTTACAGTAAGAAGTACGGCTTGTCACAGCTTAAACCTACTAGTACAGAATTCATGACTGAAAACATAACCAGTTTATGCCAAGGATGACATGAACACAAAAGAATTAAGAAAACCGGAAGAAAGGCTTGGCCTTCCCTTTGCCTCAATGACTTGCCTTGTGTCCCCTTGCATCCCGTGAAGGAAGAAGAGGTTAGATAACATTATCCAACACTTGAAATTCTCATCACCATCTTCTTCTTCTTCCTCTTCCTCTTCCTTCTCTGCATGTTTTAGTGCTGCAAAGATCTATTATTTCAGATAGAAACAAACAACTACTAGAAGTGGGAATTTAGTCTTGGTTCAGTCTGTCCAACATTCATAGTATATAACTACCTTGGACCTAAGAAACAGAAGTGAAGGTTCACTCATTTAAATCTTTGTTTAATCCACACTTCACCTCAATAACTGAACATAAAGCCAAAAGAGAACAGATCAGAAAGACAACCAAACCCTTAAGAACGGGTCCCAAGAGGCATCATTCTGTCATTGAGGCATGCTTATCCCACTAAGGACCCTATGATTATTCTTCTTTTTCGTAAATCACACCACTCTATCTACCAAGAGAGTGAGAGCCTAATCATTCCACGTGGAGAAAAGCCAAAGACATGGATAGTAAATTCAAGAGTGGTAGAGAAAAAGCTTGATGACAGATGCGAGGCCAACCCTAGAAAGAAGATAAAAAATTGTAAGCAATTGGAAGGTAGTTAAGAGGAGTTCATGGCAACAAAATAGATAAATCAATATGCCTCTTCCTTTTTAAATGGTACAATTGCTTTGCACCGTCCACCTATGACTCCATTTTTGTATTTGAACGTGAGAATCTGTGTCAAATAGCACTAATCCATGTGAAGAAGCTAAATGTGGAAAGAATGTGCGTGGAGAATAGTCAAAAAGACAGAAACTAATCTTTTTTTTTGAATGTTGACAAGTGATAAGGTACAATTATATGCTTCGATGGATAGAAATTAATTAGTCGCGTGTAAACTATCCGGACATCACACGTAAAAAAAATTATATGATGTTTCTTCCTCCCCTCTTTGCTGTTTCGAAATTATAAGTTGATGTAATGCAACCTTTTTAGTCCTTCAAATAATTGATGGGCTTGGCTTGTGGACAGTTTGGATAAGCCTTTCTTTATTTCCTTTTTTAGTGAAAGAGAGAGATGGCTTTTTCTGCAATGATAGCTTGGTTTTGCCCTTTCAAGCTGTCTTGTAGTTGCCATGGAAATATTTTAGCCTATTTCATCAGATTATTATACATGGATTAGTCCTGTCCGCACTCGACAGAGACCGGATGTGTGTAGCCATTTCTCCTCTTAGATTGACAGGTTTTTCACAAGTAAAGGTGATTCTTTTTTTGGCATTGAAGTCAAAATAATTTTTTATATTTTTATATTAAAATTAAAAATATATATTTTAATTTATTTCAAAACAAAAAATATTTTAAAAATAATTTTTACTGTATTTTTAAACACGTCCAATAATTATTCACCTTGTGCGATAGTTATCAGATTATTATTTTTTTAATTTAAGTGGATGTTAACTTAATCTGTAAGAACAGGTTAAATTCAAGAAATTATCTTTTACTCTTACCTAAAAATAATATGATTTTAAAATAATATGGTTTGATTTCACAATTCTTAAGTTCATCGTCACTTGATCCAACAAATTTTTTAAGTCTTGGTCTATTAAGCCTGAAGAGGGTATGATAAGTACTGTTCTACATTGATTGCAGAAGATCTTGATTTACGTGTATTTGGTAGTGTAGTTATAATTATTTTTCAAATAATTTTTATATTAATAATTTTTTTATTTTAAAAAATTATTTTTAATATAAATATATTAAAATAATTTAAAATATATAATATATACTAAATTTTAATAAAAAATTAAAAATAAAATTGGGTAACGAGAAAAAATTGGTTGCGAAACTCGTGCACTGTTTTTTTTATGCCGGGCCTCCCTCAAAGTGGTAAAAGGGACTTGCAAAATGAAGCCCAAGAACCTGCCTATTGCCAAACCATCCTTCAAGCCTATTTCTGAACCTCTTGCATGTAAAAGAAATAGCTTGGAGAGACGCCCAGGAAACCAGGGGTGTTTAAAAAAAAATCATCAACATCTTACCGATCAAACTTGTCAATATCAAAAAATATTATAAAAGTTAATAAATCAAAGAACTGAATATCAAAGATTGAGTGACAGTTTTAGATTTTTAAATCTCGATCAACTAGACTTAATACGTATAATTTATATTTTTTTTTGTATTTATATTTAATAGTTTTTGAGCATTTATTTTTATTTTATTTAGAATTATTTTGATTTTAAAATTCTTGTTAATGGATTTTTTATTAAAAAAAAAAAACTTGTCATAACACCTACAGAAATTACAGTGTCATCTCTGAATACAGATATACAAAAATTAGTAATATAAGTTATATGATGGATATTTATAATACAAAGGGAGATTATTGTGAGGAGGCTATTGACTTTGTTTGATTTTATGGTGGATTTAAAGGTTAGGCCTGATGATTTTGCTTTGATTTCAACACTTTCTGCTTGTGCAAAGCTAGGAGAACTTGAAAAGGGCAAGAAAGTACGTGATTTTATTGAAAGGAATGCAATAAAAGTGGATTCCTTTTTGTCAACTGGGTTGGTTGATTTGTATGCAAAATGTAGGTGCGTTGACATTTTTCTTTGAAGATATTTGAATCGATCCCAGATAAAAAGTTGTTTACTTGGAATGCAATGCTTGTTGGCCTTGCAATGCATGGTGAGTTTTTTGTTGGAGTACTTTTTGTGAATGATAGAGGCAGGGGTAAAACCAGACGGGATTAGCATTTTAGGAGTTTTGGTAGGGAGTCATCAGTCATGAGGGCAAGGAAGCTTTTTGATGAGATGGAATCTGTTTATGGAGTCCCTCGAGAGCCCAAGCATTACGGACGGGTGCATGGCTGATTTGCCTGGGCGAGCTGGGTTGATCAAAGAAGTGACGGAAATGATAAAGGATATTCCTAAGGGTGGTGATATCTCTGCGCGGAGTGGTTTGCTTGGTGGGCGTCGGATGCATGGGGATGTTGAGATTGCAGAGAAAGCAGCGAAGCACAAGTTGTTACTGGTCTGGTTTCTGTGTATTAGTTTAATAGGTTACTTCTGTTAGTTGAAGGCAGGAGTATTTTTGCTGCTAGGTTTCCAGCTCCAGTCTCCTGTATTTCCAATTCTTCTGCAATACAAAAACAAAAAAAAAAAAGCATTTGAGGATGGCTTTGCACAGCATCCTATGATCGATTTGGGTGTACTTGGTCCAAGCGGACAGAGAATCTATTGATAAGTTAAGAGTGAAAATATCAGCAAATATCGAATGGAACATGGCTCAAGAGTTGTGGATAGTATTTCTACATATTGTAGAACAGAAGAGCAGATTCATATCCTTCGGAATATACCATATGGTTATAACTTTGTAGGAGAACAGGAATGAGAGTGGTGCTCAAAATTTCTTTATACCATTTCTTGGATGTTTAATGTGTATCAGGCAACATTTGCAGAGTTTAGTTTAGCTCCCCGGTTGCAAAAGGCCAGTCCAGTCTTTTCCTTCCTTGAACAAGAACAGAGACTGAAGGACCCCACTTGACCCCTCTAAGACCCTCTGCTCTCAAAGATAGTTTCCAATGGTGCTTGGGGAAACTCTTCATTGGATAAGGATCCTTCTGTAATATTATTACAAAAGGTTGTAGCAGGACACGACGTGCCACTTCCTGAGCCATCTACTAGGTGTTGTCTTGCTAACACTTCAACATATGTCACTTCAGGATCCACGCTCTGCTACGTGGCTCTATAATTCTCTCCTTCTAACCATCCTGCCCTTTTTATACCCGCAGGAACCCAAACCCTTTCCTTCAGCAAGCAAGCAAAGCTTAGAATTTTCATCTCGCCCAACCTTCTTGTTTTACACCTCAGACAACATTTCTCATCACTCCCATCATGGCTTTTAGATCAATGGTAGGTGAATTATCACTAATTTTCATTTTAATTACAATGTTGACCTCATTTTCTGGGTGTTTTTATGCATGTACTTGGTTTCTGACTTGATTTGCTTCATATGGTTTGCAGGGTTACTGGAAATCAATGGCTAGTCGCTTAAGAGGAACAGCGACATATGCAACATCAACCCCACCAAAACTGAAGTCATATGCAGCAACAGCTGATCAATTCGGACAACAGTATCATCAAGAAAGCAAGCACAGCAAGAAGGTAAGAGGTGACTTTGTGCCAGTTTATGTAGCAATAGGGATGATAACTGTCTCAATATCTCTTGGTCTTTACACTGCCAAGCAACAAGTACTGTATGCACCGAATGTTCGTGCAAGGAAGAAGACACGAGAGACTGTACCTGAAGTGGTTGATCCTGATAAATTGGTGGATGAAGCTGATAAGTTTATCAAGAAATCTTTCTTCAGGAAAGTAGCACATGTTCAAGAGTTTGATCACAATGGGCTCCAGTATTTGCCTGATCCTTTTCGTAAAGACGTTTTCGCTCAAAAGCCTCGTGCTGAGACCCTGAAAGATGTTGGGGTTGATCCTAAATCACAGCTTTGAGCTGTTCTGGAGAAAATGCATCTCTTCTGCTCTTCCTTTTCTTTTTCTTTTTCCATTTCCCATGTTCCTTCTTGGGGTTAACCTCCTGCTTGTGCAGGATGGAGGGAGTATGCTGGACCTCCTTATGCGCTTGTAAATACAAGTGACTAAAAATAAAGTATATTGCCCCTTTTCTTCCAAGACTTTGGGCTAAGCCTTTAAGCTTTGTTTTTAATTTTAAATGGGTTTAATGGATAGATGGGTTTAATTTAGGACTCCCGTGTATGGTGTACGCAGGTGATCTATGACTTTA
Organism: Populus ilicifolia; assembly: GCA_015708895.1. Lineage (NCBI taxonomy): Eukaryota > Viridiplantae > Streptophyta > Magnoliopsida > Malpighiales > Salicaceae > Populus > Populus ilicifolia. Next base: position 1,764,171 of record SRLM01000273.1, on the reverse strand, counting down.
TGTCGTGCACGATTTTATTTATTTTTAATTAATGTGGGTGTTTCTTGAAGATCTTCCACCGGGACCCATATTTCCCATTCCTAATATAAATGATTTTAAGTATATTGGAAACTTATTTAACGCTGATGAATGGTATAAAACTACATCTTGGTTTAACAGTCACACACAATCTAATGGTTTTTACTTTGTCTGACCCGAAACGAGTTCCATCCTAGCGAAAGACTCGGGAATACCAGGTCATCGGATCAACTTGTGAGTTGGAAGGTTAATTTAGAATAATAATTTTTTATCAAAGCAATTTAGTTTTGTTTTTCAAAAAATATTATTGGTGTTGATTCGTCTAGATGTATACTAATTTTAATTGAATTATAAATTAATTTAGGTTATTCAAATTTAATTAAAACAATATTAATATCAATTTAAGTAGAAATTTAAATTTGTTGAGGTTAAATTTCTAGTCATAGATTTCTTGGATCAACTAACTAGATTAATCAAATTTAATAACTATCATATTTATATATCTTGTAATACCTAATAAAAATAAAATATTATATTAAAATAACTCTGAGAGATATAATTTAATTAGTTAAATTTTAAATTTATTTTCTAAAAATAACTATTTTAAATCTCACAAATCTCAAGACTATTTAAAACTCATATAGTCATTAACTTCGGGGCTTATAAGATTAGCTAAAGTTTGCACGTGTTAATTCAAATACCTATATTAATTAAAAAAAATATTG
>SRLM01000273.1:1708847-1763022 GCA_015708895.1 Populus ilicifolia | reverse complement strand
AAAAAATAATAGTAAATTAATTAAATTTAAAATAAAAAATAATTAAAAAATATTTTAAAAAAATTAATATATCTCAATCCGTAAACCATTAAATATTAAAGAACAAAAAAACTAGTCTTAATTAACATAACCTAGCATAATAAATAGGTAATACTATATTCAATATCAAGCTAATTTAAGATATGATATTAATTTTGCTAGTCAGATCATGAAAATATAATAATAAAAAAAATTATAAAATATTTTTAAAAAATTATGTTAAATTTTAAATTTTTGACCTGTGTCATCAAATTTGAATTACTCTATATGTAAAAACTATAAAGTTTGATTTTTAATTAATTAGGTATTGAATGATGAAATTAGAAAAAAAATTAATTATATAAAATAATTCAAAAAATAATAATTATAAAATAAATTTTATACCTAATTAAAGAATAAAATTAAAAAAAAATCTAATGTTACAAGCTAGTGTTAGATTTATTGTATAAAAGAATAAGAATATCATCACAGTATTTCAATAAACAATATACTAAATATGGAACTACAGGTTTTTTCCAAATCCAATTAGTTTTTTTTTTAAAAAAAAAAAATATATTCCGCTGGGGATTCGTTATCCATGCACTTGACTCGTGTGAGGAAGGTATTGATTTGGTAAGTCAACGAAGGACGGAAATGGAGAATAAAGGGCTCGAATATATATTGACCGGAGCCCAGTGGGCCAATAATAGCATGTGCCCGATAGGTTGGAATATTATTATTAACAATAATCTTATCAGAATCCAATCCTCTAATGGATTTGCCCCAGAACTCCTCGTTCTCATTATCCTGGACCAACTTGGCGTGAGGCTCAATACGGACTAGATGCAGAAGCATTTTATCTCTTAAAATGGAACATTTGATAAGCCTGCTGCAAACAATGCACCTTGAGATTAATGGGATTAAGGAGTGCATTTTAACCTAAACTCGATTAATACTGAATTGAACCGACTCAATGAATGATTATATATATATAATTTTATGTTGGATAATAAATACTACCAAAATAATAAATATTCAAAATCCAATGAGTAAAATGAGGATATCAAAAAAATTTACACAATAAGCGTTTAAAAAGATATAAATACAGTACAACTCTATCCGGAAATGGTGATTATCTATTAATAAACAGAATTTATTTATTGGAGCTTCAAGAATTCCATGCATGATTTGATTTTGCATCAAATCATAATGGAAGACCAATTCGACCTTTGGAAAGCGTATTTATTGGAAGATGAAGCTATAAATCTCTAAAAGGATGTGAGTGAAAAAAAATCATGCAAGGATCTTCATTTAGTAATCTAATTTTGCATATTGATTATAGAAACAATGCAAAAGGAAATGGGAGATACTTAGACCTGAAGGAAGCATGGCTGGAAGCTTGATAAAAAGAAAACCAACTTCTTTTTTAATTTTATGAAAACTTTTAAGCAACTTAGAGCTGACAATAGCTCCACCTTCTCGCAATGGATGCTCAAATTCTGATATCTCTGTATTGAACACCATAATCAGCAGGGTTGACAATGACAAAACCAGCTTGCAATTAAATTTATTTTTTTATTTCCTGTTGTCTGAAGAATTGATACTCTAAATATATCAAATAAGATATAGTTTAAAAAGGAAAAGGTTTGTTTTAGTGCTCTGCTTGGTGATACATAGTAGCTAGCACTTCCATCGTTGAAAGGTAAAGGAGATGGGACTTACTCTTTCAAAATGTGAAAGTGTTTTTACTGCAGAAGAATCATTTCAATTAAAAAAATCTAACCCATTTTATGGTCAAATCTAATGCATTTCAAGCGAAAGACTTTCGGATTTAAAATTTATTTTAAGTTCATCAATACGTGTTCTTGATTTCATTACAAACAGAGGGAATTAAACTCATGATTACTTTCCAGCTTTTATTACAGCTAATAGTTTAGATGAAAAGGTTTGTGTAAGTGCTCTGCTACGGCTAGATGAGCAGCTCTCCCAACCCTGAAGGGTAAGGGAGATGGGATTTCAAAAATTCAAACTGTGAAAGTATTACTTATGTGTCGTATGTCACCTAGATGATGCAAGTAAATAAGAATTTAAGGGCATCATTACATCAGCAGACACTATTCATTTTAGGTTTCCTCCTTAGTTAGTTAAGAAGTGGTTTGAATCGATTAGGACATATGGGAAGATCAGATGCTTGATCTAGTCAATTGAAAACCAAAATGGATATCCAAAATGTTCTCCAAATTGCGATAAAGCGCGTTGCAAGGCTAGTCTTGATTTATTCTTTCTAGCATGGATTCCAAGTCTAGAAGTGATGAGCTGCTAAAGTCAATTTGTAGTGGCCTTTTTTTGTTTCAAGGTTTCACCAGATGGGTTTTTTTTTTAAAGAATGAGTTCTCGTACCCATCAAGGTTAAATTCCCATTAATCTTCACTTGACTTTTGAAGTAGGGCATGAGTTAATTGATATATTCTCCATAAAGTTGGCACCCATACAGCTTTGCCAGCAGTTTTAGAAAGGACAAAAAAAACAGCAGCAGAAAATATATTTGTAATGGAGACTGAACAGTAAGGTGCGTATCTCTGTAAGATTTGATCATTGACATAGAAGATAATGCAGTAGGATAAAGAAAATGATGTTGTTATAGGGAGATTCGAAGAGAATTTCTACAGCAAGTAGGTAAACCAATCTATATAAAAACCCCATGAAGGTTCATATTTTAAGCATAGCAGCCAATGACGAGGGCTTTCATGGATGCTACTACATGGTTGGAGAAGCTTCCGATCTCCCTCAAAGGCTTCCTCTATAATTGCCTTACATGATGGCATTAGTGGACTCCTTTAGGGAGATGGAGAGCTTACTCCCCATAGTTCAATGGCATGACACAACTTCAATAAATTTAACTGTATGCATGACTGGAAATGAGGATTTAATTTGCTTGGCCTCATATATTCTTTCTTTCAAGACTTCAGAGATTATATGTAAAGGGATGAGCAGATATAAAGAGCCTGCAATTTCAAACAAACAGTTCTGACAAGTTCCTCTCAGGAGTTTTTCAGCTCGGAGCAGAAATTTATGAACATTTCACAGGTAAATTTAGTTTTATACGGTGCAAATTGATTCACCTCACAAATGGTTGAACGCGGCGTTTCAAGTATCAGAATCCCTTCATTAAGATGTTCAGTATTTTTTATGTTCATGGCTCAACTCTCAATTATTAATAGATGGAAGGAAGATCATCTCCATAGTTTCAAGCTCTTCCCCCCCCTGGATCGGAGGCATGAATGGTGAGAGAGCAACAGTGGAGCCATGGCCTGTAAGATGCTAGATAGGTGAAAACTATTTCCATGCTAGCTTAGCAATTGAGCTACTTTATACATCTCCGAAGTGTCACTTCCATGGCAAGTAATCTAGGACATCATTTACCATTTGAATGTTACCTATATATTCTTGATCCCATTTGCTCACATAACAGGATCTTAAGGTGTTTATGCCCGTTCAGCACCAAATGCCTGAAGTACTATCTCAATTTTCGTTTGTGATGTTTTGAGGGAGACATTTATAACCTATTATAAAATCATATATAAAGAATGTTTTGCAGCTATCACACGGCTGGGGTAACATGGGCGTAAGGACACATCAAGTACTCTTGTAATGCAGAATTGTTGTTTCACAAGAATGAAGAGGACCACTTGTCAGTGGCTAGCTAGACAGGCTCCCATTGAAATTCACAGCAAGGCAGCTCAAGTGAAAAGGTTTTGTGCTGCCGCACAAGCCTAACAGTGCAATTTCGGGAATCCCTGTGGAAATTCCCTGACCAAAAACCATCTTGTTACAACATAATTGTCCTGGTTTCCCTATGCCCATCGAAAACAAAAGTTTCATCGCAGACTGATACACCCGTTATAAGCTTAGATGGGCAACTTTGATGAGGCCGTCAAGCAAAATTAGCAGTTGGTGGGCGTCAATCTCGAAGGGGTAGAATATATTTTCTGGAGCTAAGAATTGTTCTCGCTGCCTAGTTACCTACACAACTACAGTTCTTGTAACTATAAAGGTGGTTAAATGTCACTAGCACTTGTAAGGGGCGCCATGTGATACATGTCTTGGGTGGCTATTTTTCGATAACTTCCCTGTGATTATGAAATTTAGAAACAACCTTAAGTCAACAAGAGCAAGGTCTTGTGGCCTCTAAACTTAATGAAATTATGGACACGATTCTTGTCTTTTTTTTCTTGAACTTACTTCAGTGAAAGAAGATTTATCAGCTTCCGAATTTATACTCTTACAACATCTGGCATGCGTTCTAGATTTGTGCTATTTAAACGCCTCTCTTTATCCTGTCATTAATTCATTGGAAATTTAAAAAGACACTGTTAGAAAATACACGCGAAATTTCTTCTGCAGTTTCCTAGATTTGTTGCGGAAAATCTTATACGATTCTAAAGTCTCAAGTTGTCTTATGTTTTACATGCAGGAGATACATAGAGCAAAGAAGAAATGGGGCTAGGACTTCGTATAAATAGCGCCCACAATTCCTTCTGGCCAGCACATCTCTGTGGTTCTTTATGTTTCAGAATGTTGGTGATCCAACTTTTTCTGAACTCTCTCCCTCAACTGCTATTCTAGAGCTTGTCAATCCTTGTCAAGTGTTTCCCTGTAGCAGTCGAGGCGAGGGGGTTTCGGAAAATGTTGGCTCCTCAGCTCTTAATTACTCCAGGCTGTTTGCGTTGGGTAAGGTAACAACAGCTCGATCTTTCCTTCTTTCGTTGCTTAAGAACTGATCTGTGAAGACTTGGAGTTTCTCAATTTGTCTTGTCTTACAAAAAGAGATAAAGCAGGAGAAGAAATGGCGTCGACACTGTCTACAAAGAAATCCCATAATTCCATCTCCTCAGCACTTTTCTTCAACTGCCATTCTAGAGCTTGCTAATCCTTGTCAAATGTCAGGTGGTTCACTGATGTAGGAGTCGAGGTGGGGTTCGGAAATGTTGGCTCTCAACTTTTCAACTCCAGGCCATCTGCAGCAGGTAAGGTAGGACATGTTCTGATAGCTATCGTCACATGAATCTTCAAATCCCTTGAGATTTGATTCAAGCAGATCAAATAGTCCACCAACACTTCTTCAGTTAGGCCACCAACCCCACTGTCTTGGACCCCAAAAAAACAACAATAACAAACGGGCCTACAAATTGGGCCGGTGATAGAATTGGGCCTCAACTCCTTAAATGGTTAGACTTTGACTAAGTCAAGCCCACCTCGTAGAAAACACCGATTTCTCCCTTCCAAATTCCCAAACAGCCGTCACATCAACATTGCTTGTCTTTTGAACGTGGCGTAACGTCATTGGTCCAATTCACGTGGCACGTGTTGTGATTGGTTGATACAACACGATGGCAAGTGTCTTCAAGATCCAAACTTCACTATATATCTCCACAATAACACGAAAAATAGCGATTTCACTCATATAATCTGGATTGAGATCGATAATAATCGAAGTTAGGATTTATCTAGAGAAGAAAGGAGTGAAAATGAGAAAAGCAAAACGTGTCTCTCTTGGGTTGGCGATTGTGTTGCTGTTAGCTTTCATTTCTTTCAATCAGCTCTTCGCTGAAGACGATACGGTAATTATTATTATTAAATAGCTTAATCGCTTCTCTTAATCTGTTAGTTAATCACTTAAATGTTTTTTTTCATAGTTGACGATTTTAATTTCTCTCTGTGAGTGTAGATCTTGCATGAGTCGTTTGACAAGTCCTTCAATGGAAGATGGATTGTTTCAGAGAAAGAAGGCTATAACGGTAAAAGGAACTGAGTGATTTACATTTCTATCTATTTTGGATCTGAAGTGTGTAATTTATATTTTTCTTCCTTTTTCTTTTTTTCTTTTTTATAGAATTGGATTAGATGATTAAATGTAAATAATAATGAATAGGTTGCTTTGATTGACGGCATTGATTTGATTATATTTGGTCAAATCTTTATCTCTTTTAAAATTTATTAGGTCTTTACTTAATCAGCTGAATTTATTTCAGTTAGTTTGCCGTTCACAATAATTTAAATATTTAAAAAGAAAAGGAATTATATTATATTTCTCTGTTTTTTTTGGAGTAATAATTAAAATATCTGATCTTTCAAAATTAATGTATATGGTTAGATTAGACCTTAGAATAATTACAATAAAGCCATTTTGTTTACTGAATATGGAAATGTGTGTTGATGTATTGTTGGGGGTTTGTAGGCGAGTGGAAGCATGAAAAGAGCGAGGGGCATGATGATTATGGGCTTCTTGTGAGTGAGCCGGCTAGGAAGTATGCCATTGTGAAGGAACTCGATGAGCTTGTGAGTCTTAAGGATGGAACTATCGTTCTCCAATTCGAGACTCGCCTTCAGAAAGGGCTTGAATGTGGTGGTGCGTATTTGAAGTATCTAAGACCTCAGGAGGCTGGTTGGGTGCCCAAGGGTTTTGACAATGAGTCTCCGTATTCAATTATGTTTGGGCCTGACAAATGTGGAACTACGAACAAGGTTCACTTTATCTTGAAGCATAAGAACCCGAAGAGCGGGGAGTATGTTGAGCATCACCTCAAGTTCCCGCCTTCAGTTCCACATGACAAGCTTACTCATGTGTACACTGCTATCTTGAAACCTGACAATGAGTTGCAAATTCTGGTCGATGGAGAAGAGAAGAAGAAGGCAAATTTCCTTTCATCCGAAGATTTTGAGCCCCCACTTATCCCTGCCAAGACCATCCCTGATCCAGATGATGTGAAACCTGAGGATTGGGATGAGAGAGCAAAGATTCCTGATCCTGAGGCAGTGAAGCCAGATGACTGGGATGAGGATGCACCTATGGAAATTGAAGATGAGGATGCTGTTAAACCTGAAGGATGGTTGGATGATGAGCCTGAGGAGATTGATGATCCTGAGGCAACCAAACCAGAAGATTGGGATGAGGAGGAAGATGGTGAGTGGGAGGCACCCAAGACTGATAACCCAAAGTGTCAGGAAGGCCCAGGTTGTGGTGAATGGAAGAGGCCAATGAAGAGAAATCCAGCATACAAGGGAAAATGGCATGCTCCACTTATTGACAACCCCAACTATAAGGGCATTTGGAAGCCTCAAGAGATCCCAAACCCCGACTACTTTGAGCTCGACCAGCCTGAATTTGAGCCCATTGCTGCTGTCGGTATTGAGATCTGGACAATGCAGGATGGCATATTGTTTGACAATATCTTGATTGCACAGGATGAGAAGGTTGCATCCTCTATTCGGGATACAACATGGAAGCCAAAGTTTGACGTTGAGAAGGAGAAAGAGAAGGCTACCGAAGCGGCTGCTGGTACAGGTGCTCTTGGTGGCTTCCAGGTAATGTACTTTACAGTCTTTTCTTCTCTTGTTGTTTTTATCGGTTGCAATGCTGGGGTCATGATCTAAGCGATCATTTTAATTCTTGCAGAAGAAGGTTTTTGAAATCCTATACCAGGTTGCAGAGATTTCTTTCTTAAGCGAGCACAAGGACAAAATTACTGTAAGTCATATTTATCTTGGTTAATTCGTGTCTAAAATTTGCGGGTCTTTCATGAATTTATACTCAATCATGATCTTTTCGCTCAGGAACTCATCGAGAAGGCTGAGAAACAGCCAATCATCACAATTGGTGTCCTTGTCTCCGTTGTGGTGGTCATCCTTACTGTTTTCTTGAAGATAATTTTTGGTGGAAAGAAGGTGAGTTCGTTCGTTCTGAAACGGCAGTTAGCCTTCTTATTTTCAGCCATTTTAGCAGCTGTGTTCGTACGTGGATATTGATTCCGGCACATCTAGACTGATGTTTGTGTCCTTTGTGGGTGTAGGCCACGGTGGAGAAGAAACCCGAACCAGTTGCCGAGACATCCAACACGGAAGGAAGCAGTGAAGAGAAGGCAGAAGAGAATGAGGAACCTGCTCCTGCTCGAAAGAGGCAATCCAGGCGTGAGACTTAAAAAGACGATGGTGCATCAGTTTTCACTTTTTGTAGAACTCGAGCTTTAGCTGTTTTTGTGGATTGCCTTCATGGCTATATTTTTTCTTCTCATGGCTTGTCATGGATCAAACATCACAGATGTATCACAGAGTGTAAATGATTTGATCTGTCGGGCTCGTAACAGACTGACAGTTAGCCATCCTAAAATGAGCCCTTCTGTTTTATTTTTAGCTGTGGAATTAATACAATACGTTTTCTTGCCATGTTCTCTGCTACTTGATTGATTGAGGTTAAAAATATTGTTTTAATAAATAAATAATAATAAATTATTTTAAAAAACAATTGCTTTTAATATACGAAATGTGCCGAGAGAATTGTGTTGAGAATTGTGTTGTTGGTGTGGTTGTCTTTTTTTTTTTAATTAACGTGGGTGTTCGGGTCAGTTTTCGCGCAACATGATTAATCCCACGGGCCCTGAAGTTAACGACCATGTAAGCCTTTAGTGGCCATCATATAACCAACCAAGAACTCGAATCTGAGACCACAGAGGGAGCAAACCCCTTGATCCCAAGTCCTTACCACTTGGTCACCACCTAGATGGTTGTTGGTGTGGTTGTCTTTGTTTTCGCAACTAGTTGTCTTTAGAGTTCCTGTAGCATGGTGATGAAAAATATTTAATTAATTTTTAAAAAAAAATGTATAAAAAATGTTTTTTTATTTTAGTTTATAAAAAAGTTATTATTTTTTTAAGTTAAGCTTGCCCATTCAATTTTTAAAAAAACTTTAAAAAAATAATTAATTAATCTATTTGATAGTGTGATAAAGGGTTGTTTTTCAAATAATTTATTGAAATATTTATTAATAATATATTTTTATTTTTAATATTAATACATCAAAATAATTCAAAACATATTAAAATATCTAAATTATATTAAATTTTAATAAAAAATATTAAAAAAATTTAAATTTTTTAAAAATATAAATTCATCACGTTCCCCAGTAACCCCTTAGTCTACCTCTTCAACAGGAACAGCTGAGATCTGCCACCACAAGCCTATTTAAGAACCTTTGTTCTAAGTGAGGTTCTAGCCTAGCGGTGGAAGGGGCTTGTCTCCTTTCTCTGCATCAGGGGTTCGAATCTCACCATGCACGCCTGTCACTCTCGCGGTGCCTTACCTGTTCGCTGGGCTTGCAGGATGTTTAGTGAGCCGTGTGAATTAGTCGTGGTGCGCGTAAGCTGGCCCGGACATCACACGTAAATAAAAAAAAAAAGAACCTTTGTTCTAAGTGCTATCTGATTTTTTTTATATTTGGGTTCAAGTTTTATTGTATATGTTTATTATCCCGCGGTACTTTATATACTTATTAAATTTATAAGATGTTCATTGAATTATGAAATTAGCTGTGACATGCTGATTTAAATATCCATATAAATAATAAAAATAAAACCTTTGCCCAGATTCATATAGATGTCAAGTTCTTTCAAGATGCAACGTTGTCTAAAGTATATCTGATTTGAGTACTCAACTCAAAACTTGAAAAGGGAAAATAAAAGGGTTTGATTTCCTGCGTCGCAGAAGACCTCTGATGGCTAAAATAATAATTGCTAGAAGGTTTATATGATTTTTAATTGTAGAGTTTATAAAATTAATTAAAATAAATACAAATTAATTTAGACATCTGAATTAACTAAAAATAAAAACAAAGCCACCATCCAATAATCACAAAAGAAAACAACTAAAAGTAGATTTTTTGTAGTCTTTGACAATATTTTTCTATCCAGTTACACTGTAATAATACATGTGCTCTTTAGAAAAAATCACAAGCCTTGGTTTTAGGATATCTTGATCTATTTCCCATATGTCACTTGTTATTTAATGATTATACAGGGGTATGTATATCTTTTTGAATAATTTTAAGTAATTAAATGATTTAATTACCTTCAGTTTTAAAAAATAAAATAAAAAAGTTGACAAGGGTTATTTTAATCTTTTCATTTCTAAAATATACTAAAGTTCAACTTTAACTTTTTATAATAGATCTAAAAAAATATGAAGGATAATTTGGTTTTTTTATCTTGAAATATCATTATTTTTTTTAATTAAAATAGCTGCCAACACGTGTAGAGGCATCGTGTCCTTTAGGTGGCAGATGCAATGCCTCCCAATTACCATAGAAGCCTCTTTATCGTGTTTTTAAATACAACATCATGTCTTTTTCCACCAAGCAGAGCATGTGCTATTGTGGTGATTTTTCACCTATTAACTTCTTTTTTTCTCTGTCCTCGTAAAAAAATTAAGTTTTTATTTTTTTTTACCTTTTTACATAATAGTTTTTTTTTTCAATTTACTCCTGTAATTTTAATTAAACATATTTTATTGTTTTTTTCAATTTGGTTCTTGTTGAATTTTTTATTTCTTTTCTTAGCCTTTTTGTGAAAGTATTGTTTATTTTCAAATTAATCCCCAATTCTAATGTTTTTCAATTTAGTTATTTTTTTTAATTTTTTTTGTTGACTCTTTTTCCAAGGTTTTGGTGAATTTGAATTTCATCACTTAATCCAAATTTATTGTTGTTTGTTTTTTTAAGTTGATCCTCGTACTTCTAGTTTATTTTGTCCTCTTTTTAATTTGTTTTTGTTTTCAATCCAACCTTTTAATTAAATAATTATGTTTTCCCTCTAATTTCTTTTTTATTTTTATTTTCATCTTTATTTTATTTTTATTTATTTTTATTTTATTATTTAACATTTAATTTATTGAGGATTAAACTTTTTTGTTTTTTGTTATATGGTATTTCTATTTTAATGATTCATGTCACAGGCTTTAAAAGTTATCTATCATATACCTTTTCAAACTCAACTCAAGAATCAATCTAGAGTATCTCAAGTCACAAACTAATTGGATTAATTTATGATAATTTAATATTTTAAAAATTTATAATTATATAAGAATGATATTGTTTTTTTTTAAAAAGGAAAAGGGCTGGTGAGTTTTTTACTAGGTTTTCTTAGGGCTAATTGATTGGCCGAGACTAACTCAAAAATACCCTTTATAACAGCTAGGCATTTAAAAAAAAAATAGAGTGGATTTACAACATGGTAACATGGTTTCCACTAAAAAGAGAAGCGCTCTTTCTTTCAAAATAAATACACAAGGAAAAAATAAATGTGATGGTTGGAAAATAAATATATTTCTTACTTAATTTTATTTTTTTTATTTTGTATTAATAGTTTTTTCTATTTAAAGTGAATAGTTTTTATAGTTTATTATTACAATTCAGTATTACTACATTGTAATAATCTTTTTACAAGTAAAGATTTGAATGATTAAAAAAATATTTTGGTTCTTTATATATATTTGTAGTATTTTTTTTTATCTTTTCAGTGTTTTGATTTGTAACAAGTTATTTATTTGTCACTCTCATTTTTTTGTTAATTCTTTTATTTAGAACGATGCTTTATTTTTCTATAAATATTTGTATCAAAAAATCAACTAAAATACTAATTTAAAATACAATTATTTTAAAAAAAGGCTACTAGTCTCGTTCAAGTTTTCATGATTAGATGTCGACAAATCAAATTTAAATGTTAAATGTAAATTTGATCCGTGCATAAAGTTATTATCTTATTAGCATGCTTTGTCCTTGAAAGATAGTTGAGATTTTTCATTAATAGGCTTGGTATACCACAATTTTTTCAACCCTGGAAAAACTAATGTAAACATTGAATTACACCGAGTAAGAATTTTCTTTCTCAACCTATATTTATTTTTCTAAACAACATTGAAATTCAAAATAATTTTTATTAAACTTTTTATATCGAATTTATAAAATCAATGTTAATCATAATTTACTTTCCTCAACTGAAGCCATCAACCTCCTCTCTTCTCTTTCTAAAATCAAAAATAAAAAATATTTTAAAAAATAATCATAAATAAACTTTCACACGTGTTTATGTAAGCTACATATAATTTCTTGGGCTTTTAGCTTTTAAATTGTTTTAAGCCATTGTTGTGCGAGAATCATGCCTCATCTATGCCTGAGCCCTAGCTGGAAGAAGTACTATAAATGGTGTTTGAACTTCAAAACACGAGGCCTTAAAGTTCGAAATCTTTCTTAGAAGGAGAGGATCGAAGGTGATTATTTTTTAAAATACTTTTTATTTTTAAAATTTGTTTTATATATCAACACAACAAAAACAATTCAAAGACATTAAAACAATAATTTCATAAAAAAGAGTTCAATTTTGACAAGAAAAACATGTTGAAACTCATTCCCAAACACCCCAAGACAGACCAACTTTCCAAAACCAATTTTTCTCCCTTGAAAAATCAAAAGAAATTATAAAATACCATAACGGTCATATAAAATTACATTTTTGACCCAAATAAATTAAAAAGAAAAGGTAAATATCAGTTGAAAAAAATGAACAAACAGATTAAAAGAAAAACCAGGAAAACAAATCCAGCCTAAAAAGCACTTAAAGGAGGCGCTAGCCTTGAGGCCTTGCGCATCATTGAAATCCAACGCACGAGGCTAACAAAGGCGCGCCTCTCGACAACACATGCTACTGGAGGCTGAAAGCCTAGATTTACAGAAAATAATTTACTTCATCTCTAAACATATCTCCTGGAGCAGGACGCATCCAAAGGCGGATTTGGCGATCATTTAATTCGGATTTGGATTTGGTAAAAAAAGGAGAGAGAAAGAAAGAGGAGTTTAAAATTTACCCAGTCTAGAGTGAACTGTGACCGGTCCAATGGATAGATAGATAGATAATACAGAGCATTATCAACTTTGTAGAACAAAAATTGTTTATAACGTTGCAAATAACGACTGAGTGCTGTTCACCTTATTAAGATGTGTAAAAAAAATTGTTCGCTCGCCTACAAAGAAAATCTTAAACGAAAATAAAGATGGAAAGAAAGAAAACAAAACTGAAGTTCAGCGGAACCATCTCCTTGTTCTCTCATCCTACAACTTAGACTCATCGTAGCCCAGTCGGGTTTTTTTTTTTTAATCATAATTTACCTGAGGTAAATAAATTGCAATCACCTGCGACCACCGGTCTTCTTAACAGGAAGGACATCCTCGTCATCTGACTCAATATCTCCATGCACCCACAGCCCACGCCTATCAGCCCGTGCTTCATCCTGGAATTTTTCCAAATTTTCTAGAGCCACCTTCCTTTCCATCGAGTCCCACTTCCTCATCTTTTCTATCCTGGCAAGCCCTTCCTGAAATATCCATGAAGTTAAATTAGCCTTACAGATAATGTACTAAATGCTTGCCAAGTTTCCTGAAATATCCATGGTATGCACATAGTGTCGTTTACTAAACCTTCACCTGCTATTAACAACAGAGATTTTACCCAATGACAAGGTGATTAATTTTCCTGAAGTTTATGGGAGCCAGTGTTCACAAGACGTGAAAAAAAGCTTTTTCACAAGGTCTAACATCCATCCAATCATCCTTGGAATAACATGAAAAACATTACTCATACCTGAACTAGGGCAGCATTTAAGCTGATCTCTGAATCAACAGCGACAAGAGTTACAACAACAACTGGCCCAGTTCCCTGGCCTTTAACTTTCCCTCCAGAAGCATCCCTTTCTTCCACCTTAGCCCTGAACTCTTTTGAACTGTTTAACGTGCTATCACTAAAATACTGAGCTGCTTCTGGACCACAATCATCCCCCAAGCTTGGAACTTTAATGTATGCTAAGTTGCACAGCTGAGCAAGACCAGGTGCCGCTGACACTGATGGATCAAGAGGCCGTATGTTACTGTATGGAACCTCCTCCTGATTGCCATAATCAATGTAGAACACCTCAAACTTGTCCCTGGGGGACTCAACGCCTCCACGAGGTGCATTCACAATCTTCACAAGTCAAACACGAAATTTGAGGTCGATCACAATGAGCATTTATAGGAATGACGGAGATCCAATGATCTTAACAACAAAGATAAATAAAGAACCCATGATTCTATTAAGCCAAGTGATGAAAGCATAACATCCACAGAACAGGAGATGGGGACATTCAATCGATGAAAACAAACTGTGAAAGTTAAACTACAGTTAAGATTTAAGCTTTGATTGGATAAAAAGTGGATGAAAATTGAAACCAAGTAGGAGGCTAATTCTCACCATTGCTCGGTTCCATGAATTATCTGCACTAAACTGAGCAAGCACAATGTCACCCTTCTTGGGATTAAAAGCACCAATTACGGGAGCCTCTTGGAGATTGAGGGAGGCAAGCTGTTGCTGAATAGAGGCTATTTTCTGATCCTCAACTATCTGGACATAGAACCTACCACCATCCAAGACTTCTGTAACCACTACCTGAAAATAGATATTAAAATGGAACATCAGAGATTGTTGTCTAACATATGAAAGCCATGTCATTCAATAATATCTCCACTACCTTGAGCACTTCTTTCTGTTTGCTTTCAACAACAGGACCACTATTGATTGCCTCTCCTTCAACATAATTCTCCCAAATCTGCAAGAATTTTCAGATTTTTTACTTGGTGATACAATAATCAAGAAAAAAACAGAAGATGCAGTGCATAATGCATTTTTCAAAGAAATCTTTTGAAGATTAATAAGACATGATAATACTTCTTACCTTCAGTTTCTGCCTCTTGGCGGATTGCTCAGCCTGTTCAAGAAGATGTGCATCAGGAATCCTATCAGTGCCAAAGGAAGTTTGAAACCTTGCAAGGCCAGCTTCAAGAAGAGTCACTGCCATGTTAGTCCTTGACTCCCACAAGGATCCCAAGAAAGTTCCAGTTCTATCAACAGTTTCCACTTCAATCTGTGTGAAGGTACATTTATCAGAACAAGGATACAAATCAAGTGGCAAAGCAACCAGATTGAGAATGGTAAAAATTATACTTCAACATCTCTCTGCATTATCTTTCGTCTCATAAGAGCTATTGCTTCTTCTGAGTAGGGTTCATCACGACCAGGACATCTAACACCAGAGAATGAGAAGGCAATGCTACATGTTTCCTTGGGAATCAACAGTTTAAAACGATGACCACTAAGGACGTATTCAACAACAGCAGATATCCTCCTACTTCTGTGCAGGAATGGCAAGAAGTCTTTTGCTTTCTTGGATGATGACTGTAATAACAGAGTTTATATGTTAAGACCATGCAGTAAAAAAAGAGATTGTCTTTAGCACAATTATTATAGTTCTAACCGTGGTGAGGTCTGTAATATGCATGACTGGAGGGTCCTTCGCAGAATGAATCCCTTTCTTTCCAGCAATGGCTCTTGATTCAGCAGCAAGAAGGGCATCATAAAAGTTTGATCTTTCCTCAAAATCTCTATGCCGAATCACAGTGCCAAAGCCACGAGAAACCACTAGCTCAGCAACATTAATCCCAGGTTGCTGGCCAGCAGCAGTAGATGGAGCTGTCGAGGCTTCATCACCTTTAGTGGGAGACAGCAGAAAGACTGATCCAAAATCCATAACTCTTGCATCTCCAGGAACAGGGGCAGCTGTGGGTCCATCTGTCATCTTCCTAGAATATTCCATTCTCACATTCACCTGAAAAACAAATAATCATTAAATGTGATGGTTTTTTCAATCATCAGAATGAAGAAGTTGCCATAGCTTCCATACTTGTCGTCCAATAAGGCGTGTCCTCAAAAACTCCTTAGCTTCCCGGGCATAAGGAGCAGGTTTTTCATCTCTACGAGGATTACCCATTTTTGGACACCTAATGCTTGAAAGATTGACTCGTCTCTCTGCCAATGGACTGCCATAAGGCACAGAATCATCCGCCACAATGACACAATCACCACTTACAACCTCCACCACCTAAAGAAAAAACAAAAGTAACTGAGAAGAAATCTCTACTAAATTAGAGATGAATTAGCATGAGCAAGGAATGGACCAACTGCTACCTTTCCTGTAAAATTCTGATCATGGATTGCTTTTGAATTTGTAGCAGGGGGTACATAATTAGTCCAGAACCTCAATCGACTTTTTTTGGCTTGCAGTTCTGCAGTCTTCAGCTGCCGTTTAGCATCTTCTTCCATCATGTTTGCACTCCATTCAACAAATTTTGCCAAACCCTAAATTAGGAGAGGAGGCAGAGAGAGATTCAGAATACCCATATATCTGACGGATACTGACAAACACTATTAGAAGCAGTAAAGCATCCAAACATGAACAGTTATTCTTAAAACTGAGTATTGGAAACTGCATCAACGCCATGAAGGTTGTCTCAAACCAGATGCCAGCATGCAAAGGGGGAAATGTGGCTCAAAAGAAAGCATGAGTAGGGGGAAAGGACCGCAATTTTACGATCAATAAGCTAACCACATAAAAATTAGAACCAATTCCACAAAATCCACTTTAATTTTCATGTGCAGTATATAATCAATTGAGCCTTCAATGACATAAGAAACCATTAATATGCAACAGAAAACCTGAAGCATATAAGCTCTGATATTTCTCTTAAGGTAGCATGAACTATTGACTATAGCTCTAGATATACAAACTCTGCAGGAATCTAACTAAAGCACAAACTACATCTTTCTTCCTTTATATAGCAACTAACCAAAAGAAAATAAAAACAACATCGTACTAAACACATGTTCCAGTCTTAGGTGAAACATGTAGATGGAATAAATTTGGTTCCATGTTCAAAATTCTTTTTCCATACAAATACTGCACATGCGTGTTTTTACCCTATTCCCTAGTCTGTTTCACAATGATTGATCCCTCCATCCTGCTCAGTAAATGTCAAACCTAGAACCTATTCAGACCCCCTCAACCTTTAACTCCTGGCACTTGATCCAATGCCTCAAGGCTGAATCCAGAAGTGAATGTTCACAAGCTTGCATCAAATGACTGAACAGGCCAAGGCAATATAAGGCAACTCTTTCTTTAGTTATATTACAAAGCATTAATTAACATCAATGATTAACATAACAGCACGATTCAGCACATACATTTTCAACAAGCTCTAGTGCCAAGTCCTTTGCAGATTCCCCATCAGGATAGTATACTGATCCAATCAAATTGC
Source organism: Populus ilicifolia (assembly GCA_015708895.1). NCBI lineage: Eukaryota > Viridiplantae > Streptophyta > Magnoliopsida > Malpighiales > Salicaceae > Populus > Populus ilicifolia. Next base: position 1,745,999 of record SRLM01000273.1, on the reverse strand, counting down.
TGAACTTGTCAACACCTTCCAGAACAATGCGAACCTATAAATTCAAATAGAATTTAGACTGTATCTGAAAAAATGCAAATAAAATGAAAGCTTAAAACAGTATTTACTTACATCCCTGTTCAAAGTACGTAGCTCTGTAAAATATTTGGCTTCCATCCCAAATGGATCAGGAGCAACTTCCGGAGGAGCTGCTGAGGCTGCAAGTCTCTGTGCAGATGTTAAAGGGGCACGAGTTTCAGATGTGTCACCATTTGTTCCATTAGAGGTTGTTACAGTTTCACCAACAGTTTCTATTGCAGCTCTTTTACCCATTGATGGGGCCTAATTTAAGGGGATTCGAGTGTTAGGCATTTATGGACCATGCACCATCACCAGCAAATAACACAGATGGGCAAGGAACAACTCAAGGTATAGAAACATTGCTAATCAGTTTGCAATAGGCATACCTGTATTCCAGCAACAAACACTTGAACAAATTGAAAGTCTGGAAGCAAGTAGACACGGATGGTACTGCCATCACGAACCTGCTCCACAATGCATTCCATGGGTGTTCCCTTGTTTGCAGCTAGCAGACCCATAGCATCAAAATTACTCGAATCACCAATGGCAGAGGGGGGTAGATTTCTGATTGATGCCTCTGCGGCTCCTGGTGCCTAGGATCAGAAATAAGAGAAGAGTGGGCATTAAGTCAAATTCTGTTGCATAGATTTACAGTCCAAGAACATGATTGGAATTCTTAAAGCAACTTGTCCAAGTCTAGCACATAATTATTGAGGTCACTAAAGAGGCTGTATTATTTTTTTCCTGAACTCAGAAACAAGCCCAGCTCAACTTCAAAAATCACGCAATTAAATAATCTGGTCTTGACCGTTCAGATCATCAGTACCGCAACTGAGTCCAAGTCACATCAAACAGTAGGCAAAGCAGATCTAGCCAGGAATAAAATTTCAATTTTCCCTATTTGAACTCAGTGGCAGAAAAATTCAAAGGGCTAACTTGTATCTAGTAAGGATGATAAATCCAGAAAGGTGCAACTACCCTGTGTGGATGTGAATCATCACTCAATAACCTCTACTCATAGCTACTTGATAATAAATAGATTTTTTTATTAAGGTAACAAGAAGTGTTCTGTACTGCTGTGCTGTGTGTAAGGAACTATGCACAAGAAATTAAAATTTATCATATGTAGACGGGGGAGCTCACCTTACTCCATCTGCCCAGACCCTGCTGTTTAGCTTGCTCCTCGAGGCGTATGAGCTCAGCAAGAAAAGGACTAGCTTCACCTTTTTGCTGACCCTGCTCCCTAACCTGAACATAACAGATTCAGTATGATCCCGTACAAAAACAAGCAAAAAATCATATCAAGGCAACCTGTCAAAAAAAAAATCCACCTTTGCCCAGCCTTCAGAAACAACCAGCAATGCAACATTTTTTTCACCAAGGAACACAGAGCCGAATTCTCGGCCAATAGATGGAACAGCATAATCTACCTTGAAAGTCACTTCCTGTGAAACCAAAAGAAAGTTCCACATATCAAGCATAAGTTAATAAACCAGGAAAAAAAAAACATCAAACAAAGGAAATATTTCAGCAGCATTCACCTTTCCTATGCAGAGCTTCCTCAGATACTCTCTGCTGTTCCAGGCAAATGGCTCATCTACACCACCTCTGCGAGCCTAACAATCAGAAAATGAACATAAATTCACAAAACTTAACTTGTAAATCAGCTCAAGGTCTAATTTCACATTCATGAAAATATAACTCTAGCAATTAACACCAGAGACACGGCATTACAATCATAAAACCTCTCATACACAATCTTTTCAAATTCATTAGCGACTCCCAATCATTTCAGTTAAAACGTGAAGAAAAGCACAAGCGTTACCAATCTCGGGGCAATAAGAGAGGACAATGTGATAGTCTTTTCCGGTGGAGGGCCAGGCTTACTGCTAGTCATAGCCATTATCACCAAGCTATCCCCTGAGGGAACTGCTTTCACTTTTCCTCTATACCATCCTGTAGCTCCAGCTGTTGACGTCGCCATCCTCAACAGCTAAGATCTACAAATTACAACATGATTTCCATCCATAAAGTATATCAGACTTCTCGATACTTCAGGATAGTTACCATAAATCATGAAAAATCAAAATTTAGCTCATGATTAATTAATTAATTAATTAGCATGATCAAACACTAACTAATTTTTTCAAATCAAAACAAAACAAAAGCATATAATAAAAAAAAATCAAAACTTAGCTCATTGTTAATTGATCAGCATAATCATCACTTATATTATCGATCAAGCTTTTTTATTGATTAAAAAACAATCACAGAAACATGCAAAATCAAAAAATTAAAAAAATATATAGATCATTAAAGTAACCAAAAATACCAGATCCATTACATTGAATTCACCAGAACTAAAAAAAACTACACAAATCATCACATGCATCACTGTACAGTTACTCGATCTGCAATTCGAATTCGATAAACGTTACAAAAAACAAAATTGAATCATAGAAACCACGAATTAAAAAACAAATATCAACTGGTTGGTCGTCATGAGATAAGGAAAGATCTGTCAATTGCAATTACCTCGATCTCTCGAGATATTATCACAAGAAAATGCTGTTTGTGCTTTGAGATGAGAGAAACAGGGCACGAGAGAGATCGAGAGAGAGAGGGACGGCGAGACAGAGAGAAACAGAGAGGAGGAGAGAGGTTACAAGAGGTCAAATATAAAAGAGAGGAGGAGGAAGATGACAGTGATAATACCCTTGTTTTTTATAGAAATTACTAGAAATGCCCCGAGAAAGCATTGGAGAGGTGGGGATATAAATGTGTAGTAATTAAATTTGCAGAAAAGAAAATCTCTAAAAAGTTAGGAGGATTGGATTGGATTGGATATGGGTTTTGGGGGGTGTTTTTTTATAATTTTACTGCCTCTGTCTGATCTCTTATGACACGGAGGGAGGAGGGGCCCATTGCCGCCTCACACCGATAACGCTTAAAAACTGGGTTGGTAAAAAAAACTCTCTTTGCCTTCGTTGGTGGTTTTGCTTGTATTGGATTTTAATGACATCTTAATGATAGATTAGTATAAGTGGGTTTGACTAATTTATTTATTTTTTAATAAAAACAGGTTTAGATGTCCTGATATAATCACACTCGATGTCACGATATCAATGCATGTTATGTATAAGTATAAGATGTTATCATAATATATGGTGATATTTTTAAAACCATGAAATGATTCAATTATGAGATTTTAATTTTTAAGATCAACATGACGTGAGAAAAATAATTTTAGTTGTTAAATTTGGATATATAAAAAAAAATCTTGTTTCAGTTTTGTGAGAAAGGTTTTTTTAGAAGTTTTTTTAGTTTGATAGTTATCAATTCCCTATTTTTATTTAATAATATTTGCAAGAATTATAAAATTTAATAAATAAATAAAAAATCCTAGCTATATTAATTTTGATCGGATTGATCATACATGTGTCATGTGACATCATAGTTTCAACATGTATTATATGTAAATGATATGATACTAATACATGTTATGCGTAAATATAGTATGCTATTAGAATGTAAGGTAGTGATTTTAAACCTATAAAATGATTTATGAGATTTCATTTAAGTTGAAGTGGAAAAAAAACATCCTGTTTTGATTTTACTAAAAAGTTGTTTTATAGAAGTTTTTTAGTTTGATAATTATCAATTCTCTATTTTTATTTAACAATATCTATAAAAAAATTAAAACTTGTTAAATAGACAAATAACTTGATTGATTTTAATCATATTATTTTTACATGTGTCACATGATGTCATGATTGACGCATGTTAAATGTTAATAGTATGATGTTAATGCAAATTGTGTATGGATATAACATGTTATTTTTTTTATTTTTTTTTAGATTAACGTGGGTGTCTGGGCCAGCTTTCGCGCACCACGACTAATCCCACGGGCCCTGAAGTTAACGGCCATGTAAGCCTCCAGTGGCCATCATATGAGCAACCAAGGACTCGAACCTGAGACCACAGAGGGAGCAAACCCCTTGATCCCAAGTCCTTGTCACTTGGTCACCACCTAGATGGTTAGATATAACATGTTATTATAATACATGGTGGTGGTTTTAAAATTATAAAATGATTCAATTATAATATAATGATTTTTAAGATTGGAATCGGATGTAAGACAAATAATGTTACATATTCAAGTTTGAGGAAAAAAACATTTCATTTTGGTCCTGATAAAATGTTCTTTTAGAAATTCTCTAGTTGGATGGGTATTAATTTTATGTTTTTATTTAACAACAACTATAAAATAATATAAAATTTAATAAATAAAAAATGATTTTAGTTACATTAATTTACATCATATCAATCGTATCATGTGAGTGCATAGTTTAAAAGTGTATTATATCTAATTACATTGTATGTAAATAATATGATTATATTAACAGTTGTAATTAATATCAATAGCTTGTAAATGACCTTATAACTCAGTTGTATGATTTAAATTTTTTAGATTTGTGATTTAATAAGGGAATCAATTGCATCAACACATCATTGCTGTTCAATAATATCCATAAAAAAGGTAAAAAAAAAAAGAAGAAGAAAAAAGGTGAAAGGAATACTCAACCCTCTCGATTTTGATTCTATCGAAAGTAAATCTAATTTGTATGTGTTGCAAGTGACATTAGCTATTTGTTAACCACTCTCTAATTTGATCACATGATTCCATTTTTCTAGACTGATACTGGATAACAAAAAATTAACTTTATCCATTGAGTTAGAGAGAAGAAGAGAATAATTTACCTTCCAGCTCTCTTTTTTACTTCTTGATATTCAGAGAAGGCTTTTTTTTGTAAAGTAAAGTTTAAATTCAAAGATATTTTAATATTGATATATTAAAATTATTTAAAAAATATTTTAAATTAAAAAATTAAATTTTGATTAAAAATCAGGTTACACCGTAACCCAAAAAAGATTTAAATCGTTTCACAACTTAATCATAAGATTCTAACTTTCTAGATCAATCTAAAATCAACTATGATATTTCAAGTTGAAAATAAAAAAATCTTTCTCTTGGAAAAATTTCTCTCTCGGTGGTTTGCTAAGCAATTGCATTAACTTTTTTATTTTTATTTGATAATATTGATTAATAAGTTAATATTTAATTTTCAAAGCATATAAACAAATAGTATACGCTCTTCTAATCATATTAACTGGGAATGATTATTATTTTTTTTAAAAAAAAATTCTTCAAAAATAATAACTAAAAAGAAAACTAGGTAATAATATATATGGTTTTGTTTATTTTTGCGTTTTAAAAATATTTTTTTAAAAAATTAAATATTTTTTTTCTTGCTTTAGATTAATATTTTTTAGTATTTTTATATTATTTTTTATGCATTGATATCAAAAATAAGAAATTATTATTTTAATATATTTTTAAATAAAAAATACTTTAAAAAAATAATTAAATTATATTTTCAAACAAACTCAATTTTTTAAAAAAAGTTGTGATCTATATATTTTTTTATTTAAATCAATATTTTCAAACTACAACCACAAAAATAATCAAGTTTCGTTTATTTACATGGCATAATGTGTTTTATTCAAACTATAAATTTAAAACTTCTTGATTAATTAATATACACTATAATATTTTGTTCAAACCATAGATTTAAAAGCATTTTGCTAATCAATACACAGTACTGCTTTGCACGAGTCTCATTGGAAAATTTCTCTTGAAATCCTGTTTAATAAAAAACTATATATATATATATATATTTTAAATCTACTTTTTAAAATTACAATAATAAAAATTATCACAGTATCAAATATACATATGGTAGAAATCATGTGTAAAATTAATCTCCACATTAGTATCAAAACTTGAACTTTTAAAAACAATGTAAAAATGGAGTCAATCAATGACATATTTAACATTGATATAAGATGGTCTGAGAGTACATAAAATTAAACGAAAAAAGCTAAATAATATGATCGTGTCTAGTTTGTATATCATGTTCAGTTTATTCTGCATGGATACATGATCACCATGCATCATCAACTTCCCGTCCACATGAAAGTAATTAAAACAAGGCTTTGTTTCTTAATAACCTGACTGTAAAAGGGTCTTTATTAGTGAACAATTAAGTTATTATATTTTCATCTATTCGCTAATAGTCCTTTTCTTTTCACAAATCACCGATAGTATAATAGAGATAGGAGAAATATAATCCTTGCAAAAATATTGTCATCAAAACCAACTTAAATATTTCTTGTCAAGAAAGGGGGGCATTAACTATTTATGCCCACAAGAATTGTTTTTTTTTGTTAAGCTGCACGCGTTTTTATACACATTTATTAAATTAGAGCATGCTTAGGATCGTGGTCTAATCTATGTTTTTTTAAAAAATATTTTTTATTTAAAATTAATATATTTTTAATAATTTTATTATTATTTTGATGTATTGATATAAAAAATATTTTTTTTAAAGATAAAAAATATGAAAAACGGAAACTACATTGTTTCTAAAGAAGGAAAATAGACCGGGTTGACCCGTGACCATTAAGTTGACTGGATAACCAAATGACCCAAGTCCTAGATGTTGGGGAATCCGACCGGTGATGTTCTGATACTTGTTCATAGGAGGTCAAGCACACTGACACAATATTTAACGTGGTTCGGCAAAACCGCCTACATCCACGGGAGAAGTCAATATATTTAGAGATAGAGAAAAAATACAAAACAAATACATGGAGGAGGAGGATTACACCCTCTCATACTCAACTCTCAACTCTCTTTGCTGCCATTGCAGCTCTCTCTTTCTCTCTACTCTCTTCACATCCTCACAAAACTTTTCACACATTTTGCTCTCTAACATATGCCTCTATTTATAGGCATTCATGAAGGCTTTTCTTCAACAAAGGTAGCTGCCAACCTTTGATATCTTGTATGAATGTACATGTTTGGTGCAATACCAAATTGTTGTTAATACCAAATGGTTGTTGTTAATGGAACCAACCTGACCCTAGACCATATCAGGCTCCAGACCAGTCTGACAACCATGCTCTTACGCACCTAATTCACAGTAATTACCGCAAAAGCAAAGGCCAAACGTGAAAGAGACAGTCTTTAACTCTTACACTATGCAATCTTTACCATCTGCGGCAAAAAAAAAACAGACACTGTCGGGAATGACAGTGATGACCGATGAGCTGATCATAGTGAAAAGAAAAGCAGGTGAATTTGATTCTGTTTTCTGACGAAATTGTTACCACCAGGGGTTCATGCTATCTCTCTTCTCCTCCTGACAGCAGAGAGTGACAGCACGGGTTAGCATGTACATATCTAACACGTGCACGGTACTGGCATCCTATCTTCGGTGTCCTTCCTTTTTGCAAGAACATTAGGATAATGCGATAAATTTCGATGGAGTAAGTTATAATATAGTCCTTTTGTTTTCTATGATTTTGTAGGCTAGTCCTTCTTATTATGAAAATCATAAGCTAGTCCTCTAGCTAGAGTTGACTTTTAGTACTTCTCTAAATGTCCAACTTGCCCTTTCTATAAATAAACTCTTGATCCTGTTAGTAGCTAGTGAGATTGGAAAACTTGATTAGAAACGAAGGAGAATTCAATGGTAATAATAATAATTAACTCGTCATTGAGCATTAAGAAATAACCAAGTCAAACGACTAATAAAATACAGGTATTCAATATTGGGGTTTTAAGATTAAAAGAATTAACTAACCATTTCGCTAATTACATTGATTATTCTCGAGATTTATGTAATTACATTGACTACCGTTTAATATCTAAAATTACACCGATAATTCTCATTCTTTGATGCACTCACAGCACAGGAACTGGGATTTATTTTCAAAAATATTACACACCAATTAAAATTAAGATTATACTTGCTATGATTTTTGTAAATTGATTTAGGTTTTTACTTAACCATTGAGGAAAAAGTATGTTTAATTAAGAATAATTCGTGATTTAAATAAAGAAATTATCTTGACTTATTTTCATTACAGATTATTCAAGAAAAAATAAAATTTTAATTACAACTCAAAGTTAAAAATTATTCTACCAAAGCCTTGCCAAATACCATCTAAGTTTCGTTCTTTAATAATTTTAAAGCACGTTCCTCACATCGACTCGATATATCCAGAGAGAAAAAAAGCAGCCAATGTTTTTAACTTCCAGGTCAACGTCAAACTTTTCAAATTTAAATTATTATTGAAAATATCAACTTAACCCTAACGTTGTCAACTTAAATTGTCCAGGGGAAGTTTCTTTACAGGTGTCGACAGAAGAGGCCAGGTGGGCTGGTTGGGAATGGGCACGCACTCATACTAGTGGCCATTATCGTCGATTGCAATGTGCGGCCAGTGGTATTTTTTTTTTAAAACCTATAATAGCTAGTGTGCCTGGAATACAAGTGTGATTTGTTTTTTTACGAACCCGTACAAAAAACAAGCTTTTTGTACACTAAATGAATTATACATTAAAAAAACAATTATACCTCACCACGCTTTTATCTCAAATACTACAGCTGAGATTGGAGTATCTTTATGTTTTTAAAAATTTAAAAATTATTTTATTAAAAAATATATTATTTTATATTTTAAATTACGTAATGATTTCAAAAATAATTTTTTAAAATTAAAAAAATATTATTTTAATCTATTTTTAAATAAAAAATACTTTAAACCATCACAACAACCAACAATCTCAAACAAAAATTTAACTATTATAAAAAAACAAAAGAGAAATGAAAGATGACTAGATAGCCTTTCCTACGGGTTGTTTTTGCAGCATGATTATATTAAAAAATATTTTTTATCATTTTAAAATAGTTTTTAATCATTTTGATAGGTTAATATTAAAAATAAATTTAAAAAAATAAAAAAAATATTATTTTAATATTAAAAAAACATTATTTTTGTTTCTTGATATTCCCGTCAAGAAAAATACAAGGTGGATTTCCTGGCAACCTGCCTCCTTCGAAAGAAGAGAAAATCCGCGAGCCATCTGTTGTCCAATGGCTCACACCAAGCGTGCGAAGTGGTTGTCATTCCCATTGTGCAATCCACGATGCACTGGGCTTTCATAAAATAAAAATAAAAAATCTCAATTTAGCCTCCAATTTACTATTCCTTCTCAGTTGAATCCTAAATCTATGAATTTTATATTTTAAGTCTATAATATTTCTTACATAGAGAGTTACGTCACTTTATCAATTTCTTCTGGTCGTTTAAGTAAGCAACAAAACAATCTCAATTTAAAGAAAACTTAAAATAAAAGAAAGAAAATGAGCCCCAACATTTTCAGTTTGATATGCATATTTACCAAGAAGACAATAGTTCTCTTTAATCTACTAATGAGCCCTCAAATTCTCAGTATTTACTGAAACGACAAAAGGTTTGATGAAAATTAACAAAAGGATTTAATTGAGATTTTTTTGAAACATATGGGGATCAAATTAAAAAAACTAATAGATTTTGAACTCAATCGAGAATGGATATATAGGTTTGAGATTGATGAAAAAACCCACATCCTGATAGAGAGTTGTAAGTGCATGATGGAAGTTTGGTAGTGGGGGTTAAAATACTATTTGCTTTTAAATTTATTTTTTTTTATTTAAAATTATTTTTTAATATTCTGAAATTATTTTGTTCCGCTGATATTAAAAAATACAAAAATATTATTATTTAAATGTATTTTAAAATAAAAAATATTTTAAAATATAATCTCCATAATATTATAACTCCCGTTAACTGAAATATTTATTAGATTTTTTTACCATCAAGGAGGATTAACTGACCTCGCACTTGCTCTTTCCTTTTTTTTCAATTTTATTTTCATAATCAAAACATCAATTTTTTTTGCCGGATTTGCTCTAAAGAGCTAATCGGTAAGATCACTTGATAATTATGTTAGCTAGCAAACGTTAATTCTAAAATCTAACCCCACGTAAATTAATACCAATCAGCGATGTAATTAAGCTATTAAGTACTTGTGTTAATATAACTGTGCTCTTAAAGTACAATTACTTTCTCTCTTTGCTATCCAATCAAGACATAAATCTCCTTTTCTTTCTTTCTAATTTTCATACTCAAAGGAAGCAGGATATTCTTGCTTTCAGCTAAAAGAAGACTGGTTTAGAAATCCGTCATTGTTTTTAGCAAGAAATAATTCTTATGATAGTAACAATGTCAATCAAGCCAAAATCTTCATACAAAGCACTTCTGTACATCAAAATAGAAAGGGACAGGGGAAGAGGTATTTTTATGTGATTGTGATTATTTTTTTAAATAATTTTTATTAAAAAAATATATAAAATTATTTTTTTATTTTTTAAAAATTATTTTTAAAATCAACATATTAAAATAATCTAAAAACATAAAATACAAGTGCTGGGCAGCCGAAGAAGAAGAATATTTCCATGGAATAGTTCATTTCACATGATTTTAATAACAATTATTTTTAAAGTATTTTTTAATTGAAAATATATTAAAATAAAATTTTTTATTTTTTAAAATTTATTTTTAATATCAACATATCAAAATAATCTAAAAACCTAAAATATTTTTGAAAAAAAAATAAAAATTTCTGTAAGCATAACCAAACGGGGTCTCAAGTCACAAGATGCTGCTTGTTTATAGAATTCCGTTTGCTGCTGTATAGTTTTTTATGGACAAGAAGCAACCACCTGCTCCTTCAATGACTAATGCTGAACCATTCCCAATTTGGACACAAAGGGTTCTAAAAGGTTACTTTGCCAGTCTTCTTTACACGCAATCTCCAAAAAGGGATGCAATTAAAACAGAAAAAGATGCAATGTCTAAGTACTTTGTACTACTTTTCCTTTTCTTGGTGAAATATTTGAGCTGCCAAACCTTTCCACTTCATCTACTGTAGCTTCATGGCCCTCTCATTAAAATTACCACTAAACAATAATGTTAGGATCCCAAAGCTATGGATTCAGGAACTTTCATAGATGCAGCCTTCTGTGAGGGATAGTTGTTGGTGGATATGGCCTTATGTCGTTTGGCCCCAGATTATCTATGGGTGGGCGCTGCTTATGGTGATAAGTGACTGATTGGTAAGCCATTGCTAATGCTAGAGCCTGCACATGCGAAAACAGAAACAAATAATTAATTGGTCAATTAAAAACATTCAGATCTTTACAGCAGTAATTCCAATGATGCAACTTTCAATTGCAAAAAAGTTGTAAATGTGCAAAATAATCAAGGATCTTACAATGTGATCATGGTTAGGACGAGCATAGATGCCGGTGGTGATGGTGGTTCTTCTTCGAGTACCCTCTGAAGGTGGACTAGATATGTTTTTAAAGCCAGTCGGAACAACAATTACTGGGAAACCAACAAGATTTCCCAAGCAAACTCTCTCCCAGTCAGTTGCATTACCAATGAATGCATCGACAATGAAACTTTTTTTCACTTCCTGAATTAATTTTTGCCGAGCCCTTTGTGCCTGTGGAAAAATTATCTAAATCTTAATATATTGCATATCTCAAAATAAGTAGCAGGTTAAATTTTGCCAACGTTCTCTAGATTGAACAAAGTTCTCAGAATTGCTCATAACTACTGTTATTGGCCTGTGCTGCTACTTCTAATACATTGCAGAACTTGCCAAATTCACATGAAAAGACTGCATGACATCCATATGATTTGTCATGCTACGGGCCAACCTTTTATAGAATCACAGTAAATTATCTAGCACCCTTAGCTCTCTACTTACCAGAAATGACCAGATTTCCAGGTTTAACATATCAAAGAGAAAAAATTAACACCTTTTAAATCATATGATGGTAGAGTAGTAGATAACAGACCTGCACATAATCAACTGCTGGAATTACACGTGCACGACGCAATTCAGTGGGCCATTGATCTTGAGCTTCATAAAGGTCATCTTGCCTAGTGCGTTGCCACTCATCAAAATGAGCCAACATCTCTATGTCCATGGTAAAATTTAAGATACCTTGAACAGAGTCGACGGTGTAGTTCAATTTAAAAGGAACCATATTAACACCCTTTGATTTGAGAACATTAACAACCTGGCATCACCATCTCAAAGAAGTTCACCATTATGATCTAAAATAACTCAGTCTCAGTCTTTACAGTCAATAAATTCAGCAGAAAGGATCTAATTTTGTAAGAATCACATGAACTGCTTATGGCAGGTGTTGCCTGATATTTTACTTTCCTTTTTCTTCTATGCAACCTCGGGATTCAGTTGTGTGGTATATGATAAAGAAATAGGTGCACTAACCTCCATTTCAGCATCATCCGTGTACCCAACTGTAAGCCTTTTAATGTCAACAAAAAATGGATCATCAAAGGGAATATATCTTGATGAGAGATCATCAGGGTCCTTCCCTCGAATGGTGTCCAGAACAACTGTACAATCTTCAGCACTTCTGCAGAAAGGTCCCAGCTTATCCTGTAAAAGCAATGTGAGATACTAGATTCCACAGGCAGTGCGTTTCTATCAAAAACAGAAATCATGTGAAACAACTGTTGTTACCAAGCTTTCTGCTATGCTCATCACACCAGTTCGACCGACTGTACCAAAAGTTGGACGCAATGCTGTCACGCCACAACGAGCTGCAGGGTATGTAATTGAGCCAGCAGTTTCTGAACCGATTGCAAATGGAACCATCCCTGTTCAAGAATGCCTCCTTTATTAAATGGAAAACAAGTATGAAAAAAATGTCTTCTATATATCAGGAAAACTTTTTTTTTTAAAAAAAACTGTCTTCTTGTTGCAGGAAAAATTTGCATCTGATGTTCTTTGATGTCTTCATCACTACCTCATGCTATTCAAGAGATGTTGAATATGATTATATTTAATATGGGTTTTGCAAATTGATTAAAGTTTTTTTTTCCTTTTACTTTTGACTCGGAAAAATTGTAAGTATATTTGGTTACAAACTTTTGACTTAAATCAAAAGTATGTTACATAATCAAGTAAAAAAATTTGATTTCATCAAAAGTTGGAATTTTTAACTTTTAACTTAAGAATTATAACTTATACCACATTCCTTTTTCAAAAAGGTTGTTTTGAGTCATTTTAATCAAACATGTTTCTACTTGCAGTCATTTTAACTCATTTTTATCACAAGTTATCTATGAAAAACTACTTTCAAATTATTACTCAAAATCACAAGTCATAATTCAAAAGTCATGCCAGACAAACTCTAAGTTTAACAATCACAATATGAAAAGGATAGCACATGGGTGGACATCGAAAACAGTGTGAGATTAGAAGAATACCAGCTGAGGTGCTGGCAGCAGGCCCAGCTGACGAGCCAGTTGAAAATTCCTCGATGTTCCAAGGGTTTCTTGTCCTACCCCCAAACCAGATATCATCATACGCAAGTGATCCAGAGACAAGCTTAGCAACTAGAACTGCCCCTGCAGACTTCAACCTGTATCAAGCATAGCACAAATCGAATGAACTAAATGAAACATCATTTACATTCGAATTGCAAAAGAGATGTTTTTATATTTGTTTACTACCTCTTGTAAACCCAAGCTTCAATATCAAGAACTTGATCTTTGAAACTTCCAGAACCCCATGTTGTCCTGTATCCAGCCACGGCAATAATATCTTTTAACCCATAAGGAATCCCATGGAGAGGTCCTATAAGATGAAATGAAAATTTCAACCATGGAAATTAAAAAAACTGATTGACAAGAACAAAGAATCTAGTCAAAAGACTAGAGATGCAAGAGAAAATAAGAAAAAAAGTGGACAGGCTCATCTATCATTATGAATCAAAGAGGCTAACTAAGCAGCATCTATGCATATTAAACTATGGTATGTGAATATTGTGCCCAAAAACCTGGACTTTTCATTTCTATGTGAATGGCATTAGCTTACTAGTGGATCCATAACATGGAAAATATCAGTACGCCTGCTCTGGAGGGAGAATGACTATGCTCAGATTATAATAACAGTGAATATATAAAGTAGGTACCCAAATACACTCCTTCGGCAAGCAATTCATCAGCTTCTTTTGCTTGTTTATAAGCCAATTCATCAGTATAAGTGATCACTGATTCCAGAACAGGATTGTACCTGGTATTGTGCAAGCAATCTGCCATTACTACACACAAAAAGGAGAAAAAAACCCCTGAAAAATAGAATGGTGAAAGAACAACACTAGTAATCTTTCTCTGTTTTACCTCTTTAATCTCTGTAGAAAAATTTGTACAAGCTCCACAGATGTAATCTGCTTTGTCCTAATCAGTTCCCCTAATTCAAATATCTGACAAAGACCAACCAAATTCACAAATGAACTACGAAAAAAAAAAAACCACAGCCAATAAATAAGGCAAATTCATTTATGTAGCAGCTTTCACTTACACTCATGAAGGCAATATCTTCTTCAGTTTTCGGCTTCTGAATGCCAGAGAGGGTTGGATAACTGAACCTGTTGCTTGCATTTTCCACTTGCTCATCTGTCCACTCAGGGTTAAAAATTAAACAAGATGGGTTATGCAACCCTCCATTCTCAGAAGCCACTAATTCCCTGTTAGCTGCAAAAATTGGTAAATTAAACTCTTTTGCTTCCCTCGCAATGTCCAACACCTGAATGAGTAGAGTTAATTTCATCCAAAATTTAATGGTCAAAACAAGGGTTATTTTCAGTAACAAAACAGAACACACACTCTAATTAAAAGATCTATTCTCACAATCACCTTAGAATCATCGAAGAAGTTGGCATCAAGCATTTTAAATGCCTCTCTAAGTTGTGAACCTTTAGTAATCTTCTCTGAACATTTGTTGTTCTTACTGTCCTGATGAAACAACATATCTAGAATCCATTACACATAGCACCGTACATGTATATACAAAATCGACCACATTCATAGACTGTCATGCTTATGTTGATTAATGGATCTTAATTACCTGAACTTGACAAGTAAAGGGATGGACCAAAACTTTATCAGTCACTAAAACTTCCCGCATTTTTTTAAATGGTCTCACCTGTTTTTACAATTGTTATAGAAAAGCAAATATCATTTCTTAAAAAAAGATAATTGGAACCATTAGAAATCACCAAAATTTCTAATCGTTGACCACTATTGATGACATGAACATACAATCATGTTAATTTCTTGAACTTGTGTATGCGGTGAGAGAAGGTGGGATCTTTACCATTGTCATGTCGTTACTTTCTGCAAGAAAACGGTTGTGTAGTGTTAGAAATGGTGGATTGAAGGTGGGATCTTCACGGGTCTGAGACAAGCACGCATATCGAGCTTCAAAAAGAAAACAGAAGAATATAAAAAAAGAGCAGAAACGTTGCAACGCAGTGGAAGGGGAAGGACAACCGTCGAGTTCCATTAGCTGCCACGTTTGTCGTTCCAAGTTAGTATGTCAGCTCACTCTTTTCGAGTTCTGGCTCTGCATAATACAGGAGCGTGAGATTCTCACCGCCAGCATCCAACGTTGACAGAGCATACATAATTGAGTTTCTGGGGACAAATGAAACGACAAGTCAATCGGTTGTTTTCAAAGTATTTTTTAAAAAGATATATTAAAACAATATTTTTAAAATAAAAACGTTAAAAAATATAAAAAACATATAAATAATTAATTTAAAATAAGAAAATTCATTAAAAAAAAAACTTTACACCAAAAAATAAATGATTACTTTAGCCACGGATCACGGTTTGCCTTTCTTGGCCGGCAAAAAAGAAAAATTGTGCTAGTAAATTTTGTTTTTTAAATCCTTTTCCTTCAGAGGATTTGAGGAACGACTTGGCAGTGGCAGGAAGAGTCATGCATGGACCAGCACTTCTCGTCAATTTTTACTATTGAAATCAATTTGTCAGTCTAAATTGTCAGATCATCACCATCCTAGCTGGTCAATTCAATTTTTTAAAATAATATAGTTTATTTTTTTAATTGTTTTAATTTTAATTTGACTCGATTTAAATAAACTTTAATAAAATTATTTCACTGAATGTTAATTAAAAAACAATTTAAAGATTCAAGATGCATTTTAAATTAACTTGTAAAAAACAGAATTTAATAACCATATTTAATTTTCTACTCCGCAGCGCAACAGAGTTGCTTTTCATCGGCCGGCAGAAAAATTTTATACTAATAAATTTTATTTTTTTAATCCTTTTCCTTTAGAAATTTTGAGGAATGGTAGGGTGGAAGAGCGACGAGCGGACCAAATAGTCTGATTAATTTTTACTATTGAAATCCACCTGACGGTCTAAACTATCAGATTATTACTATTTCTTTTAAGCGGCTGTTTGTCTACGTGATTATAGCAGTTTTTAAAGCAAACTGTAAACGTTTGTTGTTTGGCAGTGGAAACCATAATTTACTATCCATTTAATTAAAAATATATTTTTATAAATTATATCCATAACAGTTATCGTAATATTAAATTTTTTTTAATAATTAAATACTTTTGAGTTTTCCTAAGCATACCTAATTTAAATCATTTTCATCGAATCCCGTGTATATAAATGCATGCGAAATTTCTTTATTTTACATTTTTCAGTACAAGCTTGAAAAGATTATTAAAAATACAAGTGAATTGAGATGACATCAATTTGATGATATTGATGTTAAAAAAATAGTTTGATTAAGATGAGATACGTGACTGGAAGATAATATAACACGGAGAACATTCTTGGATCACTAGTGCTTGTAATAACTCCATAAATCAGCGACTGTGACTTACAAGTTTTTAGGTTAATGGATATTAATTTTCGATAATTATTTACAGTATCGATGTATACCTGGTAACTTATATGACCATTGAGGTACATGTAATTGATATGATAGGGTTCTGCTCTATATTGCCAACCGATCTAAATTTATTTCAATGTTAAAAAAAAAAAGAGAAAAAGCTAAGCAATGTAAGTATTCGTGACAAATAAAATAAAAATAAGCTTAGTTAATTTATTAATACAAATAGAAAATAATAATGACAAAGTAATGAACTAAAAAAGAACTCTATTTTCTGATACGATACTAAAACAAAAATTAAATAAAAATATAATAATTTTATAAGAAATAAAATAAATAAATAAATGAAACATTAATTTCTAACAAATAAAATACTAAATAAAAAAACTGAAGAGATAAAATATAACTAGAAATTACCAAAAAAACTTAACTCCATTAGGATTAGCATGTTAAATTTATAACTTAGTTATGATATTGGTGCAGCCTCTTTAAAAAAAATTCAATAAAATTTTAAATTTAATTATCAAATAATTTAATATAAAAAAATCTTGAAAAAAAAATAATTCTGAAAAAAATTCAAGTTAACTGGAAACAGTCTTATGCATAAAATTAAAATAATTTTATAAGAAAAAAATAAAAATTAATTTTAAATAAATAAAATATTAAATAAATAATTTTTTTTAAAATAAAATAAAATAAAATAAACTTATACTAAACTACAAAACCCACGAAACTAGTCATTAGCCAAGCAAATCCAGAAAGAAAGTTTTTCTTATATGCATCAATGCCGATGCGCTTGGCATATCTAGCAATTTGCTTGCAATCAATTTTATATTAAAGTTATTTTTAACTATTCAAGCAGATTGAATTTATTGAATCTACTTGTTGAGTTATTGTGTTTGAATGGTGTTTTAAAAATTATAAATTCATTTTAATACATGTGAATGGCCATGCATTATTTATCTACTTATTTTCATCTTAAAAAGCTTCCCTTTAAAAACGTGCACCAGGGAGAGGAAGAGAGATAATTATGCTTTTAAGATTAAATTTTAACAGTCTATTTTTAAGTAAATAACATATATTCGGGTAGATTTTGAAATTTATAAAAAACTTCTAATTTTAATTGATTATAAAATTTATTTACATTGGTTAATATTTTTCAATATAAAAATTAAATAGATTATATTTAAAAAGTTCAATTTTTATATAATTATGAAGTTTTTACATGATATCCATCTTGAAAAACTTAATTTTCTATAAGTTTTTTAAAATGTGATAATAATTATTTTTTAATATAATTTTTTTAGAAATATATTAAAATAAATTTTTTATTTTTTAAAAATTATTCTGATATTAGTATAATAAAATAATAAAGATAATAAAAAAATTAATTTTAAATGAAAAATTTAACCCATTTAAAAAGCTTTGCTGAATGATTTTTTCCACCATTCACCCTTCAATTCGTTGACTTTGACTAGACCCATGGCCTTCAAATTACATTCCACATACACATGCACGTACCAGATTTTCGCAACACAAATTGCCCAAATCCCGATGCAGAATTCAAATCCAACGGGATGCAGCCACAGTTAAAGGTTCTCTGTGGCTCTCCTCTGGCCCCACCCACCTCTAGACGCTAGACAGCGTGATTTTCCACTCAACTGCTTGAGCATTTCAGCCACTAATCAGCCGTCTACGATAATCTTATAAGGTAACTATTCCTCTTTCAATTTTCAATTATTTCAAGAGCTTTAAATTTTTTAGGTTTTTATAGAATTCGTGCGTGCTTGCTTAAATTTTTCTTTGTGGCTCTCCTCTGGCCCCACCCACCTCTAGACACTAGACAGCGTGATTTTCCACTCAACGGCTTGAGCATTTCAGCCACTAATCAGTCGTCTACGATAATCTTAAAGGTAACAATTCCTCTTTCAATTTTCAATTATTTCAAGAGCTTTAAATTTTTTAGGTTTTTATAGAATTCGTGCTTGCTTAAATTTTAAGGTTTTTGGTTTTTGTTTTTGTTTTTTCGTGATTTCTTGTACTTAAATTTGTTGTCAACAAGGTGTTTGATAATACACGAGAGATTCATAGCCTTGCATTTGTTTGATTTTTTGCAGCATAAAGTATCCATATAATGCTTAAAGTGCCTGATCATCAGGTTGCGGGCCACCAAGCTAGTAATGGGCAGCTTGGCCCCCTCATCGATGATTCGGGGCGTTTCTACAAGCCTCTCCAGGATGATGACCGGGGCTCGAAAGAGGTGGCTTTTTACTCCTCCTTCTCGTCGAATACGAGGGTCCCAGATCATATCCGAAGGCTCTTTCCTGTTTTTCACGGGACTCAGCTCTTAGAGGCGTCTGACGGGTCTGGCCTGCGGCCGCACCTTGTATTGGAGGATGTTGTTTCAAGTAGTTCGCATCCATCGGTTATGGATATCAAGATTGGTTCTAGGACTTGGTATCCTGAAGCTTCTGAGGATTATATCCAGCGGTGTTTTAAGAAAGATAGGGAAACTAGTAGTTTGTCTTTGGGTTTTAGGATTTCTGGGCTGCAGATTTATGGAAATGAAGAATCTGGATTTTGGAAGCCTGAGAGGAAACTTGTTCAGAATCTCACTGCAGCTGATGTTAGAGTGGTTCTGAAGAAGTTTGTCTCTTCCAATTTGCCGGTTGATCCAAATTCAGACCCTGATTGTTCTTTTGCGGCAAGTGTTTATGGCGGTTCTAGTGGGATTTTGGCTCAATTATTGGAGCTGAAGGCATGGTTTGAGGATCAAACCATGTACCATTTGAATTCTTGTTCAGTTCTCTTGGTGTATGAGAAGGAGAAAGTGTTAAAAGGAGAGAGGTCAGAAGCTGAAGTTAAACTTATTGACTTTGCTCATGTTACAGAAGGCAAAGGCATTATTGATCATAATTTCTTGGGTGGGCTTTGCTCCTTGATAAAGTTCATCTCGGAGATTCTTACCAGTCCCGATGATTGCACAACCAAAGCTTGTTTGCGGGACTCTGAGAAGGACAAAGAGATTCTTACCGGTCCCGATGAGTGCACAACCAAAGTTTGTTTGCAAGACTGACAAGAACACCAATTATTCTGAAAACGGTACCATTGAAGGAATGTAGTATATTTCCAATGTTTTAGGGTTTCGGCTTAAATTGTTTTACTTCTGAGTTTTATGAAACCGTCTCAATGAATTTGTACAACCTATTGAAGAATTTTCTTTCCTGCCACTATTATACTCTTGACTGGGAAAGAAAACCGTTGCCTGTAATCCCCATCGAATTTTTATGCACTCGCTATCCTATATTATTATTTTGCTAGTTTGATTCTTCTGGTCGGCCAAAGATTTTCTTAATAGTTCTGGCACCATGTGTAGGGTAGTAAATCCAATCTATTATTGCTGTACATGTTTAATGCTGTTTTAGGTGACGGGAAAGATTCTTTGCTTGGAAAGAAAGGAGAGTGCATACAAGGAGATGACCCCTGGCGGCTAGTGGTTTGGTGAGAGGGAGAGCTCCATGGCCATGCTCGACAGTGTGAAGATAAGATAGGAAAGGAATAGAGGAATGATAGCCAAGGTTCATGCGAATCTTTTTACGTTTTATACTGCTTAATTTTCCAGCCCAAAAGATCGACCCCTATGAAGTAGCACCTGGTAATTGATAGCGCATCTTTTTGGAATAAAACTAATGAAAATTGCCCATCTAAGCTCAATCTGCTCAGTCATATGCTCCGTCAAGCTCTTTTCAAAATCCTAAGGTTAAATGTTACATTCGATAGAGCCGCTTGCTCACCTTTTATGGCAAGAAAGGTTGCAATTCAGGAAAATCAAATAACTAGGTAAATAAAGGAGTTTTTATTGTCAGTGACAGAGACACTAAAAGGCATTATCGAGTTCACGCCGGGGCAAGCGAGTTGGCAATGGGGGAAGTGGAAGGGGACCAATCAAGTCGCAAGGGCTGCGGTAGCAGTAGCAGCAGAAGGTTGGATGTAATGAAAAGGGATTCGGCGAGGTCTATTTCCAGCCATCTTTCCCGCCATTCTCTATTGGCTTGGTTTCAGTGAGCTCAAGAGATGAGGATTAAGTGAGTTCCCTCTGGTGATAGGGGAATTTCTTCTTTGCAGAGGAACCATCTTGGTTTGTATATGAAGAATTCAGGGCATCCAGCTGAGTTTAGATAATCTTTAATTTTAAGCAATGCACTTCTTACAAGATAATCCATTTGAAATCCAGTAGTAAACTCCAAGCCTCAGAATAACTTGTATCTTTTGCAACCTCTAAAGATTGCATATAAAACAAGGAAAAGCATTCATTAACTTCACAAGAATAAAACCAAGATGAATTCCGCCCTTTTCTTCTGCATTTTCTTGTCCACTTGCATCAATATCTGCCTGGCTGATACCGATAATCTTCAGGATACTTGTCCAACGGCTACTACAGGCAAGCAAACTGTCTTCATCAATGGCTTCCCTTGCAAGAACCCAAACAGCATCATTGCTTCAGATTTCAAGTCATCAAAACTGAGTAGTCCAGGTGACACAGACAACTTCCTCCATTCGTCGGTGACCTTCAACACTGCTGCGGATTTTCCAGGTCTAAACACTCTCGGCCTCTCAATTGCTAGGACTGACCTTGAAGTTAGTGGTTTTATGATGCCTCATTCCCACCCAAGAGCATCCGAGATGTTCTTCGTTAGCACAGGTGTGGTGATTGCTGGTTTTATTGACACCCAAAACAAACTGTTCCAAAAAACTCTCCAGCCAGGAGAAGTTTTCGTGTTTCCTCAAGGTCTGCTCCACTTCTGTGTCAATAATGGCTTTAACTCCGCTGTTGTTTTCTCAGTACTCAATAGCCAAAACCCAGGGATGGTAAATATTGCTGATGCAATGCTCGAGCCTGATGACGATACGTTAAATAAGCTAGCAAGGAAAATAAAATCTGTTGCTGCCTTGGAGGTCAATGCACATGGCATTCAAAATGCGACCCTGACTAGGTTTTAGCATCTTTACAGTCAGTACTCGGAACATTACAGGTTCTGACATACAAGCCAGTGTACATCTATTCCTGTGTGTTTTCTCAATAGTTAAAAACGTTCTATTTGCTCAAATGGCTCCCGGTGCTGGTATGAATGTGTGTAAAAGAAGAATATTAGCAACAGTCTGTGTGTTTTTCAACCTGAGTGCTAGTAATTATCTAACTAAATTCACAATGTTTGTGTCATTTAATAAAAGTTTCATCAAGATTTTCCTCGAGTTATGCCATTGTCTCTCCGTCTTGTCATAGATTCTTGCATTTCCATAACGAGCAGAGGAACTGGAGAGGAAGGTGGACCAATTCTATTCTTACATGCAACTTCTCGTGACAAAACCAGGAACTTCAAAATCAAATTATGGATAGGCTTTCCTCAATTATACTAATAAATCTTGTTTGGAAATTAAATTGAGAAAATGAAAGTGATGTATAAAAAAAAACAAAACCTCACAGTTTTTTTTTCCTATTGATTTAAAAGATCAAGAGTTAGCTTTTCCATGTGTCTGATATCACCGTTTTAGATGTTTTTTAAAGATATAATTTTTTAAAAATATATTAAAATAATTTTTTTATTGATTTTTCACATCATCATATCAAAATTATAAAAAAAAACACTAAAAAAAAATATTAATTTAATATTTTTTTCAAGTCAAATACACTTTCAAATCATGATTTCAAATGTAAAGATAAATGTTTAAAGGAAACTCACATTTGTTTTTGAATTTATAACGCAGTTCTTCTGAGTGCAAAAACAAACTCTTTCCTAAATTGAGCAACAGGCAAACACTGACAGCAAGATCGCAAAAGCTCAACATTTGACAGCATTTAAAGGGAAACTCACTCATTGATTAAAAGCTTTGTACATGCAAACAAGCCCATTAGCGAGGTATTTGTTGGGTTTCTGGGGCTAGTCCAATTTTTGGGTACAAAAATAAATTGAAATGATAATTTTAGCTATTTTATTTTTAATTTAGAAATATTTTTGTTATAAAAATTATTTTTTTGCTTCAAAATTAACGATATCATCTTCCTGATATATAACCTAGCATTTATATTTTTTTCACATAGATGGATAAAATGCAAACTAGAAAAAAGAAAAGAAAAGAAACCCTCCTTTAAACAATAATTAGGAGTTAACTCACATGTTTTAAAGAGTACATGGACTTTATTCTATATAGATTAATGCGATGTAACCCTCCTTTAAACAATAATATTATAGCAGAAAAAACTACAATCAGTTCGCGTTGAATATATAACCTGAATTTGCAATTTTTCTTTATTGCATTACTGGAATTAAATATAGCTACGTGAAAACTTATTTACTCTAAAAGTAAAATTAAAAAAACAACGGGTCCTTTTTCGAAAGCTATAACATTACAGGGGCAACTTTATTAATCCCAAAAAGTAGGAGGCAAATCCAAAACTTCTCTTTGTTGAATATAAATACTTCTCCTTCCGCGCCAAACACAAAAATCAAAACAAATCCACAGACTCGAAGAAGAAATTGAAAATGGTATTGGTTTGCTTCGTGCTAGATCTCTGCAACCTCTCGCCTCCATTGCTCAAAAACCTAAAACAAGTAATACTCTTTCTCTCATGCTTTCTCTTTTTTATCAATTGATTACTCGATTGCTGCAACTCGTTGATTCTGTTCAGTCCTTGTTGCACCTCGCAAATTTCTACGCCGTATCGTCTCCTTCACGCCGCCAATCGCACTCTCTCATCGACAAAATCGGCTTGTGTTATCTCTTAAAACACCGCACTTCTCTCTCTCACGAGGTAATTGAGGAAAATCCGAAGATTTTGTTAAAAACCGAACGTGTTTGTCAAAAAACTAATTGGGTATTTTTTTAACAGCTAGAGATCGGTTATCGTCCTAGAGGAAATTTCAATCTCCGTGACTTCCATCACGCCGTTAATAATGTGCCTACCGATTCCTTTTTGCCTGAAATTAACGATTCTGGAAGTCTCCGTTCATTCGGTTAGCAACTGATTAACTGTTTTTTAGCAAGCGTGTCTGGTATTTAAGTAAATAAGTAATGTTTTTTGTGGAACTAGATGTAAAGCTTTCAAGTATTTTAAGCGATCAAGTACTGTACTCATGGGGAGGTAAAGATATTATGAGGAAAGTGATTGTTTTGAGCTCGTGCGTTCCTGATAATATCGACATTGAGTTGAAATTGACTCTCATGGTTAGTCAACAGATCATGCTTCAGAATATTATTTATGATAAATTATATATAATTTTTTTTCTTGGTTTTAATAGGATGCAGCGGATAAGTGTGTTTCGGTGGAGTTTGTCTTGTTTGAGCAAAGTTCGAGTCATCTTGGAAATTTTCAGGAGAATATTAGTTCTTTCATGAGAAGTATATCAGATCTTGATAATTTCTCATTCGGAACTTATCTCGCAGGTCATGTGCTTCAACGATTATTAGTTCATGATGTTTTGATTATGTTTTTAGTGTACTTCTGAGAAGTTTATATTTCCAATCAATGAGCAATGGCATAAAATGAGAACCTTTCCTGCAATTGATTATATATGTAAATTCGGGAGGACTATGGTTGGATTGCTATCGACTATGTGGGAATGTGTTTTGTGCATTATGCGAATGCAAAGTGCAAATTTTGATAAGGGGAGGCGTTAAGAGTTAAAGCTCAGCATCATGGTTCAGATAAACAGTGATATCTGCTATACAGAGGCTTGGATTATGGAAATCGAGAATCAGAGCATAGAAATTCGAGAAACCATGCAATTTCTGCCACCAGTCCCTGAGTTTCCATGTAGAATCATTTGGAGATTGTGATTGAACTGCTTTTGTATATTTGCAAGACCATGGCTACAGTGGATAAAAAATATATGATATATAAGAGGATCCATCCACAGGTAGTCATTAAATTCAGATAGGAATTTGGATCTGTAGCCCTAGAGTACTAAGCATGCCAAGGCTAAATGTATACTTCTTGCAATTAACCTGATTTTTCATTTTGTGCACAAGTTCTCAGTATATGTACTAAGAAATAAGAGTGAGCTGAAGAGTAATCTTCATATATGTATTTGTATTTAGCATTAACTTAAGATAATTTTGCAGATAGTAGAGTATTTCATAGCCTGGTAAGACAATGGCAAGGATGACACGGAATAATAAAAATTCTAAATATTAGTGCTGAGAAAAAGGAGTGAGCTGAAGTGTAAATCTTCATATATGTATTTGCATTTAGCATTAACTTCAGATAATTTTGCAGATAGTAGAGTATTTCATAGCTTGGTAAGACGATGGCTGCAGGAGTTAAAGGATGACATGGAAGAACCATTGCAAGCTCGTTTTATCTTTAAAAGCAACCTCGCAGGCTCTTTGAATCAGATATTCTGCAGCTTGTCAACATCTGCTAGTCAAATTATTGATGGATTCAGTGCTTGCGAGGTGTTTAATTTTGAATCTCACTTTTCATGCTCTTGTTGTATGATAAAATGCTTCTTTTGTTATTCGAATTAGGTTTCTTATGCAAAAGAAATTATTGTTGGGTGTGCTGCTTATAGACATGCAGGTGTCATGGCTCTGTGTTAGATAACAGAATAAAAGACAAAAATGTGGGAGCTTCTTGTCCAATCACAGGGCGTGATCTAGAAATTTCCGAAGTAATTGAAAATTCTGTGCAAGTTGGAGACAAAACAGTTCTGTTCATGCCTTCTTTTCAGAGCTCTATGAAGCTGAAGCAAGTTTCTTCACCCATAGACTTCAACATTATTGAGAGGGCTAACCTGAGCTCCTTAAGTGAAGGTAGTGATGCAGAACACTCTATCTACAGTTTTATAAATACATCTTGTCCATTTTCATTTTGTAGCCTGTAAGCAGCTTATTTATTTAAAGGTGTTGCCATATTGGAAGTTGGGGAGTTCTTAGTGGGATGCGAGGAGATTCTGTATTTCTGCTTATCATTTTAAAACCAGCATTCTGATGGTCATGGAATTTTTTCCCTCTTCCTGAAGTACCACCAGTTGAGATATAAGTAAAAATCAATGAAATCCATGTGAGCTACAATCTTAGATTAATAATGCTGCGTTCTGTTTCAAGTGTGCAATACAACTATGAATTTCTTCTTCTGTCCGTTTCTATTTACTTTTAATGAACAGGTCCTTTCCCATTATCACTTTATCGGTGTTCTTAGGTTTACCTGAAATTTAGGTGGCCAGTATATTTTCTTATGCAGATGTAAAAGTTGAGAGATGGCCCGAGAGATGATTGAAAATCACTGTTCAAACCTTTTCCCTGCACAAATTCTTTGAATCACTTCCCACACCTTCTGCATGATTATCTAGTCATTATAATAGGTACCATAATTAGAAAACTCTTAATGCTTAACCTCCCTGTCTGGATTTTCTTTTATCACAGGTCTTATAATTGGATCTTCATACTTTGTAACTCCATCAGCTTGTTATGAGATAGAAACTTCAGATGAAATGGACCGACCAGAGTTGAATGCTCAAAGTGCGATGAAGGCCTTCCTTTGAATTTCATTTTTCAAATGTTTATCTATAAATAGAACATAGGTTCATCAAAGTTCAAACTCGTTTCATTTCTAAGTTTATCTTGTCATAGAGTGATTTGATATGTTGCTACCATCATTCTGAATTGGGATATGATATGTCAGTTTTTCAAGGGATTTGCAGTGTTATGCATTCAATGGATCAGGGCCTGTTATGCTCTTCATGCTGTAATGTAGAAACCATGAGAGAAGCAGCCTTCCACTGCTATTATCTTCTTCAGCCTTCAGACAATGGGCCAATGCTTCTCAGGGTGAACACTGACCCTCTTTAGAATGGCCATCCTTTTCTTCTCAAGCTAAATAAAAATAAAAATGATATTCTTATATTTGACTCGATGTCTTCCTCTTAGTTTATTTTCCTTTGCTTATGCTCTTCATTTTGATTTTGGTCTTGTAGCGGCTTGCAGGATCAGAGGAAGTTCTGCCTGTGCCTGATGCCAATCGATTCCTTGATTCTCCTGTAAATAAGGAGATCCAGAATTCCATTCAAGCCTCTCTACTGAAGGTTGAATATTTGCCTTAATTACTTCCCTAGAGCTTCTTTCTTTTTATTATGTTTTGGAAATCCGAAGCCATATACGTACTTGAGGTTTCTGTTCCGTTCTTAAAGCATGTACTTAGATTAAATAGATCCAGAATATTGATTTCTGTGGTGACTTCACTTCGGAATGGAGGCTGGTTGGCTACGGCTTGACTTTCATAAGCATGGCATAGACCGCATCATACTTGAAGGAGAGAGGTTTCTTGACCAAAATCTAGTGGTTGAAATCAATTTTTAGCGTTCTATTATGATTTTAGTACTCTTTCCTTTATCCTTTATCCTTTCTTCTTCTTTCCTTTTATTTTCCAAATTACCCACAGATGGAATTAAGAGACTACAATCCAGTAATACACGAGAGAGGATTCCATCAAAAGCTCAACTTGCTTGTGAAAGAGAGCCTACAATTTGGGTAATTATCATATCCACTGATGCTGATCGCTCCTACTTCTATATAATCACAATGGCACATATTTCACTAGTTTTTCCATTTTAATTTATTTTATAGTTGATAGAAAACGATTAAACC
The DNA here is from genome assembly GCA_015708895.1 of Populus ilicifolia. Taxonomy (NCBI): domain Eukaryota; kingdom Viridiplantae; phylum Streptophyta; class Magnoliopsida; order Malpighiales; family Salicaceae; genus Populus; species Populus ilicifolia. The sequence goes on along the minus strand of SRLM01000273.1, from coordinate 1,718,584 downwards.
GCTTCCAATGGTCAGGCTATCTGTTTGCAGCGCGTTTCCAGAAATATGATTATAGTTGATAGAAATATAATTTCTTTCACAGGATAAGTGGGTTGTGACCAAATTACTTGGAGTTCTAATCATGGTTCTCTAAGCCATTTGACCACTCAGCCATGGCATATTAAAATTTTACATCTCGGTCATGAACAAATTTGTATCTCTAAAATTGGAAAGATTTGTTTAGAGATTATTGATCGTCATCCATTAAGCACTCGTTCCGTTGCTTCTCACATAGCAGTTGCTTTAGCTTCATCTTTCTCACCATAATGTCCAAATTGAGCTACATTGCTGCTATTATAGAGGATCTTAGGAAATGTTTCAGTTTGAAATTGGGATGCTCGGTTATGACCTCATTTTTTGGTAATCCCTAAAACTAAGTTTGGGATTGCACTTGGATTGATTTTCAGCAATTGTCATGGTAAGCATATCAATGTCTGAACTTTGTTGATCCTGATATTTGCCTCAATCACATGGATATTCCAGGCCACTTCCTCCTAAACTGGATGAGACAACATCCGAACTAAACTCCAACGAACCAGATTCTTCAGAAGTCATTGTCCTAGATGCTATTGACTTGGAGGATGAAACGCCACTGTTGGATCTGACAAATAGAGATGACAAAACCACTGCTTCTATTGCAGAGGAATGGGAGCAGCTGGTTGTCAAGGAAGTTCCCAAGACGTTTTCTCCCACTTGTGTTTCCAAACCTAAGTTGGACCAGTCCGTTCTGTCCTCACCAGACAGCAACAGGCAGCTGGATGCAAAAACTTCTAGGATACTAGAGAGGCTGGAGTTGCCCAGACGGTTAAAATCCAAGACAGTTTCTCCCACTACCATAAACAGTCAAACACCTGGGCCACCGAAAAAGCCTCTGATCCCATTCCAGCCCACCAATGCAATAAACCAAAGCCCGACCTCAAGCCAGTTACGGAAGCCCAACTTCCAGAGGCTCAAAAGGAAACATAAATGAAAACACGGCTGTTTCTACTGTGGGGGGAGCATGGTAATTCTTGCGGAAGAGGTTGACGAGGTTGGCATTCTGACACCCTTCATCTATAAACTTGCCATAGTTGACCACGCATGAGACAGCGCACGCATGATATTCTGTTGTTATGAAGGCTAAGAACAAGGACCAAGTCATTCTTCTAAAATACACCCAGGCTCCATTTCGCAACATTCTGTTGGTTTTTTATTGCTTGTTGTAGTCTTTTATTCCATGATCCAAGCTGTCAGGATTCATGGACGTATTCCGTTGGTTGCTGCTATAGATCAGTTTCATCACTTCACGTTTGTTTGCACTAACTATTATGTTTGAACTAATTATTATTCCTTGACTGTATTGCGAGGTGACCAGGAGCGTCACTAACAAATCTTTGCTGATGTATAGAGTAACAGGTATGATACTGAACGTGCGCATTTGAATATGATTTAAATATGTAGGCAATTGATGGGAAAGTTCAATTCTGGATGATAAAACAAGAAAACATTATGGTTGAAGAGCAGGAATGATTCCAACTAATCATTCAATGAAATTATTAAATCAGAAAGGGCTTATATTGCCAAGCTCAATACTGGTATCAATATACATTACTAATTGATCTTATTATAATAAGTGCACTCTTATATCCAAAAGTTAAAAAAAAGCTTTACATATATTTCCCTCTTATATAGACATAGGTTAGCAATGAGCATGGCATACATTCGCTCATGCTCACGCTTTTCTTAATAACCCAAACTAATATGGTGGATGGCCCTCAATCAACCAACGCACTATCTATTGCTTGCATTATAGCATACAAATATTCCATAGGTAATTCTAGAGCAAACTTAATAACGAAGACATTATGGCAAACATCGTGGTCCAATTGCAGGGGGCCAAATCTTCGGACGTGATGGACAGTGGGATTAGAGTGGAGCTTAAGAACTTGTCTGGTGTGTTTCTTCTCTTTTTAATCCTTTGAAACTTAGAAGTTTTCTTTGTGAAAATCAAACTTAGTGCTGGTCTTGTGAGAGAAATCCAAGGCTAGCTGGCGCAGCTCTTTTGTTAATGCTGGTGCCCCACAATAAAACACTCCTGCAATTGTGAATAGTTACAGGTATCTCAACTTCCATTTCTAAAAGTGATAAATAATGCATGGCATAAACACTGTACGAAAGATTTGATTTGTTATCCTCAGAAAATATAGTAATATACCCAATCCTTCCTTTCTGGTATCAGTATCTTTCAACTTTCTTACGTGGACCCAGTAAAATATCTTTTTACTGCTAGAGAGGAAGGGTCATAAGGAACTTTAATGGATCATGCTAATGTTGATTTAATACGAGATAAACACTTAATGTAACTATCATCATCCTTTGCAAAAGCAATGTAATTATCATCATCCTTTGCAAAAGCACTAGCACTCACTTCAATATATTTTCTTTTTGAGAAAGTGACAAACATAGCAAACAAAGACTTCTTTTTAAGCATAAAGAAGAGTTTATTTTAAGAGCAAAGGGCTTAATTATGCAAAAGGAATGAACCAGTTCAATAGAATAAGTAAGCTTGCAGTATCAGATTTTAGTGTATATAACGCTTAAAAAACTATGGGATAGGAGAAGTTCACTTACCAACCCGAGAATCAGGGTGGTTAAGCGCAGTGCGCTTGTAGACATTACGCCAATCAGGCTTAGCGAAGTGAGACTTGACTCGTGTGCCAGAGACAATGTCCACGCCATTCTTGGCATGATTAATGGACTGAAGCATGGCAATTAGAGCAGACCTTGCATCACCCTCTTCATAAACACTAGTACAGTAGTTGTGAAGCTCTATGACATGGTTATGGTCTAATTCAGCCACTTCATTCATAACCCCTTTAAACCAGTCAAAGGAACCTTGTTCTCTTGTCACCCAATAGAAGTATGCTCTCCTTGTCTTGAAGCTTTCTTTTCTTCTTTGTGCATTAGGGCTTGGATTTTTAGTTAATGGGCTATTGCCTGCCCCATCAGTACCATCTTCTAATGCTTTCTCTTCTTCCTCCATGGCCCTGATGTTACTCGCTATGTCCTTGACAATGCTGATCATTGGGGTTGCTCCAATTCCTAGACCAACGAGCAATAACACCTCATATTTCTTGTAGTCCTGTGCTGGCGCTCCATATGGACCGTCAATCAAGACTTTTGGGAAACTGCTCATAGGATAAAAAATCATCACATCATCTTGCACAACCTAAACAGGAAACACTATTTTTTTCTAGGCAGACATCTTTCTATGCTAGGGAATATCCATGTGAAAAAGGACTACTTGCAGTTCATTGATGCGCATCTACATCTCGCGGGGGACATTGTTTACATGTTTGTTACATGTCGTTTTCAACGATGGGGCAGGCTGTCCATGATGACAAATTAATCTCTATCGTTTCCGTGTCTAATAGTGTCTAAAACTTGGATTATTGGATGTGCAAAACCTTTTGAAACACAGCTGGCATTATTTAACTAGACTAATTAAGCGCATGCACAAATGTTTTCTAAACTTGAAGTTTGTCCAGTAACCTAGCGAACTTTTTCTCTTCCTATCAATGATATTGCTAATCCCGCTTTCCTTTATTATAGTGCGGTAACGACAAATGATGCAAAGATAACACTCTGAAAAAGACAGCATTCTAGTCCATATTCCCAGTGAAACAAACACTGATTGGTTTTGTGCTTCTCATTTGTTCATAACAGTGGACTAGCACGCAGGCCTGTACTCCATAGTTCTTATGTTTATGAAAGTAAGGTAGGTCTTATCTAGTAGCCCTTGATCGATTACTTGTATGCGAGGAAAGACCTTAACAGCAAATAGCTAAGATACACACAAAGTGAAGAAAGCACTTGCTCGCCTAGGGTAGGTCCATCGGCAATAAGGTTGTGGTATCCAACTACTTAAGATTCGCTCTGGATCGAGATGTTTGACCTCATGTAATTAATGCTTGTCACGTATATGCATGCCATGATCCACGGACCCTCTAGATGCATTCCTTTCTTTTTGAAATGGTTTTGATATTATCATTCATCAAAAGGGATTTATATATTTTTTAGCTAGTAAATATACGTGAATAGAAAATATCATAAAAATTAATGCTCACTTTGGGCTGTGTCCTTGGAAGCAGTCAGCTCTGAGAAGTCCACTCTTCCCATTAGGAGATGGGTGGCATGCCTGAGAGAAAAAAACACGAAATGCAACGGGCAATTAGCCACCATAAGCGGCATCGAAAGTTCAGCGGGAACGTTTTATGAAAAAAGAACAAAAAAATAAGTAAAGACACTTACGTTTTTTTGCATATATACAATCTTGGAAATAAAAAGGACATAATATAGTAAGACTTTTTTTCTTCTTCTAGAAGAATAATAAATGCACCTGTAAGAAAACACACCTCTGAGAACACTGTTCGAAGCTGCAGTGTCCAATCACCAAGAGTTCTGATATGAACACTAAGGTAGTCATCTCCAGGGGCTGAAGTAATAGAGAATGGGTGCCTGTTGACATGTGATTTACCATGAGTATTTACAAATGGATAGCATAAGGGGTAGCAATATTTTGAAGTTTGACTACCATTCGAATGGAGAGACAGCAGAACAATTGACAAACATGTATTGCCCACTCTTGTATCTAAATCCCTGAGGCTTTGACATCTGAAGTGCCAGGACATTTCCAGGATAAATTGCCACCTTCAAAACAACCAGAAGAAATTAGCACAACTTCCAAAATCATTTCTGAAAAGTAACTAAGTTGATGTAAAAATGGTTAAAAATAGTTACTTTTTGTATGGTAACAGCCTTGATGCTTGATCTCAGTGCCCTAATGAATCTTTCACTCCCGTAAAGCATAACAGGAACTGTCAAGTACATCCAGGTCTGCCAATGGAGTTGGAGGTTCAAGGATGGACTGAGATTTGAATCAATGCAGTGTAATAAAAGAATACATGATAACTGAGAGGCACTTACCGTCTTCTTATACCATTCATGAGTCAGGTAAAGGTAATAACCGTGCACGATGAGCAGGGTGTAGACAATGACGAAGAGATGGTGAGAATACCAAAATGCATTGAAACCGGTGAGCTTCTTGAGCCATGTCGGCAAATTGAGCTTATTACGTCTGAACCAAGGGGTGGCTAGTGTGAACGCTATAGCCATCAACACTACCATGAGGATCCCCGTTACTCCTTCCTTGGACTTGACAAAATGCCAGTAACTTGAAGGTTGATCCCCGAAAAATTGCTGCATGAGCTCCCACTTTTCTTCACTTGCACGAAGAAGGCGAGGGAAATCACACGCTAGATGAGAAATCCCATGGATACCAACTCCAACTGCAACTCCGACTGCTATAACCTGAACAAGGACACCACCATTAGTTTCTGTGGTTCCAGTTTGGAAGACATTAAGCGTAGATACTGGAGGGTACGTAGATGCTAGACAGAACCTTGTGGAAATTGAGGTTGTCGTCAAAGGGAACCGCGACACCTAATTTGGTTTTGTTCCTGAGCCAGGTAAGAGTGTTTCGGCAGACAGGTAGTAGAATTAGAGCCATATTCAGTTTGAGTGTCTCAGCTGCACCCTTGGCCATGCATACACAATGGCCCATCACCACATACGCCGCTCTGCGTCGATACTGCACATACTTGTATGCAAATAGGCTAGCCATAACAGCAATCCATAAAGCCATTACCCAAACTCTCTGCCAGTTGTCTAATAAGAAATACCTGGTGCTTCTGCCCCATCTGTTTAATGGGTTGCTATCCAATGTAGGCTTAAGCTTCTGGCTTAGCATACGGCTCAGGTTTCGGCTTTCGCCTCCTACAGTCTGGCTTGGTCCTTGCAATAGAAGCATTTCCAGGTTCTCTATCTGTTTTGTTTTTTTTTTAAAACAGTAACCACGCATCATTAATAAGAGCGTCAACAATCTGCATAAAAAACAAACTCCAAACAAGTAGACCCTCAAGACATTAATAATGCTTTAAACTTGTGGTTTATTACCATGATGTATCCATGATTTTCTGGATCTAACTCTTCCATGATTAATGCTGCATATTCCTCAGCTTGTTTCTGGATATTTGACAGTTTATTTGCAGAAGCGCTAAGGGTAATGATCTGCATATAGAAATTGTCAAATTATCTTAGGCCAAATCCTTTTCTGACACCAGGCACATGCTTTGATTCAAGTCAAGTGTTTCATTCAACAAAAAAAGGGCAAAACTAAAAAGAAATGCTCAGTAAGGCATTCAAAAGACGGCAGCACCTCTCTGACTTCCTCTTCTGTGATTCTGCCATCAGCATCTTTATCCACCCTGCATTTAACATCACTTGGTGTAAGTTTCAGCTTGAAATCAATACAAGTTGGAGGACTTTTTCATTAAATTGAAAGACATAATCTTTGAGTGAGAGAGAGAGATTCATTTACATGTCAAAGAAAGTTTGGAGCCTGGAGTCGAAACTTTGGTTGGAAATCTGTTCCCAGAATTCCCTCAGCTCAGCTTTATTGATCGAATCACACTGTATATTCCGCTTCCTCGCAAGTGAACTGAACAGCTCTCCTGCAAACTCCTTTGACTCCTTCATTCCTGCCATTACACGAATTTTACACAGGCCCTTCAAAACTCAAAACTAGCTAAAGCAAATAACATTCAGTCCAAACCAAACACATTTACATATCTACAAGTTAGAAGGAAGGAAATTTGCATTGAATTACCTATACATTCACAGAATCGCGCACGAGGAAGCAAGCCCTCAGTAGAAGCAGTAATTTCATCGAAACGCTTCTCCACAGCAGCCCATCCTGCACCACCATCAGTCTTGCTTATAAACTTTAGTCCCTTTAAAGCATGAGCAGCTGCAGATTTAGACCTGTCAAGGCGACCAGGAGGAGGCCTCTTTGAGAACGAAGTCAACCGTTTTATTTCATGAGAAACCTGTCTAATTCTTGCTGAAGCAGTTCTCACAACATTGGAAGCAGATCTTTTATCCGCACCTTTAGCAAGTAATGTCATCTCAGGATCTTCTTTGACGCCATGAGAAGGTTTAACACTGTGTAAAGCCACAAAATCATTTCGGACATCAAGAGTGATCTCCACGTATTGTTCATCCTTGGATGTGGCTGTTTCTGGTATATTAAACCTCGCACTCTTTTTTCCAGGTCTTTTATTAAGAGGTCCGCTCAATGGACCACTGTAAGCTACCCTTTCGCTCCCCGATAGCTCTGTATCGGAGTGATGATCTTCTCTACCCGTATCTTGCATCTGGGAGATTTTAAAATGACAAAATGTTTCAAGCTCTGTTTATGCGCGACAGTTTAAAAGAAGCAAGAAAAGAAGGGAAAACCCCAAATGTTGTTTAAAGCTGAATTCTAGTAGACTGCTGTAAGGAAAGAATGCAAAGACACAGAGTGGGAATTCTTGTCTTTTTCTTCCTCTCTCTGAGTATTGGATCTGTTAACTTCTGTCCCAAAGTGAGCCGTAACCTGTTATATAAATATACTTGCAGAGACTCTGTGGCATTTTAGACAGAAAGACTGGCATGAACACGAAAAAAATATTAATTATCTCAGGCTAGTATTTGCGTTTAGATAACATAATTACTGTTCTTTTGGAATATACTTCATAATAATCACATTGAGATGAAACGAGCTGAACAGTTAAAAGTAATTATGAAAATATCAAAATAAAAATTAATTATGTTATCATTACATTGACTACTAGCACCATTTAATTTCATGTTGCCGATTAGGAAATCTGATTAGAAGCTTCCTGTTTTCTCACATGCGCATGAACTCTAGTCTCTAGGTGTCCATACAGCTTGAACACTCCACGTTAGCTTTTGACAAAATCTCCATCAAATTACTTCCAAATCAGTATTCTGCTGTTTCTATATTATTTACTTAGATGACTATAAGCTGTTGCCATTCATCAGAAGCTTGACAATGTTTTTCCGGTCTTCTTTTTACCGCCTTTTTCTTATTTTTTGAGAAACAACAATTAGGTAATCTGTCAATCTTTGCTTTCTTGATATGACTAATCGCAATTTCTTGCTTTAACCTGATGAAACATGCTGTGGTTATCATGCAGTAACAATCTTGTAGTCTACTAGTAGTCTAGCACATGCACAACCATCTGACCTTGCAGAATCCATTTTGCAGACTCTCTCTATAGCAAGGAAAAATTACCACGTTAAACATGGATTAACGAAAAAGTAAACAACCCTCTTGTAAAGCAAGAGGAGCACCCAACAAAAAGCTTATGATCACTGTTATTAAACGCCTACCGACGTGTAAGTTGACTTGGAACATGACTGACTTGATTCAGATATATAAAAAATCAATTTAGAAGTTGATCCAATCGAACAAACAAATCAAAACCTGTTGATTTTTTTTTTCCTATTTATTTTCGGTTTTTGTTTTATTGTCCTAAATCAACTCGCTGGATTCATGAGGCCTTACACCTTGTTAGGTTTAATATCTATGTTAAAACATGGTAAAAAAAATAAAAAGTACATGAGATAAAATATATAAAAGAAAATCATGAAACGAGATTCCATGAATACAGACCACCAGAACCTTATACCAAGAAAAAAACAGGACTTTATACACAAAAAAACCTAGTAGTTTTTTTTTCATTATCAATTATCCCCTTATTAAGTCAACTATAAACATGTTTTTCATTATCTTTTTCCTTGTTACATTGAATAAGAACAGGGTTTTGATTGAGGAAAACATTCCCACTTGATTCACAAAGCACAAATGTGATGGTGCGCCACCACTCCCTAATTGTGCGAGTATATATTACAAATGGTCAAACAATGTGCCCTCAAGGTGGTTACACCATGTTAGGAGCATTTTTCTTTTAAAAATGTCTATTTTTTTTCACATTTTAAAAGTATTTTTTTAAAAAAATAATTTCTATTTATTTATTTTAAATTAATATATTTTTAGTATTTTCGAATTATTTTGATGGATTGATGTCAAAAATAATTTTTTAAAAATAAAACAAGTATCATTAACATATATTTTATTATAAAAATTATTTAAAAAACAATCATAATTAAAAGTTATTTTCCCATTATAGCAGAGTATTTAGAACTTCCCTCGTGTGTAAGTGTGAGTGCAAAATGATTTAAAAGGCCAAGTTTTGTTCATTTGGGATTGGAAATAGAATTTACATGCAAAGATTAGGATTCCACAAGAGATATATAGTAATAAGTGAAACAAATTGCTCCTTTTCTTGTTATCATATGCTTGCAAAGTTATTAAACCAGCCTAGTCAGGTGGCATTATAATTTTTTTTTATTAATATTAGTATCTGAATCAATTTATATATATTTTAATTAATTTTATAATTTTTAAAATTAATAATTATATAAGTTATTAATAAACTTATGATTATTGATGCGGTGCATTACAATCTTACAATCTTGAGAGTACATGTACTAGGTATATGGATACAATCTTGAAAACAATCTCCACGAGGACTCAGCTCTAACAGCAAACCTCTAGAAGGTGATTTTTCCCGTGAATTTTTAAATCCCAGCTGGATCGTTCGATGAACAGAACTGACACGTGAATACTCTCTGATCGTCTAATTAAAAAAGAAGAAGAAAAGCTTCTAAATGCATAAAGAAATGTATGGCCGTGCTACACACGGAACATGAATTAGTTTCCAACTATTATATTGTTACGCGTTATGTTAAAG